>CM062811.1:1157837665-1158437665 GCA_031772625.1 Pinus tabuliformis
AGAAGTTCCAAGATAGATACGAAAAGATCTGCTGCCTAGAAGAGTTTAATGAACTAGAAGTGGAGGGAAGGGATATATTCAAATCTATGCGCTTCTATAACACCCTCTGGACAACACTAGGATATGTGAGATCTGAACTAGTGAAGACCAGTAAACACCCTGCTACCAGGCATCCCATGAGTACCATGGCAAGAACCCGAGCATGTTTTGCGGAAGAGTTGCACCCAACCCAGGAAGAGCTAGATGAAGTGGTTGCAGCCCCCAAGGTTCCAATGTCCCCACGCACACCACAGCCTTGGAAAAACTTGCAGACGATGGGGCTAGTCAAGGTATCACCGAGATTCAGTAAAAGGTCAGTAGCCAAAATGGGCAAAGCAATCACCACCAAACCCAACGAGGATGACAAAGATTTGTAAGCCCTAATCGCTCAGATTGAAGCACAGGATGAGGAAGAAGAAGATGCATTCCAAATACGATCATTACCCCCATATGTCTCTCCATGGAATGGGACGGTCAAGATACCAAAGGACCTGGACGCTACAAAGATTACGCTACAAACCCTGCTTCTTTCGGATGAGATAAGGTTTGATGGTTTGCCTCTGGGCCAAGTACCGAGTATCAAGTTCGAATATTGGGATCTAGCGGACAGGGACAAGTTCCCCCAATTGGACGTAGACAGATTACTACCATGGAAATGGTTACTCAGTGTGGAAAAGGTGGGCTTACTTAATCTGAGGTGGATACCCCACTATAACCACACGGCCATCACCATTTTTGTGATCCGACAGTATCTCTGTCTAGTACATGATGGGTATCTCTAGTTGGAAGAGACGATTCCGATCACAGCTGATTTAGTACACCAGATTACTCACCTGCCGATTAAAGGGAACGACCCCATAGACATAGCCGAAACAAGTAGCGATGTGGGTCTTGCAGAAACAATGAAGGCTAAATATAAGCTGGAAAAAGGAAAGCGTGGGTATGTAATAGCAAGCATCAACGACCAAGGGGTGCAAGTCACCACCCAGCTACTAGCTAGTAAACTCATGAGGAAATTCCGCGCAAATGAGGTGCCAACCCCTGTTATTGCACTTGCGGAGTAGTGTGCAGAAGGAGTCCAATTCAACTAGGCGCAGTTCTTATGCGACGAATTTCTGACAAATTGTAAGGAAGCACAGGACAAAGGTAAGACTTTCCATTATGCATGGTTGCTACTATCAATCCTTCTGGTTGCAGGAGAATTGCCGCAGGGTAGCCAGTTTCCTAGCATTGAGCACAACCTACCTAAAGCAGTGTGGTTTACCTCACTCTGGGCTACAAAGGATGCCACGAGGGTCCGGGAGATCAAGGTATTCTGGATATTCATGGAAGCGAGTATCCGGACATGGATCGCTCGCAGACTGCGGATGTCCCCAACGGTCTACAACAATTTACAAAGCACGACCGAGTTCAAAGCAGACATGCACAACCTCTATATTTGGGCACGGAAGGATCCAAAGCGAACATGGGTCAAGCTCCCATTCATTGCAACAGACGATGAAATCTACGAAGTATTGGCAGCATGGCCACCGGAATGGCGTGCCTCGGACAGGGCCGCATTAGAAAGGATGGCAACATAGCAGCAAAAGAAGGAAATCCAGCTGCAACTCACTAAACTGGTGGAAAGGACATGTTAGGGACAAAAGGCCGCTTCACTACAGGAGGCGACCCAGGAAGTAATTTCTGAAGAAACCACGGAAGATCAAGAAATGTCCTCAGAACAGGATAGGCAGAAGGAATCGGAGACATAGGAATGCACCGAATTTACCACAAAATCAAACCAAGGAAAAAGGTCACGCAGCAAGGAATTTCCACATGCACGAAAGAAGTACAGAATAGCTAAGACATTGGAGAAACAATTTCTTGACAACAACGAACCAGCATGCAATCTCGCTACTAGTGCATTGGAGGAGCTGATGACAGAGTAGACAACTGTGTTGGGGGAGCTCCAAGCGCAGCTGCAGGCATTACAGGTGCGACCCTCGGGAGGGATGATACCAAACCTAGCAGATGATACAGCCGCAGCCGAGTAGATGGTGCATAGTCACACAATGAACACTTTAGTGTTGCCACTAGGTGCTGTCTTAACCGAAGTTGAGGGTGACATGCGAAGTTGGGGGTTGAATTTGACTGCTCTGCCTCGAGAAACCCTCTACCAACTGCAGGATGGCATAGCAGCTGAGCTGTGTGCCAGGGAAGGCTGCACACTCCAAATCTTAATGGAGCATAAGGAAAATCTATAGTAGATTAGCCTATAGCATGATGACTTGGTTGCCCACAACCAGGAAGTGGAACAAGCCATGGTGGTGGCTTGTAGCAAGGTACCAGAGTTGGTTGTCCCAGCGGAACTTCCAATAACGGACAAGATCCATTACATGGCCGCTGGATTTTGTACGACCCAAGAGGAGGCCACGAAATATCAGTGGGAATTAAATTTGAAAATCACGGACTGAAGGCACAACCACCCACACCCCCAGAAGTTCGGGAGCAGTGCTGCGGTGAAATTCAAGCAGGGTTGGAAGTCATAAAGCGTGCAGTCCAAGATTGCTCGAGATTGTTGGATTACTCCCTCCTTACACTCACATCTCTACAGGATGACCCAACGCTACAACAGGTAGAAATAGAAGCACGGGAGTTATAGCAAGCATATGACAAAGTCTGGGGGACTGTACAAACAGTCGCCATCACACAACGACTAGCCAGAATGAGGGAGGCCCAAGCTCTCAAGGCACAGGTTGACGCGGCTCGGCAGAAGGAAGTCGTGCTTAAAGAATGCATCCAGCCTTGGCTGGATGAGGCATTTACGGTCTCTTCCAACATCGAGGGAATGTTAGCACACATGCAGGTAGCATCTGAACCCAGGCAAGCAACAAAATTAGATACTAATACATAGGTGGCTCATGTAGAACGAGTAAAGCAGATGGCGGATTATTTTGTTGCAAGCACAAGCGAAGCATAGAAGTTGCTGAATGACCTCCATGCAAAGATTTCCACACCAGTCGAGTGACTTGGGACGAGTCACATTGATTGTGATGGGGGATTGTTGGGTAGCGGAGGCCCCGTGTAACAGTTTTGGGACTCAAGGTCCACAATTTTGGGAAAAAATATGGTAAAGACTCCACAAAGTGCGTGGAGCATGAATTGTAATGAGTCAAGTCAAAGGGTTGTCTACCCAAGAATAATGTAAAATAATAGGAAGAGAGTCGGCCTGCCCATGGTCCACGGATAGAGTAGGGCTCTAGGGCTAGAAGTCAGTTTTTTGGGGAGAAAGTTTTGTTTTGGATCTTGGTGTTATGGGTTTGTGAAGACAGTATTATTTGCATCTGTAAGTCTGAGTCAAGGGTGTTGGTAGCTAGATAGAGGATCTGTAGCTATGTGCGCAGAGGCCTGGTAGAGTCCACAGCCGTGTGAGCGAACCCTTGCAGCTGAGTGCGTAGGGTGGATCTAGTTGCATTGACGGAAGATTTTAATAAAGATAAATGGTTTCTGAAGTATCACGGATCTATTTTGTTCTGGTTTATGCATCTGTTATATGAGTTTATATCTTTTTATAATTGCACACACTAGGTTTTATTATTAAATGTTTGCTTAAAGATTGTAACAAGAAGATCAAATCTATAATAATTTCATTAATCAAAAAGTACACCTACACAAATCTACGCAAAAGACCAATAATAGTATGGAGTGGTGCAAGGCCACAGGATGGTTCGTGACCCCTCTAGACCACATCAAGACATCCCAAGGGTGTGGAAACCTGGTTCCAGCACCCTCCCCTGCTACCTCGGGTGAGATCTCAATCCGCACTCTGTGGGATGTTGCCGAAAGGGCCAGTAGCTGTGGGATTTGTTTGGCTAATAACTCTTCTGAACCTGGGTAAGGGCCCAATGAGCCAACACCTTTAATGTGGTAAGACTTGGCTGTATCCTTTGCAATGCCTTTTAGATTCTTCATATAGTCTTCCTTGGTCATCAACTTGTCATTGATTACAAATAAAGAAGGCATGCCCTTCTTATTCAATGCTTCTATTTTGGTGAAAAACCTATAAACTGCTACCTCCAAAGTGTGACATTTCTTTGTCAGCTACACAATCAAATTATTCTTTGTCAGAACTCTCTTTACTTCTAAGATTGTTTCTATTATGTCATCTACTCCCAAATCATCCAATTCATATCTTTTTTTAGGGTTGAAAAATTTGATAATGTGGTTGGATGTGGTAGGAATTCTCCCAATTCAGTGTTGATAGTGGAAATGGCCTGCTTGGATTTCTCCAATAACTCTTTCTGCTCAAATATAATCTGGATACAAGGCTAGATTTCATCCATTTCTTCAATAATATTATTCCAGATAATTTCTTTAACTTGGGCCAGTGTGTGGCCAATAGAGGACTCAGTCGCTGATTTCCTCCATACTTCTATTTGGTTTTGTGCTATCTGTAGCTTTGCTGCATAAAAAGTTTCAGTCTTTGTCTTCTTATCTTGCAGAATATTGACTTAAGCCTACAATATTTTGATTTCTCCAGATTGGAGAAACATGTTTTGCATTGCACTTGCTAACTGATCTGTAACAACCCCTATGTTTTTTGTAGAAGATGTAGTTGTAGGAATGGCTATGATAGGCAGTGCTTCCAAAGGGACAAGAGCCATTTTGGTAGCTTTCTTCTTTTATTTGATTATCTTTTCCATCTCTATCTCCATTTGCTTCAACTATGCACTCTGCTCCATGATGAGCTTCATCATGTCCGCCTTCTATGACTCTGTTTCTTCAATGTCCTTGGCCAGAGGATCTTTTGTGGCTGGTAATTTTAATTGCTTCCTTAATGCTGCTATGTCTGTATTATTTTTCCTTACGATCTCTTCTGCAACATTGATATTTTCAGGATCATAACCTACTTTGATCACTAAGTCCTCCAAAGCTTTGATCCTGGTGTCTTTGGCTAGTGCAGAGACTTTCTCCATATTCAATTGTGATTGAGCATTGGCTAATGTAACCTATAATTTAGACAAACTCATAGAAGAGCTAGTGAGAGTAGATGAAATCATTTGTCCAGTATGCTTGTGCATCTCCATTTGGTCAATGGGATGTATTTCTTTCACATCAAATTCAAATGATGTCTTCTTGTAATCTGATGCTACCTTAGGTTATGGGATTTGTGCTTGAAGGAAGGCCATTTGCATTTTTCCTTTCTCTGAATCAAAGGCTGACAGCAGTATGCTTTGAGAGCTGGAAGTTTGCTTCTAGAAATGATTGTATGTATTGATATTCAAGGCCTCATTTCTTACTTTAATCTCCTTGAATATATCAAATATACTCTTTTCTGTCTCCCCTGTGGTAGATGTGTTGGTCTGCATGGTCTGCTGCTGATCTTGTGAAGTTGTCGAGGTAGTGGGAGAAAGTGTAGTCTGATCACCCACTAATGAGGAAACAAGTGGCTCCTTAGTGGTGATAATATTCTCTTGCTTTGAATCCTTGTTTAGGCTTAGTTTGGAATGTAGCTTGGCCTTCTTCCTATACATGATTTTGAAGCCTTCACTAGAAATCTTAGTCACTGAAGGTGACTCTTCTTCTCTGCTTCTCTTTGTTGTTTTCTCTTTTGTGATAGGAGTCTGTACTATTGAAGTGGACACCAACTGCTCCTCTACCTCTTGTAGAGTGTTCTCAGTCCATTCTAGCTAGTTTTTATACTTTTCAATCTCTGGTCTGGATGTGTGAAAATAAGCAGTAGATTTGTTCTCTACCCTCAACTTGGAGATGACCCCTAATGGATCATATGACCAGGTGAAACTAAGGCTGAATTTCATTTCTTTCAATAGTTTGTCTACCTCTTCCCCTGCTGCCCTGCTGTTACAAATAAAAGGCCCTATTTGTGTTTTGATTTTGAATTGGGATTTCTTCTTGGCAGCTACAAAGTGAATCTCATCCATATTAAGCATTTGCCTGATGTATTCTAGAGAAAAAATCCTCATTGGGAGGAATTTTGGCAGCTTGTAAGGGGAAAGCTCACACCCAAATATCCTCAGCTCTGTGTAATTTTGATAAAGGTACCAATCCCTTGTCTGGACTTGGTCTGATAACTGCAAAAATTTCCTGATTTCCTCACTGATTCTTGGCTCTGTCCTGCTACTTAGGAGACTGAGTGCTAGATGTACAAACATCTCTATGAATTGTTTGTATGAATATTCCTTTTGTTCCTTCATCACCAGTGTAGTCCAGAAGATGACTGATTGTTGATTCCCTTCTTCATCCAACTTTTGCAAAGAAAGCTTGAGGTTGTCTCCCTGAAAATATAAAAACATATACACTAACACAGAAGCATATTTAAATACTTCGTCAGTCTAGAATTTGATAATCTATTCATGAATAGAATTTGCAAGAAATTGGCTAAAGTTGAACAAGATGGAAGGCTTGGAATCTGCAGAGAAAATTGAAAGAAATCCTATGATTGCCTCATCTACCCACTGATCTGAGTAATAGCCAAGGAGATAGGAGATGACTGTGATGATTTTCTTGGCTCTCTTAGGGAAAATAGAGGATGGATAGGGAGGATTTTTCTTGGGTAATGGGGCATATTTAGTCAAGAAAAGCTCAAAGGTTTTGGATCTTTTATAAAAGTCTATCTTTTGATATAATTCAACAAGTTCTTCATGGAAAAAAGGGGTGGCATTCTTTTCTGTAGGAGATTGCATCATTTGGTCTATAGCATGGGGAGTGATGGTGAATAGAATTTCTCCAGTGGGGGCAATAATAGCTCTTTGGCTAGGTATATAGCAAGCATGAAACTTCCTAATGAATTCAAGGGTGTTGTGGGTACAGGGAAAGATATAGTGGGGAAAATTGGATTCCCATAGTTGAATATCATTAGATTTATCTATAAACGTTTCCTCAAGCCAGCAATACATCTCAAAAAGATCAAATTCACAAAGGGTTTCATGGATTTTATAGTCTATGTCTGCCAAAGGAATATGTTGAAAGTTTATGGGTGGGTGGATTAGAGGACTCACGGGTTCCTCTGATCCCTTGTCTTTCAGAGGCATGATTGGATAAATTGAAAATATTGGTAAACGGTACAGGCTTATAGTGTGCAAAGGGGACTTGGGATTTGCAGACAAGAAAATAGAGGTACTGGCCTGAAATTGGATTAGCTAGAAATATCCTTGGCTGGGTGAACTTGCTGCAGTTTGGACTAGCACACTTGTAACAGAGAAATAGTAGTGTATAAGATCAGTAATCGGTGAATGGGTGAAAGGAGGGATTATATAGTTTTTTGGCTTTCTTGTTGATGGTGGCATGGGTCCGTTGGATTAATGATTAAGAAATTTAATTGCTTAATGGATTAATTTGTGAGGGAGCAGATGTGGTTGGTGGAGCAACGGACGAATGACATGGCAAAGGGTGACTGGTGGGAGCACAACGGATAGGGCAGTGGTTTTGCTTAGCGGAGAAACCACTTTTCGAAGGGGGGATGAGGCAGTTAATGGTTTCGGCCAGGGAGGTGAAAAATCATATGGTGGTAACATGTTGCGGTGGGCGCAAGTTTCAATACTGCCCATTTCAGACCCCCCCCGATGGTAAAGTTCAAATGGTGAGGGGGGGGATGAAATGTATTGTGGGCTGTCAGATTTTAAGAGGTGGGCGCGGATGAGGGGAGAAGTGACAGGATGTTAATGTGATGTGACGGGGCTCTTGGTGGGGTAGAATAAAGTATTTAATGCATAGCGGGCAAATGACTTGAGCGTATGGTGGGGTAGGGGAGTGGATGAAAAATATGAGTGGAGGGGTGATTTTGGGGTATTGAAACTTTAGGGATAGGGGATAATATACCAAAAATTATCTGATACACCAAACTTTAGAGTCAAAATCTAATTCCTTTGCTTTTTCTTCTACACATGAAAATAATATTTAACATTTGATTTAGGATAAAATCTTCATGTTTTCCTCTAATCACCATAGTGCTTCTACCTACCCTTTTTCATTTCAATTCTTTTTTTAAGCTAACATTTTCTCTTCTCACTTTGCAGGGTGCATTAAAACTAGCAGACCCAAATCATTTTTATTTTATGAAAATCTACCTTATCCTATCACTTATCTTACCATTGATTTAGATTAAACTGTTGAATCAATTTTATTTCTACCTAGCTACTGATTTACCAAGATTAAACTATTTGGTAAACCTTTATTCACTAACCTATTTAATAGAAATTTAAATGTGTTCAGTCATGATTAAACTGTATGACTTGAACATAATTTTAGTCATTGTGGCATTCAAAAACAATTTGCACACAACCTTATTTGATAATGAATTAAAAGAACTAACTTATCAGTAGTGGAATTTAGACTTGCAGCACTTTCAGTATTATTTTCTATTTTTTCTTTTGTGGGGTTCTTATTTCCTTTTTTTGCTTATTTATTTTTTAACATACCCTCTTTTCATTTTCTTTTTTCATATTTTTTTGGAAATCATTTGAATATTGAAATTTATGTACAATATGAAATTACAAATACAAAATACTCAATCACGTTGAGATCCTATAATTTATAGGACCCTAATAGTGGCTCTAGTTGGGGATGGCACTTCTCCAAGTGAAGTGTCAAGAACAAATGATCAGTAGCCTTGAGTACTTCATGTATATAATGTCTTCATCTGATTTCTTTGTTGTTTAGGATACTATTGGTAGCTCATCAATCTGGGCTTAGGGCCTTCACTGCAGGCTTCAACCTTTGTTAATAGGTTACCCAATCAAAACCATAAAGACTATGCTATTTACAATGATGAAAGGAAAATCTGTAGGCTAAGAAAAGTAGAGTTTTAGAATCCTGCTATTGACAGGACCTCTAGGTATCTCTGCCCCATCTAGGTCCTTAAGCTAGAATGCATTATTTCCCCTAAAAGCATGAACAATATATGGCCCATTCCAAAGATTATCGAACTTGCCATGTTTTCCTTTGTCTTCTCTCCTTGAATCCCATATTAAAACCTAGTCCCCAATGTTAAAGTCATCAACTTTTGTTCTTCTATCAAAGATCCTTTTAACATTTTCTTGAATCACTTGGGTCTTGTTCTATACTTCCTCCCTGGACTACTGCAACTGGATAGTTTGATTAATCCTTCTCTTTACATCATTGGGGTCATCTTGCACTTCTTGAATGATATTCATGACTGGAACTCCTAAGCAGGATGGAAAAACTACATCCATCCCATAGACCAAATGGTATGGTTACATGCCAATTGATTTTTTAGTAGTAATTCTATTAGCCCAAAGTGCATTGACCAAATTGTTATCCCAAGACTTTTTGTTGTCTTCTAACAGCTTTTTATGATGTTTTCCAAGCTTTTATTTGAGGATCTAGCCAACCCATTACCCTGAGGGTAATAAGCTATTGAATTTCCCAAAGTAATGTGGTATTTATGGCAGAATTCAACCATCTTTTGAGATTTGAAGGCCACAATATTATCAGTGATGAGTTTTCTAGGACAACCAAATTTTGAGAGGATATTAGTCTCAAGAAATTTAATAATGACAACATCAGTGGAAACTCTAGAAGGGGTGGCCTCTATCCACTTGGTAAAGTAGTCAGTGGATGTAAGAATCCACTTATGTTGGGAAGAGGAAGAGGGATGAATTTCACCAATGAAATCTAATCCCCATTGTTGGAAGGGGCTTTTAATAGAGACAGGCTTTAATGGCAAGGGAAAAAAATTTCTCTTTCCCTAAAAAATATGGCATTTATGACATGAGGTGACTCGTTTTTGAATGTCAGGAAAAAGGGTAGGCTAGTAGAAACCAGCTCTAAGGATTTTATTGGCAATGGTTTTCCAATAAAGATGTCCACCACAATCTCCTTCATGGAATTCCTACATAACTTTTTCTGCATCATCCTTTAACAAGCATTTAAGTAAAATACCCCCAACATCTTTCCAATACAAGACATTATCTATTATGAAAAATTTAATAGATTTAACTTTAGAAATCTTGCCTTTGTTTTTGTCAAACCAGGAGGAGAATTTAAATTAAATAAAACATAAAGCAAGTTTGCATACCAGGGTGAGTTCAGAAATGCCTCATCAATTTGTGGAGTCGCCTGTTCCTCTTGATTATCTAATGAATCAATCAAGTTAATATCCAAAGCATGGAAATTTGACTCAGCCATCAATTTGGCTAGTCCCTGACCTTTGATTAACTTGGTGGGCTTGATTTCTAAGTCATACTCCAGAATGACAGCAATCCATTTGCCTCGCTTTCAATCACGGGGCCTTCACTCACAAGGCAATACCATATCACGTGCGTTCATATTAGGGTATAAAAAATGGAAAAAAACATAAAATTATATATTGGCTATATAACAAGGGGTAAAAGGGTTTTTATATTTAATATTATAATATATATATTATAAGGTAATTTTTATTGCATATATGGGCTAAGCGGAGGCCAAAAAGAATGCGCTAATATATGAGTAGAGAGCGCAACGAACTTGGCCAAACTGGGGAGCCACACCTGCTGAGTTTGGTTCTTGAGCATAGGGAACATGGTGACAGTCGGGAGCCACACCTGTCGAGTCTTGTTCCTATTTGTGGATAGGCTGTTTTACAAAAACCCCCATCTCTAGATTTTTCTCATCGTGTTCCCATCAACATAGTTCCCATCAATAATTAGAGAGTGCATCGAACGTGGCCAAACTAGGGAGCCACACCTGCTAAGTTCTATTCCTGAGCATAGCAAACATGGTGACAATTGGGAACCACATCTGCTGAGTTTTATTCCTGATCATAGAGAACAGGTGACAATCGGGAGCCACACCTACCGAATTTCGTTCCTAAGCATAGTGAACATGGTGACAATCAGGAGCCACACCTCCCGAGTCTCGTTCCTATCTCCAGATAGGGTGTTTTACAAAAACCCCTGTCTCTAGATTGGTCTCATCGCATTCCCATCAATAATTAGTTTGTCTTTATGTGTATGAGATTTGGGGGTCAAGTTTGTTTTAGATTCATTGGAGTTTGTTTGATTTGGTCAAGGTTCTTCCCCCTACAACAGAAGTTGTGAAACCTAATGAAGATTGGGATAACTCATATATCTTAGATTGGGGTCCTAGTGAACTTTTCCTCTGGAGTATCAAGAGTGCAACAAAGTTCAGGTGACTTCCTAAGACAATCAGTGAGCAACATTCATCTATTTGTGGTGTGGAAGCAAGGGTAATTGGCATATATCCTCTGGAGTATCGAGAGCACAACGAACTTCGGATTACTTCTTGAGATAATCAGTGAGGCAACATTCATCTATTTGTGGCATGGAAACTACGGTATTTGGCATCTAAATATGACCTTGTCATGTGTTCTTTGCAACATTTTACCCTAAGGGATGTTTCATTAGCTAGTAATGCTTGTGCTGGCCTCGTCTCCCTTTTTCCCACTTCTCTATTCTTTTCTAGACATGGTTCTACCTCTACATCACATTCCTCTGCCTCAGGAACTATCTTTAGGGGATTTGATGGGGCCATGGGAAGGGGAGCCCATGCACTCTAAGATTAAGCTCCAGGGCTTCGTAGATGTTCAGTTTTGTTTGTACCACCCCTTTCCCCACGGTGAGTGGGGGAGGCTATTGTGATCTCATCTTCCTTTTTTAAAAAGGGCTTGTTGTGATCTCATCTCTTGCTATCTTTTTATGTTTTGATATTTATGTTTGGTGTGTCGGGAGTCTACAATTGGTTTTCATAAGTGTATGTTTTCATGTTTTTTCATTTCAGAAACCTGTTGTTTGAGGTCTAGTACGTCTGAATGGAGCTTCTTGTTTTCATTCTCAAGAAATTTTATTCTCTACAATGAATTTTTTACTTGTGATATCCATTATTGAGAATTCATGCACCATGGTAATATGAATGGGGCTATAGACTTTTTCTTGGTTTTTGTTACAAGTGCTGAGGGTCTAGTCTTGTGTCTCAGTTGTTAATTTTTCCTTGAGTAGCGATGATGGTGGCGAGACCTCCCTTGAAGTCTTTGATATTTTTAAAAACTACCTCCATTGTTGTTGCCATTGTTTTGAGGCAACACCCTGCCACTTGCATTGTAGACTTGTTTGAGGTGATTGGAGTTGCTAACTTCTGAGTTGACATTATTAGACTATGTATATTAATTGTAATTTATGTTTTTTACTTCTTTTTTCCTATCTCATTGTACTATGTATTCAAATTTAAAATCTACTAAATATTATTTGCATTTTTATTATCAGAAATGTTTGTTTGGATATGTCGAGCAGTAAAAAGGGTCCTTTTCACCTCTATTTACCCTACATTAATTGTCAATCTAGGAACGATTTGTTATCTCAAAGAGTGTACTTAGTTTGAGGCGGTCATTTGTCAGAGTAATGCTAGTAGTATAGTGCTTTAAATATAAGAGTAAACAGATGCTTCGAATACTATCTATGTACAAAAAGAAACCTAAAACTCAAATCATGCACTCGGAAAACTACAACAATTTATCAGTCAAGGGTACAGTAATGGTAACTCTTCCCTCTGTAAACTGATGCAATTAAAAGGTAGTCAAGGAAAAGATCATCAATCTTGGAACTAGACAACATATGTCAATGTTCACTACAGTCTCAGATCATTCTGCACACCAAAGAAATGATAATTCAAATGACAGGAAATGGAACAACAACTAATCTTATTAACAAGATTGAACAGAAAAACCTTAACCTATGGAAATGAATTCAACAGTTATTATATCCTACAGGAATTAAGTAACAATCCTTACTTTAAAGATGAATTGAATAGCAAATGGAAATAGAACGACAGGCTAACAGAAATGAAATATAGAACAACAACTTGAATCAAATATAAATGTACAGCAAACCAGGTCAAATATTACACACGACACGCTTAATATTGAAAGGAATAGTAATTTGGGCTTCGATATAACAAGTATGAATCACAGTTATAAAGAAACAACAATTGTGATCACAATGGAACAACAATCCCAAATGAACAACAATAACGTTTAAGCGTAAACCATAGATAAATACAATAATACCGATTTATGAATATACAACACTATTACTCTATAATCGAACAACAATGGTAATCTGTAAAGAGCAACAATGTTATATCAATGGTTAAAGGAACAGCGATGCGATACAAAGTTAGAATGAATAGCATAGCATTCCTATTGCAGAGAATAACATTACTTAGTCAAGTGTAAACGAAATATAACAGAAATGATATGTAAAACAACAAGGCACGTCAAATTATTGAATAGAGCGAATAGAAGAGATCAAACCACACACGAATCGTAAATAATGGTACAGGAGCAAGTGATCCACCAGGGTCGGGCCCTTAGCCTCCAGGGATGCACTGCTTAAGATTACTCTAGAATCAAAGATGAAACGAAAACCAGATTTATATATTAAAACATCAAAACAGAGTTACAGTGAATTGCTCTTCAAAGAGAGTTGATGATCAAAGTTTCAAATACAAAGGAGAATTTCATAAAAACAACAACAGTTCATCCCCCGGGCTAGCAGTGCTACCCCTTCTTATAACAGCCGAGCGGAGATATCAATGATATAGAAAATCATTAAGGTAGCGATCCCTCAGGATCAAAGGATCCTGAGGGATTTGCCAAACTATTAGTTCTCAGTTATCCTCTTGTTCTCTTGCACCGATTTGGTATCTCCTTTTCCTTTTCCTGGCTAATATGCTCCAATTTGGATCACCTTGTTTGCATGCGGTTCCCTGTCAAAGGGACAGCAGTTAACTTTGTCTTGTCTTTTCCTTTGGGACGAAAATCTTCCGTTCTATCCTTTTTTTGCATAAGAAAAGGGTAATTATTAGTTATTTCACGTTGCATACAAATCTTCTAGATTTTATCATAATTTCTTGTCATCTACCTAGTTCATGATGTAAAGAGGTTATGAGTTTTAAAGAAAAGAAGACAAAATAAATGATAATAACATACCTTCTCTAGTGCTCAACACACTCCCCTGCTTACTCTTTTTCATGTCCTCATGAAAACATTGTAGTTGACATGCAAGGTAGTGGGGGAGTCAATTGGAGATGGGATCTCATGAGGTGGTCTACAGCCATGATGCCTAGCTAGGTGCTCAAAAAGATGTCATGTCTGAACCTCAGGCATTTCATATAAGGCTTGGTATCCTGGTGCAGGGTGCCAAATGACCGGACTTCGGAACCTATGGCCTAACCAAGATGGGCCTTCTCTCAAAATAAGGTCACCATAGAGACCCAAGCGATCAGCAGCTAGCTTAAAGTTCTCATAGTTAAACGGTTCCCTGTGTTGGAGGTTCAGATTAGAAGTCTGATATCATAATTTGGTAGCTGCAATGGCAAGGTCCTTGATGGTAGAGAAGTATTCTATCCCTTGCCGATTGATTTCTGTATTAATAGGTCCTAATGCCTCAATCACGCCCGGAGTCCTCATTAGGTTCCTATGTTTATTCCATAACTGCAATGGGTCTCTAGGCTCAGCTCTCACCCATAATTCTAATCCATTGTCTTGTCTTTGAAAGGCATTGTAGGCTTTAATCCATTTTATTTGATTAACACCAAAAGAAATGAATGCCTACAATTGGACATCCCCAACGAAAGGGATGGAATTTTGCTCTGTTTCTTGATCTAACACAAGGTTGTGCAAATAGAATTCACATAATAATCTCTGAACCTTCACCCCATAGTGCTTACAACAATTTTTGAAGTCATCAGTAGCATTTATTTCTATAGGGGCTCCTGCTTTAACAGCTTTAATTTTCAATTGCAAATATCTTTCCATTAAAAACAAAGAATAATTCCTAACAGGTGCTCTGCACGCTAGGACGTCAGTATACAAAGAGCATAAGGTATCCATTTGTTTGATGACTACATATAGTCTATGAGTTACCTTTTTTACTCTTTCTTCTTCCTTTCACCATCCTTCAGAGGCCTGGATTTCGGATAAGTTTACATTCCTTAGCTGCTGTTGTAATTTCTCATACTTTTCTCGAGAGACAGTTTGTTCTGTAAGTTTCTCTATTGTTTGTTGGGCTTGCACCAAATCCTTTCACAGAGTTACTGTCCTCGGGTCACTATCCCACATAGTAGTTGTAAGCGGGAGGTTTACTTGAATCTTCTTATTGCATCGTCCTGTATTTATGGTTTGAATTTCCTCAGAGGACTGTGCCTCTGTCTGAACTTCTTTGTCACAGGCTGATATGTTATCTGTTTGTACTTCGACATGGGCAACAACCGAATGCTGTTCCTTTTGGTTTTGAATGACAGGCTGGACTTGAGTCCTCTTAATCTTTTTCTTAAGGGGTTTCACCGGAGTGGTTGCATGCTTTACCACCGAGGTCCTTTTTGCTTTCTTCCCCATTTTCAAAACCCTGATTTGTTGTCAAAGTCGTGCTATCACGTTAAGCAGTCTTTGTTGTTCTTTTTGTAATCTTTTGATTTCTTCTGTTTTCTTGGAAGGAACAACCGTTCGCTTACTCGGGCCTGGACTTTCGCCTTGACCAATTTCCTGATTTTCTTCTTGGGGTGCTTCCTCATTGTTCTGCTGATCGGGTTGTTCAGGGGTAGAAACCCTAGCTTGTTCTGCTATCTCCTGGGTAACTTCTTCTTCCACCCCTTCTTCTTCATGAAATTCTTCCGGTGTATTCTCACTAGGAACAGATTGTTCCTCTTCTTTATCTTCATCACTTTTATCTCTGGATATACTTTTATCATGGCCGGAGTGATTCTCTTCTTCTTCTTCCTCATCACACAATTCTTCGGATGCACTCTTATCATGAACAGAGTGCTCCTTCAATTCTTCTTCAGTGTGGAGGTTTAGTGGGCTAAGAGGTTGAGCATATTCGCCCATATTGGCTAGAATTTGGGCCAATTCATCCTCTTGCAACGGATTTTGCAATGGGCTTTCTTCATGTTGCTCTGTTTCTTCTTCCGCCTACCCAGATTGCTCGATCTCTTCCTTTGTTTCTCCTTCATTGCTTTCCTCCAATTCTTTTTCATTCTCCTCTCCTTCCAATTGTGGGAGTTGCTCGTCCCTTGAATCATCTATCTCCACTGGTTGACTGGTGTTCCCTTGGGAATTTTCTAGCCTCCCTCTGATCCATGCCAATCTAACGGATTTCCTTCGTTTCAGTGGTCTATTCAATGTACTGGCAGCATGTTTTCATTTTGGGGCTGGCAAAGCTAGTCTCCCGTCTATTGTGAAGATCAGTTCTTCCCAACTGCTTTGTTGCCGAGAAAGACTATAGCTAACTATCAGTCGTATCAACCCATGGTGACTTACTACCGATTCTACGTGGTGAGATTTCTTCATGCTTTGGGCAACATCGTGTAATAAAGAATTTAAAAACGCAGGCAAATTCACAGTGCATTTTTGTTTTAATACGGCTAAAAGTTTAAGGTGGTGTGGTCTTACCACGTCTTTCCTGCCTTCACAAGTGATGTAACTCTAGATGATTCTTGCCAATTCTGCCCACGGCTCTCCTAATGCTGCTGGTAGAACTCCCTTTCCTCTTACAGTCAGGTTCTGGCCTTCATCTTGGAAGATTTTTATGACGTTTCACAGTCTCTCCTTCTTCAAAGTCCACACAGGTCCAGTGGCTGGCAGTCCTGAGACCTCTGCAATTATGTCATCGGTGACTGCTATCTATCTCCCTCTTACCATGGAGTGATGTTCTTGCAAGTTCTGCAAAAATTCAATTGCCACGGTCTCATTGGATTGTTGTAGACAATTGAGATAAACTATCCATCCTGCCCTTGTTAGGATTTCTCGTGTAGCATTAGAGACTATCAACACCTGTGGTTCTCTACGAATTGATCTTCCTCCCATGCTTAGCACACTGTAAAAAATGAAGAGATGGCAATGGAATAGCAGGCTGTTCAAGCTGTTAGGAAACATAGAGAAAATGATGAAAAAGCAAGCTTGTTCAAATTTCAAATTACTTCTAATTGTTGCAGAGCATAACACGAAAATAGCTTTGGAACAACAAGCCATGCAAATTGGAAAACAATATACCATTAAGCCTTGCTATTCCCGAGTGAGAATTCTCCAAATGATAGTCTGACACGTATGCCAGCAAATTATGAGGTCACCTGCTCCCCCCCTGCAATGTGATAGGTCATCCTCGGCCGTCAAATGAGGGAGTGGTGTGCTGAACTGCCATGGTACAGAGTCATAAAGGAACAACGTATACCGAGATGCCATGTTTACAAGAACGAGCAGATTGCCAAAATCGAGGTGTATAATAGAATCGCTTAATAAATAAGAGAATGTCATGATATGATGCGAGATTTGGAGGATAGGACAGCTGACGTGCACAAAAGGTCTGATGTAGTCATTATCAACTTTTTCCGTCATAATTGATTGTAATAGATTTTCATGTATTAAAGGTTTGGAGGAATTATGTACATAATCTCATTTGACCGATTACAAAGATATAAGAAGAAGAAGGGTTTTATAATTGCTATTGGTGTATAAGGAATGTGACTTCAATACCATCAACAGAGCTCTGTTTCCCACAGGTGTCCATAACCTTGATAGAGTTGTTTATTTCACCCATGGAACCATGATCCTTTGTGTATGCTTAGGAAAGTGTTGTGCAATGTCAGAATGGAGGCCATTATGCTAGCTTGGTAACCAGATAAATCATAATGCCATTCACTAGGAAGGAGTGAAAGGTGGGTAGGCCGGCTCGTGATGAGACCTCCTATTCCAAGGACTCTTTTATTTTTTCTGATGTGCTTCTTGGATCATATCCCTGGTGTGGTGGCCATAGTGGGAATTCCACTTCACTTTCTTCCCTATGAACATGGTAGGCTGGCTCTTGATGAGACCCCTTATCCTTCATCTGACAAACCATGTTAGCAAATCATATAAACATTTTTCTCTGTTTTTTTCTTTTATAAAGTACTTTTCCTATTTATACACAAAGGGTGGTTCAACACTCCTTAAGAGTAGGGATGGTGGAAGAAGTCTTAACATCTCAATAGAAAAATATACCCTTTGTTCTTATTCCTTAATAATGATCAAAGAGGATTATGGGAATTTAGAAAGAACCATCATGATAAAGATAACCAATCATATCAGTATTAGTAGAATAATGACAACAAGGTGATCAATAGTTGTGTCCTTTCCTCTTTTCTCTTATCAATTCAAAGAAATTTCTTGTAAAGATAACGATTTTATGTAATTTGTTGATTTCAGTATCCTCTAGTTTTTGTATTCATTGCATAGGTGTATAGTTGTGCTTCAAAAATGATCTAAATGATAAAACACACAAAGAAGAAAAAGATAAAACAGGTACTATGCACAAAATCGCAAGCAAAAGGAAGAAAAATACTCGAAACTACTGTGCATTAAGAGGAACAACAGTTGTCCTTTAATTGGAACAACAAAGAAAACAAGTGCAAGCAAAAAAAGAAAAATGCGAAAATGTTGTCCTTTCAAAAGAGAACAACAGAAAAATGAAGGTGTTGTTCCTTCGGAAAGGAACAAAAGAAAACAAAAGTGTTGTTCCTTCGGAAAAATAACAGCAGAAAATGCAAGTGCTATTCCTTCGGAAAAGGAATAGCAGAAAATGCAAGTGTTGTTCCTTCGGAAAAGGGACAACAGAAAACGAAAGTGTTGTTCCTTCGGAAAAAGGAACAGCAAAAAAAACGAAGGTGTTGTTCCTTCGGAAAAAGGAGCAACAGAAAACAAAAGTGTTATTCCTTCGAAAAAAGGAATAGCAAAAGTCGAAAGTGCTTTTCCTTCGGGAAAAGGAATAGCAAAAAACGAAAATGTTGTTCCTTTGGAAAAAGGAACAACAGAAAATGCAAGTGTCGTTTCTTCGGAAAAGGAACAAAAAAAAAATGCAAGTGTTGTTCCTTCCGAAAAGGAACAGCAAACCGGCGAAAATGTTGTTCCTTCTGAAAGGAACAGCAGAATGCAAAAGTATTGTTCCTTCGAAAAGTAATGGCAAAATAGTGGAACTGCTGTTCCTTCGGAAAGGGACAACAAAATGCAGAGGTGCTATTCCTTGAAAAAGGAATAGCAGAATCGTGAAAATACTGTTCGTTCCGAAAGGAATAGCAAAGTGCAGAAGTGTTATTTCCTCAAAAAGGAACAGCAAGGTGGTGAAAATGTTGTTCCTTCCCAAAAGGAACAGCAAAGTGCAAACGTTACATAAATGCAAAAATATGTACAGAAAGTAATTTATACTAACAAAACAAAGGAATTATGTACAGAATGTAAGAGCAATCAAATCACTTAATGAACCAAAGGTGAGGAAGATTTCTCTTCCTCAACTAGAATCTGCATGTCGGAGTCTTCACGAAGTTGCTGGTAGAAGGATTCCCGAGTAAGTGGTTTGCAGTATAATCGAACTCGGTGGCCATTTGCCTTAAAGGTATGTCCGGATCCATCAATGGTGGTTAGAGTAATGGTGCCATTATCATGTACCTTCTGGATTTTGTATGGTCCCAGCCAGCGAGTCTGAAGTTTCCCCAGAAAATCCTGAAAGTTGGAATCATATAGGACTGCCCAATCTCCTTCGCAGAAGACTTTCTTTTTAATGAGGGCGTCATGCCATTTGGCTCACTGTTGTTGGATCAACGCAGTATGTTGAAGGGTAGAGAGCTTGATTTCATCTAGCTCATTGATCTGCTATAATCTATTAATCTGGGCCTCGTTTAAATCTAGACCGACTTCTTGTGTTGTTCGCAGTGTCTGTATTTCGAATTCTATTGGAAAGATGGGTTCCTTTCCAAATACTAGCTGGTATGGTGAATAACCGGTAGTACTTCTCCATGTTGTTCTATATGCCCACAAGGCTTCCAGCAATCTTGTAGCCCAATCGTGTCTGTGTGACGCAATGGTTTTTGTCAGTATTGCTTCTATTATTTTATTCGTGCTTTCTACTTGACCATTTGCCTATGGGTGGTATGGAGTAGTAATTTTATGCTGAATATGATAGTTTTTTAGTGTTGCAGAAATTTTATTACCAGCAAACTATGGTCCTCCATCCGTAATTATATCTCTTGGGAGGCCATATCACACAAATATGTGGAACAGGAACTGTATGACAGAATCCTCTATAGCTCTTGGCAATGCCTCTGCTTCAACCCATTTGGTGACATATTCTGTTGCTACCAAAATATATGTTTTCTAGTTTGATGATGGGTTAATTAGACCAACAAAATCTAGGGCCCATCGTTTGAATGGTTCAATGACTAGCTATGGGTTCAGGGGCATTTCGTCAGACTGTCCAAGGTGTCCTGCTCTTTGGCAGTTGTCACAAGCTTGAACTAACTTCTTTGCATCTTTGAAGATCGTGGGCCAATAATACCCTGTTTGCAGCACCTTGTGACCAGTTTTCTGATATGCAAAATGTCCGCCACATGGTCCATCATGAAAAGCTTTCAAAATGTCAAAAATTTCATCTTCACGGACGCATCTCCTGATGTGCATATCTTCCCTTGTATGAAACAGGTGGCCCCCAATCCAAGAAAATCGAGTACTAGGCTAGACAATCTGCTTTCGTTCATTGGGGGTTAGATGTTTTGGTAATTTTCCTACTGCTAAATAATTCGCAACATCAGCATACCAGGGTGTTTTAACAATGATAGCGAACAAATGTTCATCTGGAAATTGATCTTTGACCGCTACTGCTTCCACTGGTTTTGGCATTCGTGAGAGAAAATCAACTACAAGATTTTCTTTTCCAGGTGAGTCCTTTATTGTGATATCGAATTCTTGCAACAAAATCATCCATCTGGTTACTCTACCATTTGTGATTGATTTATTTGCTAAATATTTTATGGCAGAGTGATCTGTATATAAGATAACAGGATATCCAGTGATATAATGCCTAAATTTATTGACAACATGTATTACAGCTAAAAATTCCTTTTCAGTAACAATATAGTTCAATTCAGTAGGAGATAAATTCTTGCTAATATAATAAATTGCATATGGTTTTTTATCTTCTTCCTGCCCAAGGACTGCTCCAATAGCTGTGTCTGAAGCATCTGATGAAATTTGAAATGGTAGGTCCCAGTTTGGACCTCTGAGCACTGGGGCTGTTGACACAAGCTTTTTCAGATCCTCAAAAGCACAGTCACATTTATTTGTCCAAACAAAGTCAACATTCCCTGTTAGTGCATATAAAGGTGCAGCAATATGAGAAAAATGTTCTATAAATCTTCTATAATAACCAGAAAATCCAAGAAAACGGCGTACCTCTGTCTAAGTGGTAGGAGTAGGTATTAACAAAATACTTTGAATTTTAGACAGATCTACCTGTATTCCAGCTACTGAGATATAATGGCCTAAAATAAGTCCTTCAGTCATCATCATATAGTATTTTTCATGGCTCAAACAGAGCCTGGTGGCAATGCATCGCTGCAACACTTTTTCTGGTGTGTCCAATGCTGGGTCGAAATCATCTCCGTATGGTGTAAAATCATCGATGTATACTTCAAGCCCTTCATTTATCAAATTTTAAAAGATGCTGAGGATAGCCCTTTGAAATGTGGCAGGGGCATTGCATAGGCCAAAGGGTAAAACTCTGTAGGAAAATGTTCCCTAAGGACAGGTAAAAGTAGTTTTGTCTTGGTCTTCAGGGGTAATCTGAATTTGATTGTATCCATTGAAGCCATCCAAGAAAGAAAATAATTTCTTTCCTGCTAAAGTATCTAATACCTGGTCAATGAATGGAAGGGGAAAGTGGTCTTTTTGTGTTGCTTTATTTAGCTCTCTGTAATCTACAAAAATCCTCCACTTTCCATTCTTCTTTGGCACCACTACAAGTGGAGAGACCCATTTGCTATCGGAGATAGGGTAAATGAAGTTCACATCTAAAAGTTTTTGAAGTTCAGCTTTTACAATGTCTTTTAGATGAGGGTTAAGTCTCCTTTGTGGTTGGCGAACAGGTCTTGCATCCTTTTCTGTGTAAATGTGGTGTGTACATAACTGGGGATCGATTCCTTTCATGTCAGGATAATCCCATGCAAATGCTTCTTTGTATTTTCTTAGTAGTTGGATTAGCTTCTCTTCTTGTTCGGGAGTCAGGTTTCCATTAATGTTTAAAGTTTTTCCTGGCTCAATTTCTACTATTTTTCTATTTGACATAGAGGTAGTAGGTATTGTTTGTTCATGAGTGTCTTTGAGAGGATCTTCTTCTAGTTCATTATCAAATGTTGCTTCTATCATGTGACATTGTATGTGGGATCTAGATTCAGCTTGGCTAATAAAGTTGTTAATGACATCATCCTCTGTTTGATCTTTGAAATCGAGGGCATCTTCTATGGTTAATGGGGATATAATATTTTCAGTGAGGTATGATATAGGATGTTTGTTAGTTCTTATTATTGTGACACTTGGCTGGGCTGGAGGATATAAGGCTAGATTCTTGATATTAGCCCCTCTAGTTATGGTCATACTGCCTTGTCGGCAGCCAATATAAGCGTTAGCAGTTGCAAGCCAAGGTCTGCCTAAAATCAATGGATGTCCATCAAGTCGGTTTTTGGGGTTTATTATCAGAAAGTCGGCAGGATACTCCCAGGAATCAATGGATACCATGACATCATGTAGTGTGCCTTCTGGCCTAACCACGGATCAGTCAACCAGTTCTAATAAAGTGGAAGTCGGTTCTACTGATGTAATGCCCAATTTTTGACAAGTGGTAGTTGTTAGGATATTAATTGTAGCCCCTAAATCAACTAAGGCATTTGAAAAGGTTTGTCCATTGATTTGTACTGTTACTATTGGATTTCCTGGGTCTTCATATTTAATGAGTGTTTCTTTTCCTGATAATAGGTCAGATAAGGTGCCAACTACTTGGACTGTTGGGTTATTTGTTATTCTCCTCCTTGGTTTTTTTATACATAGCTCTTTGATGGTCTTTGCATATATTGGGATGTCTTGGATGGCTTGGAGGAGTGGGATTTTTATGTACAGATTTTTAAGTTCTCCCAGAATGTCAAAATCAGGATGTTGTATAGGTCGAGGTATAATTAATCGTTCTAGGAATGGGGGAGAAGATGTGGTTGCTTGATCATGAGTTTGTTGTCTGATCACATCCTCTTCTTGTGGTGGTTGTTATATAGGTAACTGATTTTCAACTTGAGCAATTCTATCTCCCTCTGTTTCTATTAAGCACCCAGATCTTAATTGAAGGTCATTACATTCTTTTAGATTGGTTTCTAGTTCTAATGTTTCAATTATTTGGATAGATTGAACCGGTCTATTACTTGGATTAGGGTTGGGTTGGGCCAAGAGTTGCGGTCTTAAGTTAGACTGGGGGTTTTGTTGTAATGCTGGCAGTGTAGGTTGAGGGAGCGGAATGGTTCCTACTGGCTAATTCATTGGTCTTTGCCAGTTTGTCTGCCAGGCTTGACTCTATGAAGTAGGAGGGGACCATTGTGCTAGATATACATTGTTTTGCCAATATGGTGGGGTATAGGGAAAATTTGGCCAATTGGGTTGACTTGCTTGATTCGGCCATGGTGATGATGAAGGAAATGGTTGTTGTGACCAATTTGAGAAGGGAGGTTGATTTTGCCACATTGTATTATATTGCTGAGCATGATATTGTGGAGGCTGAAAAGAAGAAGCTGGATTGGGGAACATACCTGATTGTCGCGGCTGCCATTGACGACGTTGATTGAGTAGGTACACCGGTTCTGGTCTTATTCTGCTTCCTTGTATACTGCTTTCAATCCAGGAAGTGAGGGACATCTCTCTGTAGAATGGTCTTCTGTAAAAATGGTGCAAACTTGAACTGAATCTAATGGACACTCTTCGTGGCTGTGTTTCTTTCTGCATCTGGGACATAAGATTGCCAAATTCTGTTCTACCTCTACTTATTTCTGCTTGGCCTGCATAATATCAAGTTATGTTGTCAGAGTCCCCAATATGTCAGTTTTGAAATTTTCGAATAAATTTCCAATTTTTGCACGAGTTACTCCTTCTAAAGAGATCTTGTTGTCTCTTGTAAACCTGTCATGTTCTGCTGGTTTTATTCTTGTGCTGCCTCTTGAACTTTTGATACATAAATCAATAATGTTAGCAAAATTTTCCTAATAAAAATCTCCTTTTCCCATAATATTTAGTGTTTCAATCCATTGTTCATTCATTCCTCTAATTAATGTTGTTTTTAATACATTATCAGGTAAGGGTAATGATGCATAAGGAGATCTTTGAAGATTATACTGAAAACATTCAACATACTCTTCTAATGTTTCATTCGGTCTAGCTACCATCTGAAATATTTTATCTTTTAACTCTTTAGACCTGCAATAGTCCTGATATTTTTTTAGAAAAGCATCTTTCATTTGATCCTAGTTATTTATAACACCACCACCCAATCCCATAAACCATCTTAAAGCAACCCCTTCTAATGTAGAGGGAAACAATTTCAGTTTCTAGGGATCGGTGGTATAGTCATATCCTCTACACAGCACATCAAATTTAAACAAGAATGCATTCAGATCTTCTGATGAAATGTAGGGATATGCTGATTGCTTTCATAGGTGCATTAGCTGCAGTATCCACAATGGGATATTGTAGTGTAGAGGTTTGAGTGTTTGGCTGGCTCTAGGCCATTTGGTCAAATATGTGCCAATAATATTTTGGGATGTCTAGGAGGGTATTCCTAGGCTAGCGAGGGGGAATGGATTCAACAGGAATGGCCTTAACAACGCTTCCTTCATCTGGGATGATGATAGCGCCTAATGTCTGGGGGGATTCTGATTCTTGAGGTTCTTCAACTTCATTATGAATGATTTTTACAGCATTTCCCTTATCTGGGCTACTTAATGGCTGAATTATCCCAAGAGGAGATCTTGGTTCTTCAGTTTCCCCTATTTCTCCTCTCCCTTCAGAGAGGTTGCTAAGATTCCCTTCTTGCAATGATATTCGGCTAGAATTATCAATTTCTTGAAAATCTTGCTCTTCGGTTTGACTATGTGCCTCAGCAAAGGCTACAGATGGTGATCCTGTGGCCTGAAGGGAACTAGTAGGTTGTCTAGAAGCAACTTTCCTAGGTCTTACTGAAGGCTGAGATTCTGCTTTCTTAAGGATTTCGTCTATAAAGGTTGATTGGCCAAGGGTCACCAACCCCTTAGCTTTATCAGACTTGGGTAGTGGTTTGGGATTCTTTTCAGGATTTTTCTACTTAGTCATGCACACAAATCAAATGCTAATTTCTACCCAAAAAAAATAGCAACAAATCTGCAGGAAAGTAGGTAGGGGAGCAGGGCTATTACATGCTCCGTATGTAAGTTCTTACCTTCCGTTTTTAAAACCCAATTCTCTCCTAGCAGGTTCTTACACTACTCTGGAAAAGAAACAAATGGCTACACTCTTCCCCAACAATGGCGCCAAAATGTTGAGCAGTAAAAAGGGTCTTTTTCACCTCTATTTACCCTACATTAATTGTCAATCCAGGAACGATTTTTTATCTCAAAGAGTGTACTCAGTTTGAGGCGGTCATTTGTCAGAGTAATGCTAGTAGTATAGTTCTCTAAATACAAGAGTAAACAGATGCTTGGAATAAAATCTACTTACAAAAAGAAACTTAAAACTCAAATCATGCATTCAGAAAGCTATAGCAATTTATCAGTCAAGGGTACAGTAATGGTAACTCTTCCCTCTGTAAACTGATGCAATTAAAAGGCAATCAAGGAAAAGATCATCAATCTGGGAACTAGACAACATATGTCAATGTTCACTACAGTCTCAGATCGTTCTGCACACCAAAGCAATGATAATTCAAATGACAGGAAATGGAACAGCAACTAATCTTATTAACAGGATTGAACAACAAAACCTTAACCTACAGAAATGAATTCAACAGTAATTATATCCTACAGGAATTAAGTAACAATCCTTACTTTAAAGATGAATTGAACAGCAAACAGAAATAGAATGGCAAACTAACAGAAATGAAATATAGAACAACAACTTGAATCAAATATAAATGTACAGCAAACCAGGTCAAATATTACACACGACATGCTTAATATTGAAAGGAACAGTAATCTGGGCTTCGATACAACAAGTATGAATCACAGTTATAAAGAAACAACAATTGTGATCATGATGGAACAACAATCCCAAATGAACAACAATCACGTTTAAGCGTAAACCATAGATAAATACAGTAATACCGATTTATGAATATACAGCACTGTTACTCTGTAATCGAACAACAGTGGTAATTTGTAAAGAGCAGCAATGTTATATCAATGGTTAAAGGAACAACGATGCGATACAAAGTTAGAATGAATAGCATAGCATTCCTATTGCAGAGAATAACATTACTTGGTCAAGTGTAAACGAAATATAACAAAATCGATATGTAAAATAGCAAGGCACGTCAGATTACCAAATGGAGCGAATAGAAAAGATAAAACCACACACGAATCGTAAATAATGGTATAGGAGCAAGTGATCCACCAGGGTCGAGCCCTTAGCCTCCAGGGACACACTGCTTAAGATTACTCCAAAATCAAAGATGGAACGACAACTAGATTTATATATTAAAACATCAAAACAGAGTTATAGTGAATCACTCTTCAAAGAGAGTCGATGATCAAAGTTTCAAATACAAAGGAGAATTTCATAAAAACAACAACAGTTCGTCCCCCGAGCTAGCAGTGCTGCCCCTTCTTATAACAGCCGAGCGGAGATATCAACGATACAAAAAATCATTAAGGTAGCGATCCCTCAGGATCAAAGGATCCTGAGGGATTCACCAAACTATTAGTTCTCAGTTATCCTCTTGTTCTCTTACGCCGATTTGGTATCTCCTTTTCCTTTTCCTGGCTGATACGCTCCAATTTGGATCACCTTGTTTGCATGCGGTTCCCTATCAAAGGGACAACAGTTAACTTTGTCTTGTCTTTTCCTTTGGGACAACAATCTTCCGTTTTCTCCTTTTTCTGCATAAGAAAAGGGTAATTATTAGTTATTTCACATTGCATACAAATCTTCTAGATTTTATCATAATTTCTTGTCATCTACCTAGTTCATGATGTAAAGAGGTTATGAGTTTTAAAGAAAAGAAGAAAAAATAAATGATAATAACATACCTTCTCTAGTGCTCAAGAGGATACATAGTTGTTTTGATCATATTCATGTTGTCAATGGCAAGTTGTTTCTATTAAAATGATTCACAATAAATAGACTGGACAATCAGAGGGTTATGGCTTTGTGGAGTTTGCAAGCCACGCAGGAGATGAGAGAGCTTTGCAAACTTACAATGGTGCACAGATGCTCAACACTAGAAAATTTTATAGGATAAATTGGGAAACCTTTGGCATTGGAGAAAAGCGACCTGAGATTGGACCTGATTATCCTATATTTGTTGGAGATTTGGCATCTAATGTGTCAGACTATTTGTTGCAAGAGATATTCTAAACTAGATACCAAACTGTAAAAGGAGCCAAGGTTGTTACTGATAGGGTTAGAGGTCGTTCAAAGGGATATGGGTTTGTAAGGTTTGGGGATGAGAATGAACAAGTTCGGGCTATGACAAAGATGAATGGGGTGTTTTTTTCCTCAATACCTATGTGAATAGGTCCTGCCACAACAAAGAAGACCACAATTTTTCAACAACCATATCCTAAACGTAAGTTGTGAAAATGTATACATAAATGTATTGATTTTTTGAATATTTTATTAGTTTGGTAGCAGATGCTAGAATGGTGAATAATGGTTGTGTTGGTTGGAAAAATTCATATTTTCCATTGATATGGATAAGATCTGCTTTTTCTTTCCTCTGCGCTGTGTAGCTTTAGGCTCTAGTCTATGTATTGAGTACTTTCCTTTCTAAATTAGTAGTTGGTTAGTATTGCAGTTGCTTTTTTGTATATTCCTAATTCCAGTTATCTTTGAATCCATTATACCCCATTACGAGTTTTTTTAAATTACACTAGAATTTGGTTAGGTGATGTGTGACGTTTTTAAAACTAGTGAGTGTAGGTTTTAACCCCGTATAGAAATTACCTGTATACGAATTCTAAAAACAGAAAATAAACAATAGCGAGAGAATAACACATAAAACATATATACACAGAGATTTTCTTCTGGATCCCAAAACTAGGACTACCAGATTTATTTTTCATTATGTTCCTTTCAATGCTACAATACATATATATATATATATATATATATATATATATATATATATATATATATATATATATATATATATATATATATATATATATATATATATATATATATATATATATATATATATATATATATATATATATATATATATATATATATATATATATATATATATATATATATATATATATATACATATACATGTTGAAGCATCCAATACCATGGACCAAAAACCATCGCACCCAAAACCATGTGCGAAAACCATGCACAAAACCATAGGTAGGTTTGCCCCACCTAATATAGGGTCCAAAACAAAATTTCCCCGAGGCGCTGCGCCGGACCCCATAAAGGGGGGCTAACTGGTCCCGTCAAACCCTCTATGACCCCCCCCCCCCCCCCCCCCGTTGCGCAATCGACACAACGAAGGGGGGGCTCTACCCCCCCTCTAACCCCCCGGTTAACTAGGGAGGCTAGTCGTAGAAAGAATATAACACAACCCAACATTCTCCCACTTGTTGTTTTCTTTCCACAGGGGGCCACAAGAGAGCTTAGTCATTTATCCAGTGCTACAACTCCCATTGTTTCTCTACACCAAGAGAACTTCTTAGAGCTCACATATTTTTTCAATGCATCTGCAGTATTCTTCAAAGTGTCCACCTTTACCAGCAACACCTTTTTGTCTTATATCATATCCCTCACAAAGTGATATTGAACATCAATGTGCTTTGTCTTTGAATGATAAGCACGGTTCTTTGCTAAGAAAATTTCACTTTGGCTGTCACAGTCTATCCTTATAGCTCCCTGTACTAACCCCATAGTTGAACACAATCTCTACAATGAAATTGCTTCCTTGCTTGCATGAGTGGCTGCCATGTATTTTGCCTCTATAGTTGATAGTGCCACTACAAGTTATTTCTTACTCATCTAGCTGAATGCACCTCCAAATAGGTTAAACACATACCCATTGGTAGGTCTTCTCTGATCCATATCTCCAATCCTGGTCTTCCTTGCAGTAGCACAAACCATAATCACTAGTGGCACACAAATACCTAAAAACCCACTTCACTATTGTCCAGTGCTCCTTCCATTGTTTTGACATAAACCTGCTCAATACTCCCAATGCATGTGCAATGTCTAGACTAGTACAGACCATCACATACATCAGGCTACTGACTGCACTTGCATATGGAACACGGGACATGTCCTCTTCCTCTTCTTGTGTCTTGGGAAACTATTCAATAGATAACTTCACACCTAGAGGAATAGGAACCTTCACCAGTTTACTATCTTGCATATTAAACCTCTGTAGTATTGTCTCGACATACATCCTCTGGTTTAACTAGAGGTTCCTCTTCACCCGATCTCTTTTAATTTCCATGCCCAAAATATAGTTTGCAGCACCAAGATCTTTCATATTGAATTTGGAGGACAATTGGGTCTTCAAATCCTGGATAATTTCTTTGTCATTTCCAACCAGCAACATATCATCAACATACAAGACCAGATAAATAACATGGTCACCAATTAATTTAAAATACACATAGTGATTTGCTTTTCTTCTGGTGAAGCCAAGTCCCCATATAAATGTATCAAATTTCTGATACCACATCCTTGGTGACTGTTTTAACCCATACAGAGACTTTTTTAACTTGCATACCTATGGTTTCTTACCCTTCACCGCAAAGCCTTCAGGTTGCTTCATGTAGATCTCTTCTTCCAGATCCCCATGAAGAAATTTTGACTTCACATCCATCTGTTCTACCTCAAAATCAAAAGCAGCAGCAACAGATAAAATTAATCTAATAGAAGCTACCTTGGCAACAAGAGAAAAAATATCACCAAAATCAATTCCTAATACCTGGGGATAACCTTTTGCTACCAACCGACCTTTTTATTTCTCCAACTTTCCTTCTGCATTTGTCTTCTTCTTGAACACCCATTTTCTGCCAATTGGTTTCCTTCTAGCCAGCAACTCCACCAAATCCCAAGCCTCATTTTTGTGCAAAGATGCCATTTCATCAACCATGGCCTCTTTCCATAGTTTTCCATCCTTTGAATCTATTGCTTCCTTCACAGTTCTAGGATCATCATCAGTAATAGATAAAGAAAAATTTGAACAGAAAGCAGATGGATTATACCTTTCTCGCTACCTTCTTTCCTGAACTGATCTTCTTGCAACCGGAGTTTGTGGCTCTTCATATTCAGATTCCTCTTCTTCTGTAGAGTCTGATTCTTCCTCCTTTAGCTCAAACTCTATCTTCTCATGTTCCTTTGTTGGTACTTCATGTTTAATTACTTCTTTCACCTCTCTGAACACCACATCTCGATTTTACACAACCTTCCTTGTTCCTAGGTTCCAAAGCTTATAACCCTTTAAACCATCCATATACCCAATAAAGATGCACTTTTTAGATTTATTATCCAACTTTGTTCTTTTCTCCTTTTGAACATGTACATATTCATCACATCCAAATACCCTCAGATGTGAAAGAGAGGGTTTCTTACCAGTCCATACCTCTTGTGGAGTCTTATCCTCCAACACTGATGAAGGTGATATGTTGACTAGGTAACACGCTGTCTCCACCGCCTTTGCCCAAAATTATTGTCTTAACCTAGCACCACTGAGCATGCTTCTTGCCCTTTCCATCAATGTCTTGTTCATTCTTTCTACAACTCCATTTTTCTCAAGTGTGTATGGTGTAGACTTCTGTCATGCTATACCACACTTCTTATAGAATTCTTCAAATTCCTTCTTGCAAAACTCTCCATCATTATCTATCCTCAACACCTTTATCTTCTTCGCTGTTTGGTTTTCCACCAGAGCCTTAAATTCTTTAAACCTGTCAAAGACTCCAGATTTATTCTTGAGGAAATATATCCATGTATTCCTTGAGAAGTGATCTATAAATGATACATAGTACACAAACTTACCTAGTGATGGAACCTTCACAGGTCCAAACATATGACTATGCAAAAGCTTAATATCTGTTTCGCCCTCTTACCACCAAAGGGGAAACTCACCTGATTCTACTTCCCATATACATAATTTTCACAGAAATCAAAATCCAGAGAGCTATTAGTCATACCTTATACCATACCTTTACCATGAAGTATTCGAAGGCCCTTCTCTCCAATATGTCCAAGCCTTTGATGCCATAGCATGGTATTTTCTCTAGAGACCACTAGATTTTCTTCTCCACTTTCAGGAACCACAGAACTATTGCACCCAATGGTACACGGGGGAAGTGAGCAAGAGCATCTCCTTCTCTTTCTCTCTTCTGCAGGAAGTAGTGCTACCTTGCATCTTGTATAGAGTTCCAATCCGAACTCCCCGCATCAGTATGAGTGCTCCTCGAACCATCTTGCAGGTATCTTTCTCGAACACTGTTTTTACACCTGCATCATCCAGTTTGCTTACAGAAATCAGATTTCTGGATAATGCAGGAATATGCAGAACATCTGGAAGTGTTCTAATCCTTCCACCTTGCAACTTCAACTTGAATTTTCCACGAACAATGATTCTAGCCTTCTTGTCATCCCCCAAGAAGACATCACCACCATCATATTTCTAATACTCCCAGAACCACTGTGAAGTGAAAGGATGCACCTAAGTCAATCAACCATGCCTCATGATCTACATGTGTACTTGAAGAAGCCAGGTACACATCCCGACCTTCATCTGAGGTGGTTTTCGCCTCTACGGAAGGAGAATCATCAGATCCCTTTCCTTTGTCACGAGCTTTAGATTTAAAATCCCTTTTGTAGTGCCCTTCCTTTCCGCATTTCTAGCACACCTTTACAGGTTTTCCTGGAGATTTAGATCTCCCTCTAGCTTTAGATCTCCCACTCGATGACTTGTTTTTGTTTATGTTCTGGGACCGTTCTCATATAGATAAGGCATCACCATTCTGGCTCTCCATATTTTTCCGTCTCATCTCCTCTGTCAGCAAGGATGAGATTATTTCATCAAACTATAAGGCAGTTACATTGCTACCTATCATAATAACCAGACTATCCCACGAATCTGGTAGAGAACGCAACAAATTGATGCAGTTATCTTCATCTGAAATTTTAATATCAACAAATAATAACTGACTTACCACAATATTAAATGTGTTCAATTTCTTTGTCTCCGAGTCTCCATCTTTCATCCTCAAGTTATATAGCTTTTTTCATAGGAACAATTTACTGACCAGAGACTTAGATTGGTATAAAGTCCCTAACTTGTCCCACAAAGCCTTCGACATAGCTTCCCCTGATACATTCAGCAATACTGAATCTGAGACACACAATCGTATTGTGCTCTTTTCCTTCTGATCCAACTTATTCCATTCTTCATCGGACACTACTATTAGTTTAATACCCTGATCTATCGTGATCCATTGATCTTTATCCACCAACAGATCCCCCATCTTGAGTTTCCACAACTCAAAACTCTAACCATTAAATTTCTCGATCTCTATCTTTCCACTACTCACCATCTACTTTCACCACCAGAATCGATCCCGCAGATCTCCCACTGAGCAAGGTCTACCACATGCCCGAGCGAAACCCCTTATCAACAAAGGTGTTCCCCTAAAGCCAAAATAACTATGATACCAAATGTAGGTTTTAACCCCATACAGAAATTACCTACATACGAATTCTAAAAATAGAAAATAAACAATAGCGAGATCATAACACATAAAACAAATATACATAGATATTTTCTCCTAGATCCCAAAACTGTGATTACCATATTGATTTTTCATTATGTTCTTTTCAATGTTACAATAAATATATATACATTCTGAAGCATCCAATACCATGGACCGAAAAGCATTGCGCCCAAAACCATGTACAAAAACCATGCACAAAACCATAGGTAGGTTCGCCCCACCTAATATAGGGTCCAAAAACAAATTTTCCTGGGGCACTACCCCAGACCCTGTAGAGGGGGGATAACCACCCCCCTCAAACCCCCTGTGACCCCCCCACTGCACAATCAGCGCAACGAAGGGGGGGCACTAGCCCCCCTCTAGCCCCCCAGTTAACTAGGTAGCCTAGTCGTGGAAGGAATATAACACAACCCAACAGTGAGTTCTATACAAGCCAACTTTTTGAAGTTTTGGAATTAATTTATATTTTAACTACTTCAAGAGAAACCATGGTGGTTGCTTTAGTTGATCTGCAAATTCATTTCCTTCCAATTATTTTCCTTTCCTTTTTGAAATTGGGCAAAATTTAATTGGACATCAAAGTTATGAAAGCTTATAAAACTGATGTTGTCTCAAAGTAGGATGCCAAGAGGCTTTGTTCTGTTAGGGGCCTGGAACAAAATTCAGCACAGAAAAAGCATCCTTTTAGTGGGTGGCCTCACTTAGGTCAGTTATATTGTTTATGTAATGAACTGTTATTTTGTCATTCATTTGACATTTTTGTAGCATTTTATGCTACTGTTGAACAATTTTTTTCTTGTATATTCATGATTTGTCCACCTTGTTAGCTTTCCTTTTCCAAAATCCTGTTTATATAGTCACTTTCTCCATTTCCTATTTTAATATGGTTGTTTCCTTCATTTTTGATAGAAATTTTACTGTTCAATTCTTTTTTTTGAAGTTTTATCATAGAATGATATAAGATTTTTCCCCCAATTTCTCATTGTCCATTTTATTTTTCATCTTCTGTATCTTTAGAAAATATTTTCAAACATTCAAGGCATCTTGTAGGCAGGCATGGTAAATGGTTGGCATAGGTATCGTGTTGTCATGAATGATTGATTTACAGTTTGGAGGCTTTGAGACTATCTTTTGGATTTTCTGTAAAGGATAGTCAAGTGGATGCCACCTTTATGTTGTGGTTGTCTTGTCATATAACTTAGCCTATTTAAATTGAGTTGAAACAATTGGCTACTATAGATGTATCTGGAACAATGCTTGAGTAGTGTTTTGTATTATAAACTACTCAAACTAGATGTAAGGAAATGGGAGGCTTCAATATTATTTTTGTATTTTGTGTCAGTATAGCCAAGTGGATGCCACCTTATTTGGTGGGTGCCTATCTAAATTGAGTTGAAACAGTTGGTAATGTTTGGTATTACAAACTTCTCAAACAAGATGTAAGAAATTGGGTTTAATGAAGCTATTGTATATCTGACATTGCATCTTTCATCTTATTTGTTGATTCCTGAGATATACTCTTACATCTATTATGTTTTACTAGATCCTTTGGATCCAATCATCTACCTTCGGGATTAGTGTTAACTTTACAGGTTACCCAACACATGAAAATTGCATACTCTTGTGTATGAAGTTATGTGATATGAGCTAGACTGGAGATCCTCTTGCATAGGAAGGTAGGTGATATGAGCTAGAGTGGATTGTTGTGTGTCATTGTAAAATATTATCAATACATGATGTTCCTATCAACCCACAAGTCAAATTTGTGAGATTTTCCTTGTGTGTAAATTAGATAGATCAAAGAAAAAGGTTTCATTGTGAAACAACTTGCACATACAGTGAGCTACTTAGGTTGATTCTATTATTAATGATTTTTGTGTGGTTACCCAAATGACCTATGGTTAGGATTCTACTCTACACCTCTATGAATGTATTCATTTCAAGGTCCCTATTCAACCCATATTATAATAATTAATAGCAAAGATAATCATGAGAATTTTAGTGAGTAATGTACCTTCAGTCTTTCTTTTTACTATTCTAGGGGCATGTTGTATTGAAATAGAGGTAATGCATTGAAAGCATTGTAAGCTTATCTTTGATTCAAATCATGGAAAGGTCCTTGTACACAACCCTTATTGTAATAATTAATTGTGAAGGTAATCATGAGAATCTTGAAGTTAGTGAATAATGTACCTTCAGTCTTTCAGGAAGATATAAAGGGTAGAGCCTGAGATCTGAGCAAGGAATAGTGGCACTTGTTATAGCTCCAAATGTCACCTTATGTCTTTGTGATGCTTGGTTTATGGCCTAGGGAAACCCCTCCTTCCAGACTTGGTCCAAATATTTATAAAAACAGTGTTTTACTCCTTGTACGCAACTTTGTTCTATATTAAAAGCGTGTACACGCGGGTCAGTATATACCCAACCTGCGTATATGTCTTAAAACACTTAAAAAAAATAAATTTCCTTAATTATGGGAGGAGATCACAATTTTTACCTGTTGATTACCTATTAGTGCCCATGGCCCAACATTTTCCCAACTAAAAAACTACTTTGGGAGAAGTATAAAAGGACTTCAATGGGAAGGCCTTAAGGAGGAGAGAGAAAATAGAGAATTACTCTACTGAGATTATCCCTTGATCAAGTTTGAAGATCCTTGTGCTTCAACCACTTCCCCAAGTTTATGAAACCCTTGTTTCCTTGAGAGTTGATATCCTTTGACTTGTGGGAGATATCCTTGTGTTCGTTATGGAAGGAGCCTTTTGAAGACCGGGACTGGATGGACCCAGAGGACGGTTCTGCTTGGAGTCGGAAGAGGAAGACTCAGGTGAACTCTTTCTATGTTTTGATTATAGTTATCTGCAATAAAAGAAACATTGTCTTGTTCTTGATATCAACTTTGTTCATGCATCTGATGTTATTGTTATGGTTTATGTATGAATGACTATTTCAATGTATAACTAACCATCTAACTATATGTTATAAAGTTGATTTCACTATAATGCTTTATCTATATGTTGTTGTGCATCTTTGAATTGGTTGTTTTGCAGGTTCAAAGATCGTGAGGAGTTGCAGAGGGTTTGAACCCTGGCTGGAACTACCCAAACGAAGGACCCCCGGGTATGTACATCCTTGCATAGTTTGCTCGTTTAAGCATTTTTCCTGAGTTATATGCTTGTTTCTTGCTATAGATTACTCTTGCTCTGCTAGGGTTCTGACCCAAAGCCCTAGGGGACTTTATCCCTTAACAGAATTGGCGACTCCACTGGGGACAACAATCTTGTTGTTCCTAGTTTGGGTTATTTAGTGCCAATCAGGGCTCAGCTTTCAGTTTGCTTGCTGTGATTGTACTGTCTGCTTCTGTAGGAACTCAAACTTCAAGTCTAATCCTTTTCATCATGCCTCATTTTTGTTTTTTCTTGTAAACTTTTATAGATGCACCTTTTTTGGGTTACAGAGGCGTATACACACAAGTTTCTCTAAACTGAAGCCGCGTATATGTGGGTTTCTTTTGGCTAAAATGCATGTACACGCAGTTGTGTAAAGACACAATCACGTATACATTTGTTTTGCATGATTTTTTTAAGTATTTTTATCTGGAAAGATTTGTTTCTTGGCCTGTGTGCTTCCTGAGTGGTTAGTTTCTATTTTCATTTTTTAGTTTTTCAGTGAGCCTACTGTCTTGAGTTCTCTCCTGCTTTGAAGAGTTTTTGGTCTCGGTTTGCTTTACAGTGAGTGTTATCATTTGTGTTTAAACACACAAAGCAAGATGATTGTTCTGGTTTTGCGAAACAAAATATTGCTTGCAATCTTTGTGTCAAACTTCATTTTTATGGTTTGCTTGCTTTGCTTCCCGTTAAGTTTGTGGCCATTCACTTCTTCTTGCTTTTCGAAAGTTTTTGTTGACAAGTTTGAAAGTGTGCTTTTCCTGATTTCTTGATCAGTGTCTCAAACCTCTTTTTGCTGCTTTTGGATCATTTAGTGCGTCTTGAAACACCTATTTTTTTAAGTTTTCATTCGTGTTGAATTGACAACTTGCAAAGTTTCCTTGTGATTTGCTTTTGATCTTTGAGTCTTTGGTAGCATTTTGAGTACTTTTGAAAAGTTGCTTTTATTGCTTTTTTTTTTAAAGAAAAGTCCTTAAAAAACATTATTTTTGCTTTCTTTGCCGAATTTGTGTTTGGTTTCTTTTGGTTTTTGAGAGTGATTTGGGATCTTTTTGTTTAGTCCTCCTTGTTTTGGGAAAGATTTTGTGTTCAAAATTCTTATTCCTTTCAAAACACTTAAGTTGGATTATAAAACAAATTACTTTCATTTTCTTTTTAGAGTAATCTAGATTTTTTGCATCATCATGTACACTTTGCATTAGGGTAGTTTCACATCATTAGAGCATCAATAGTTTTTTAGTTTTTGTGTGTGAAGTCTGTTACAAGAAAAGAAAAGGAAAAAAGTTTTTGCTTTAATAGAAGTTTCTTAGAACCTAACTAGAAGTTTCTTTTCATCGAAGAACAAACAAGTGCATTGCATATAAGTTAGTTTTTCATTAATTTCTTTTGCATCAACGAACACCATTAGTTTCACTTCCGTATTGTCCCTTTGACTTAAAAAGAACAACCACTTAAAATCAAGCGCTAATAAAATAAACTAGAACTTTTTATATTGTCAATAAGTACACCAACAAGTTTTAGGTTATTTAGGGCCTTAGATTAGGCGAGAGGAAAGTAAACTCTCCAAGATCACTCTAAATTGTCAAACGTAGAAGTCTGAATAAAGAGTGAAAATCCAATAGCTTTAGGGAGATCGGGAAAGCTCCGTGACTGGGCGTTAAGCATGAGGGTTTTTGAAGATAAGGACGAGAGGTACCCCCACTCTTACTTGTCAGATCTTACCTCACGACTGTTCTACCTGGCTTCTGACATGAGTTGGTATCTTTAGTTGCCTATCCTAGGGATCTACATAGGTGGCCACGGAGGGGAATCCCGTGGCACCTGAGGTCGATGTTGCATCACTTTCAGCGGTACTTCTGGAGGGCACCCTATGAAGCTTGGGGGTTTGCACCGGCAAAGGTTGTTGTTTGGAGGTCAACGTAACTTCCTCTCATACCTTCGCTAGTAGACCTGGGGTGTAATTACCCCAGTCTATGTCTGGAAGGCCCTTATTATTCACTTTCTTGTATTTTGGTGTCCGGTCCTAATCACCAGGAGTGGAAATACTTGGAAGTTGTTTGACTGCTAAATTATTTAGCAACATTTTTAGTGTGTGTTCTGTGCTCCTAGTCGGCCTAGTTTTCAAATTTATTGAGTCTTTAAGTAGATCTTATTAAATAATTCAAAGTGGTTGATCGATCACTCAGACGGTCCCGTAGACTTTGTGGGCTTTCACCTGCGAGTACAGAGCCTTCTCCTAGAAGACGTAGGAGTGATTCTGCGAGTGGTTTTCAACCAGTGGCAGCTGGCGCATTAGAGATTGATCCTCCACTTGGGGGCATCAGTGTACAAGGTAGACCTGGTACTACCACAAAGCCAGAGAGGAACACACCAGTTCTTTCTTGGGTACTCTTCTAGTCAGAAGATAATATTGAGGTAGAAGAGCTCTCAGAGTTGGTTGCGGCTCCGAATTCTCCTCTCCCTTCTGATCATCCGGACGTATTTTTATATGTCGGAACTCCAACACACAAGCCTTCAAGCCCAGGTCCACACACAAGCATCCCTTCGATGACCACTGCTGGAAGCATGGCATCCACCATGAGTGCTACGAGTATGTAAACTCCTATATCAATATAAGGGGGAGGAAGTCTTTCCATCCCTTCTACATCGTTATTTGGATCTACTACCAGCACATCCTTGTTTAGGTCTACTTCCATTCTGTCGACGAGTGGAAGTTCCCATGCGCATGCATCCAGTTTTGGATTCTTCCCTTTTGGAATGCCCTCTCAAGGTATTCCTTTAGTTCCATTAAGTGTACCATTAACTACCTCCACGTCCATGATGAGTGGATCGGCATATTTTCAAGGTTTTCCTTTTGGAAGTGGTCATATACCACATTCCAATCTGACGGTGGGGTCTATGCCTTTTCCTTTCATAGGTCAAGGTACTAATCCCTTTCAGAGTTGGACTAACCCCACGGTTAGTGGGATCAGAACTAGGAATCCATTTTTCGGGCAACAAGTGAATGTGTTGTACTCCTCGGTCAATTAATTTCGAAGTTTTCCACCCTTAGCTAATGCTTGGAAGCCTTACCAAGGGTTGTCCACTCCATATAATAATTCGTTAAGGGGAAACTTTGTCAGTTACAGAGGTGTTTCGACTGGAGTTGGTTAAACTCTGAGTTTTGCTGGACCACAAGGGTCACCTTTTGGTTCAATAGGTTCTACCAGTTACTTCGGGCAACCTAGTGCCTTTTAAAATCCAGGTCATTCTTTTCAAACTTTTGGGAACCCCACCCAATGTGGGTGGAATCCCCAAGGTCCTCCTAGACTTCCTTTTCTGGCCACGCTCAATCTGCTCATCGAACTCCCTCGTCGATGATTCGATTAGGTTGAGAATATTTCAACGCACCTTAACTGGAAATGCGGCTAAGTGGTATATAGAGTTGCCAGGGGGCACCTTTACATCTTTCGCCAATTTGGCTAACATTTTCTTAAACCATTTTCAATTTCCTGTCCATTATAAAGCCGGAACTGAACTTTTGGCCAATTTTCATCAGGACACAGCTACTCACATTTCTGATCATATTCAGGAATGGAGACAGAGAAAGCGGCTCATCAAAGCCAAAATTCCACCTGAATTCTGTCTCAAATCATTTTTAAAATAATTACAACCTAAGATCTCCAAGGATGTTTCTATGTCCAGAGTTTATAACGAAGAGCAGGCTATCTTTCACACCCAGTAGTTAGAACTGATATATTCTCAGTCTGGGACCCTTCAGAAAATCTTGCCTGATGCTCCTAGATCCACGGTTGATGTAGCCAAACCGAAGCCAGGCCCGCATGTTGATGGTATTGTTGGATCGATTGATGCAAATGCGGTGAACCTTCTGAGCCAATTGCAGCAGTTGTCTATACAAACTGCTTCTTCCAATCAGGCTGCACCGTCTACTACTCCACCTTCTCAACCTTTTTCCGTAAACGTCATTCAAGCTTCTAACCCAAAAGGAAATCAAAATTCTGATGGGAAGAAGAAGGGATGAGGTAAAAAGAAGAGTCAAGATGGGAAGGGTAATGTGAATAAGCCCAGAAATAATGCCGGTGACGGTGGAAAAGAGTCTAAGAAGAAAGTTAAGTTTCCATGCAAGCTATGCAGTGGAGACCATTTGACTCATCTCTACCCAAAAATTCAAGATGCTCAGCGCTTGTTAGTGCAGTAAGGGTCTTCTAGCTCCCAAGCTGTCTTAACTAACCCTTTCCCCTAAGGGCAGCAATTGCTTGCTGGTGAAAATTCAAACGCTGGTACCTCTGTAGGGGGCAACCAAGAGGGGGACAATTCCTCAAATGTTTTCATGATGGGTTCTCACGTCAATGTGGCCACACAGTCACGTGATTATGGTGAAGCTGAAACATCCAAGGATAAATCTGTTCTCAAAACTACGGATCCACTTCATATTGAGCAATCCTTTGTCGAGTCTATACCTCGGATACCGAAAGGTTCCGCCAAATGCTTGACTATCAACCCTAATGCTAGGGTAGCCCAGAACTACTCCATTATGTAGGATCTGGCTCAAAGTCCATTCGCTATGTCTACTTTAGAGGTACTCTAGTCATGTCCAGCTCAACGAAGTGCTTTGCTTTCAGTGACAGGGGCAGTTGATCCAAACAATTCTTTAGTGCTCACTCTTGACATGCTGAATGTCAAAAAGATACTCCCTCATCATATGGCTTTTCAAATAAAGTCTACTTACCAAAAAACTAACATTTTTCAAACAGTTATAGATGAGGGAGCTTCCACATGTGTCATTTCGATGTTATGTTGGAAGGCCATTGGATCACCTTCGGCTGTTCCTTCACCCACACTCTTGACAACATTTAACGGTCATTTTCATAGGCCACATGGGATTATACTAACCTTTCCTATATGTGTTGGAGGAAAGGTCGTTAATATCGAAGTAGAAATCATTGATGCCAACCTAGATTACAATCTCCTCTTAGGACGAAATTGGATTTATGAAATGGATGCCATCGTTTTGACTCTATTTCAAGTCCTTTGTTTTCCTCATGAGGGGAAAATTGTTAAGGTTGATCAATTGGATTATTCTCCAGTTGACCCTCGTGCAAATTCATATTCTACTGTTCCCTTGCTAGATAATCCTCGTCAACTTATCGAGAATCTAGGAGTCGGGATGTACTCTTCCTTGATGGGTGTATTTGATCTTCCCCCTCCTACAGCTAGAATAGATACAATTTCATCCTCCAAGGAGCCTTTACGGAAAGAGTTTGTTCGAACTCACTATTTTTCGGATCCTGGGACCTTACCTTCATCTATGACCACATCAGATGAAGGGAAGGTGGGTGGAATAAAATCTCCTATGTCTACAGCAAAGCTTAGATATGAATCTATCAATAACTCTACAAATTACCATCCCACTCCTTCTTTGGAAAAGGAGTTAGATGGTGATGTGGCTCCTACTTGGACCGTTAATTCCACTTCTGCTTTGGATTGCTTAGATACAGTTTTTCCGTCTGACAAAGCGATATTCAAAGCAATGACAGCTATAGATCGACCATTGGAAGATTTACATCATCGTTCATATTTTCGTCCTCCTTTGCATGAAGCCGAGTCTAGGTCCTCCAATCAGCCTACTAGCGATGTTTGTATGGTTCCTTTGGCTCCAACACAATTTTCTACCCAAGGTAATATATTTATTGGCTCAATGACTGTACCTATAAACATCTCTAGAAGCAAGCTGGTGGAGCCCCATCATGGGCTCTACCTCAAGAAGTATTTTTCTTAGCTTACGGTCGAGCAATGGCTTATTTGTATATTTTGTATTTTTGTACATATCTTATCGAAAGTTTTTATGATATCGACACTTTTTGATCTGCCTTGGCAGGTGTTGATGGATGACTTGATCTATTTCAGATTCACTGACGGTGCTAGTCGGTGCATTCGGAACCTCGCTTCTGTAACTTGGGTGATTTATTATCCAACTGGTCAGTTGATGGTATCAAGGGGAGTATGTATTGGTCCTATAATATGGCCAAGTATACTGCTGTCGTTAATTTACTATCTGAATCTATTTCTTATGGAATCGATTCATTGGTAGTCTATCTTGATTCACAACTGGTAATGTCACAATTAAATAACATTTATCGGGCTTGGGATCCTTATTTATATCGCCAATACTTGAGAGTGAGGGTGTTACAAAGATCATTTGTTTATATTACTTATTTGTACATTCTATGATCTGATAATTCATTAGCAGATTCTATCGCTAATCAAGCTTTAGATTGGCATATCATTCATTCATTAAGATAAAATCAAACATAAAAGATCTAGAACTGTATATATATATATCATAAAATCACCCATGTGTACATAAAGTGTTTTCAAAAAAATAATATACAAAATCAGGACTCAAATGCCCATAATGATGTCCAGTACATCTAATGACCCGGCTTAGGATGAGTGGCCAAGTAGGTGACCACTGCTTTGGCCACACGCCGAAAAAGGCGAACCCAATCGCGTGGCACTCCTACCATGTGGCGCTGCATATCCTTTGGTAGATCTTCTATGGTCTCCATCGGTACTCAGTGAGTCAATCTCACCAAGTTACGTTGGACTGCATATAAGACTCTCTCAGTCTCCGTAGCTGCCTCTTCGGAACCTCTTCCGTGATGCCTATGCCATGAAAATCCATCTGGTCATACCAGAACCACATCTGGAACATGATCATTATATCAGTCATTTAATCCCATCAAAAATATCTTTAAGTTCATTTTCATATTTGAAAATCATAAAAATTCATAAAAATTGACAAAAATTTAAAAAATGGTTACCTATCTCTTCCCATGTTGTGTCTGGTGGCAGCATAAGATCCATATCTCCCCTGAAATTCATGCCAGCATAGGGATAGTCATCCATAGCAATGATTTGTTTCTCCCACCAGGAGAAGAAATCATCATCAAAATTAGTCCTCGGTATGTCTCCGCCTCCAAGGCATTTCATCAAGTCGGCCCACCTACGCATCTGAGGATCTCGAGGGCGATTGATAGGAACTGATACTCTAGGACATAACCTTGGAACCTTCTCGAAGAAGAAGGAGCACAAAATGGTCCCATATTCGAAGTTCTTGGTTTGTCCTTTCTGAATGGAGGATAGCTGACTCTTCATATTGGTCAGAAGAGGTGTACACCAGTCAAACACAGTAGTGAGACAATATATGGCTAAGCTCATGGATAGTCGTGACTCTTGGTGCAATGAGGCTGATCCATTTACCTTGGCTATGGTGAACAGTATGATCCTCAAGGACAAACTCTCTACATGTTTGATTGGAATTTGGCTTCCAATCTTCTCTGGATGCCCTAGATAGTATATATGCACGTAGTCTTCCACTAAAAGACTACCTCGTGATCGTCCAGTCGAATGCACCACTTCTCCTCTCTGGGAGAGTCCATTGATAAAGTAAATATCTTCTATCTCTATCCTTAAAGGTATTTGATCAATAATAAACTCATCATCTTCAATACTCCAATAGCTGATTAACATTTCAAGCAAGTGGGTGTTTGCCTTCATATTTGGCATTTTGAAAGATCTTAATAAACGCATCCTCTCAATGCATCCAAGGCTTGTTGATCATTCATAACCTCATCATCAATAGTAGCATGCTCCCTTTCCCTCCAGGTGATTGTCATCCTGAAAGAAAATCAAGTTTAACCGTTAGATTTTTATGTTTTAATTTCAAACCGCGTATACGCAGGTCCATTTCATACATAGTCGCATGTAGGGCCTGCGTATACGCGGGTTTCTCATAACCAACCCGCGTATACGCCGCATTGAGATTTTTAACATAATTTCCAATGGTGAAACCTCAATTAAAATTTCTAAAAACAATCACAAATTGATGCAAGCTAGATTTGGGGGTTACCTGGTGATTTTGAGCCAATTTGAATAGTTGAATTCTTTGGGGGGCAAGATTGCTTCTTTTTCTCCATAGCTTTTGCTCTCAACACAAATGGTAACAATGGTGAGTCAAAAAATCTTTTTATAAGCTTTGAAAATGTCAAATTTTTTCAAAACTTGATTTTGTTTCGTCTCATGAATCTTTTAACTTGGGAGCTTGGATTGTCAAGAATAGGTGGTTTTTCAAGACATTTTGGATGCTTTTTCGAAAATTTCAAGTCGGTTGCATGACTGCTGACCCGTCATGGCAAGTATCGTCTACTCACTAGCATATAGGTTATGGAAGCCATTTTTCCGTTGCATTTTTCATACTAGCCTCCATTTGTCGATACACTTGCCATAGGGTCGATCCCATCATGTTATGGTTCGTAAACCATCTTCACTCGCCGACTTTTTAAATCATGACATGATGGTAGAGCCATCCTTTTCATGGGCATCGTAGTTAGCACCTCACTGACATTGGTTGCCCATGCTGCTTCATTGAGTAGGCTCGAGAGTCCTCTCTAGTCCTGCCATAACTTGTGCGTTGAAGACTCATTCCTCTTTGCTTCTTCACCTTGTTCTGGCCTTATACCCTAGAGGCTCCTTTGTGTTGCATTGTACAACTGCATTGCATTTTTACCATTTGCACCTTTTGGCCTTGAGCCGGCTTCACTCAGACTCATGTTTAAGCCACTTTTTGACCATGTATTTTGCAAAAATCAAACTTGCAATCCCTTAGCTTCTGCTACTTGACACACCCTTAGACCCATGGAAGGAACATCCCTTTGAGTGTCCTTGACCAACTTCGCCTCCCTACATTGAGCATAGGAATGTTCCCATCCCAGGAACTAGATCATCTATTTCACTGACACTCATTCTTTCCATTGTAATATATCATTCTTTTATTCTTTTTCCAGCTTAAAGAAAAAGACAAAAAAATTACATATTCCAAAAAGAGCAGGAACAGAACAACATTTCCATTTATTATTGGCAGCTAGAGTCAGTCGTGTAGCCCTTGAACAAAGCACTCAAAGAAAGCATCTCCTCCACTTGGGTGGGATTTAGCTTGACTTATGTACGCCTTAACCTTGTTATTTAGTTAGTTCTCCTCTGATTGGTTGTCTCTTCTAATCATATGGAGAGTTCGTTCGTGCCTCCTGCATGGCGAGCTTATACAGAGTCATCATATGCTACCACATTGTCATCATTGAGTCATACTTTTGTTCAAGGGAAGTAAGCCTAAGTCGGCCTCTCTGTGGTGTCTCTTGACCTATTTTTCAGTCGACCGTCCCTGGTTTTCAGTGTCTTGTCTATCATCACATCAGTTATATTGGTCCTTGACTCGTGCCGGTTTGAGAAGGTCTCCATTGACTTCTTGCTAGTGGGTCTTGTCCTTATCGATAACAACATCTTGCTTTGAGGACAGGCCTAGAGCCACACCCTGGCCCTATTTTCATTATTTATAGGTCACCTTGTGCTCAGCATCGATCAGTATCATGGGTCTTTGACTGAGTGGTTTCCCTTGTGTTCTACATTAGCTTTCATTATCACACATTGGGATTTGTGTAGTGCCTTGGTTTCCATTTGACCCTATTGGTGGATTCCTCGCCTCTGTGTCAAATTTCATTATTGGTTGGTTCAAAGAGTTTCTATCATGCACTAGCTACATCTTGTGTACGCCAGAAACATGCTTCGATTGAGTTACTACATCTTTCTTCATCCGATTCCTTCCACATTATTGGCCTACGGGTTACACTCGCGCTAGATTGATGAAGGATGCCTTAATTCCTTCCTTCTAGAGGATCTTTCCCTATCCATTACGACTCATTACTCTGGGGAAAAGGTCTAGAGTCCATTTGGCAGTACCCTGGGGTTTGCAGTCATCAGTGGCAGATCCTTCGCTATCGACAGTGGGAAACCTTCATTGTCTCCTGATTGATAGATTCTTACAGGTGTCCGACTTCAGCTCATCTATTCACACTTGTTAGATTGTACTAGATACCTTGACTCTCATTATCATTATTAATTGCTTGCATGCTACAACAAGGCAACAACAATGCTTGGCACAAATTTTGGCTACATCTGAAAGTCCACATGCCCTTGTAATATGACAGACCCCGTGTAGGGTAGTTGATAGCTTGCATGTATTTGAACATGTTGTATCATATATCTAATGAATCTTGGCCCTTTTATTGTGGGTTAGGATGCCATTGAAGTATTATTTCCAAGCAAGGTGTGCACAGGAAGATACAGAGGGTAAACCCTGAGGTCTAAGCAAGGACTAGTGCTACTAGGTTGGTCAATGAAAATTATGTATTAATTTCTTGCAAACTACAACAAGGCAACAACAATTCTTGGTACAAATTATTGTTTCTAAGAACTTTTACTTCAGGAAGATATGAAATCTAAACCCTTAGATCTGAGCAACGACTAGTGGTACTAGGTAGGTCAATCCAAATTATGTTTTAATTACCTGCAGGCTATAACAAGGAAATAATAATGTTTGGCACAGATTGTGGTTACATCTGAGAGGCCACATGCCCTTGCAATATGACAGACCCCATGCATGGTAGTTGATTGCTTGCCAGTATTTGAACCTATTGTGTTGTATATCTGCTAAACCCTGGCCCTTGTATTATGGGGGAGAGGAGGGAATTGAAGTATTCTTTCCAAGCTGTGTGAGTTCAGGAAGATATATAAAATGTAAACCCATAGATCTGAGCAAGGTATAGTGGTATTAGGTAGGTCAATGCAAATTATGTATTAATTTCTTTCACGCTACAACAAGGAAACAACAATTCTTGGTACAAATTGTTCTTTCCAAGCAGTCTGACTTCAAGAAGATATGAAAGGTAAACCTTGAGATCCAAGCATAGACTAGTGGTATTAGTTAGGTCAATGTAAATTATGTATTAACTATCTACACATTATAGCAAGGCAACAATAATGCTAGGTACAAATTGTGGCTACATATGAGAGGCCACATGCCCCTGCAATATGGCAGACCCTATGCAGGGTAGTTGATAGCTTGCCAATATTTGAACCTGCTATGTTTTATATCTGGTGAACCCTGACGCTTGTATTGTGGGGGAGAGGATGGCATTGGGGTCTTCTTTCTAATAAGTGTGAGTTTAGGAAGATGCAAAGAGTAAACCCTGAGATCTGAGTAAAGAGTAGTGCTACTAGGTAGGTCAATTCAAATTATGTATTAATTTCTTACATTCTACAACAAGACAACAACAATTCTTAGTATAAATTGTTCTTTCCAAGCAGACCAAGTTCCAGAAGATATGAAAGGTAAACCCTGAGCTCTGAGAAATGAGTAGTGGTACTAGTTAGGTCAATGCAAATTATGTATTAATTGCATGCATGCTATCACAAGGCAAGAACATTGCTTAGCACAAATTATGGTTACATCTGCGAGGCCACATGCCCTGGTAATATGGTAGACCCCTTGTAGGGTAGTTGATAGCTTGCCAATATTTGAACTTGGGTCATATCTATAGCAATTGCCCCAAGTTGCCTCTAGGCATGAAAATTTCAAGATACCATTATTGGGAGTCAGAATTGTCATTAGACCAAAGCCTGCAAGTTTTATTTAATGATTGCATTGCGAGAGATAAGGATCCACTAAAGGTGGTGAGTTCATGTTAAGAAACACATGGGGAGCACTTTATCCAATGTACAAGACCCCCCCCCCCCTGTTACACAAAAATATCGTCACCATGACTATTTGGAGTCAGTATGGGTCTATCATCACTTGTACTGTCCTCCTAAGCAAGTCTCAGACCTCAGCTCTTCAAGTCAAGCTTTGAAAATGAGAGAAAGACATTGAAAATCAACAAAGCTCTGGTTCTGCACTTTCTCTCAATGTTACCCGCGGTCCCGCACCCCCTGTTCACAATACCTGTGGACCTGCCCGCTCTGTCTCTAAAGGAGTGGGTGCGAACCCCTGTGAAAATCAAAAAGGCGCAAGTTTATTCTAAAAAACTCACTTTGCGCTAATTCTAGATGATTCTAGAAGGAATTTTGACATGGATTGTTCGCTCTTAGGTGGTTCATGCATCCCAAGAGAGAAGGAGCTAATCCCTTGATGAGAGGAGCTATCCCTTTGAAGGAGGGCTTTATCCCTTTGAAGGAGGACCTAGTAACTTCCCTCCATTGCACTATAAATTAAGGCATTGGGCTGGTTGCTAGAGAGGTTAGAAGCTGAACATTTTTTAGGGTAAATGCTAGTGGAATTGAGACTTACTAGTTAAGCTTGAGAGGAGATATCACATACCTTTTTGGCTTCATTGGGAAGAGAGTGAAACTTGTCAAAGTAGAGGAGACTTCTTGTTGGACCCTGGGAGGAGCTTGTATAGTATCAAGGCACGGGTTGTAAAGTTCTTCTTTGATTTGAATTAATACAATCAGATTCATTTTTCTCAACAAATTGTCTTATGTCATTTGTTTCATGAATTCCTTGGTCATCATGATAAGTATTCTTTATGATATTGGCTTTTCAGGTGCTATTTAATTTGTTTTCTTGTTTGTGTTTGTAGATTCGCTATAAGGGAGCTCATTTGGATCAAAGGAGCGAGGCTTCCACAAACTTGCATTGGACCCAAGGTAGGTGTTACACTAAAAAATGTCACCATGACTATTTACAGTTAGTATGGCTCTATCAACAGTCATGCTATCCTCTTAGGCAAGTCTTATACCTCTGCTCTCCATGTCAAACTCCAAAAAAGAGAGAAAGTCTTTATAAATGTATTTATCTCTGGGTACGCAGGTTCTCTCAACCTTACGTGCGGGGACGCACCCAATGTTCACAAAAGCTGCGTCTTTGGATGCTCTGTAAGTAAAGGGGCAGGTGCATCCCCCTGTAAAGGTTAAAATGCGCAAGTTTCATCTTTAAAAAGTTACTTGTGGTCATTTCTAGAGCATTCTAGAAGGTTGTTCGACGTGTATTGAGCGCCTCCAGATGGTTCATGCACCCCTACCAAAGAGGAACTTATCCCATCAATAAGGGAGCTATCCCATCCAAAGAGGGGATTATCCCATTGATGGTGGACCTGATTAACCTCCTCTTGAGCACTATAAATACAGGCATTGGGTCAGAAGGAGGAGAGGTTGGAAGCTATACATTTCTAAGGGTAAATGCTGCAGGAATTAGGACTCCCATTTAGAAGCTTGTGAGGAGAGATTGCCATCTTTGCTTGTTCTATTTGGAAGTGGGTGAGCTTTGTCAAAGTAAAGGAGAACTCTTGATGGACCCTGGGAAGGACTTGCACAACACCAAGGCTCAGGTTGTATTTGTTCCTTTTGTTACCTATTAATGCAAATGAGTCCATTCTTCTCAATAATTTGTTATTTATGAGTTGTTTCATGTACTCCTTGGTCTATGTGTTAAATATGTTTTATTCTATGAGATTATCAAGTGCTATTTAATCGTTTGATTGTTAGTGTATGCAGGTTTCAAAGTGAAGGAGGAGCTCATCTGGATCAGCGGAGCTGGATAGCTACAACAGCGTTGGATTACAGGTAGGATCTAAACACTTGATTTCCCATATAGTAAATGCATGTTTAGAGAAGGATTGCTCTTGTTTGTCTTGTTTGTCACTAGAGAGTCTTAGGCTCCTAGGGAGGTTGATTTGTGTCCGCACTATCGACTCTTTCCGTCTGACAAATTGGTGACTCCACTGGGGACTCCATTGATGTGAAAGTCTTTTCCTTTGTATGAACTTTGCTCTGAGAAAATTGGTTTATTTTTCTGGTTTTTGGCTCTGTGACTTTGTCTTTGGGTGGGTTAGCTTAGGGTTAGATTCATTTTGGTTTTTATTGAATTTTCCAGTAGGACGCACCCTCTGAGTATTGCACAGTGCGTCCCTGGACGCACTGTCGCTGTGTGCACAGAGCGGGCCCGCACCTGTCTTAACGGGTCGCCTGCGTCCCCTGCTAAAATTTGAAAAAATTCCATTTTTTGCATTTTTTCTCTTAGATTTTGCTTTTTCTTAGTTTTTACTGCCCAGATTCATTAGTCTCTTGTCAAAGATCTTCACCTGAACTTGTTTCGATAGCATTGAGTGTTTTAGTGGATTTCATAGAAGTTTAAGCCCTAGGGTTTGATTTTTGAGTAGGTCTTGTAGTGACTTTGGCGGTAGAAGTTGTCAAGCCTTAGATATCTCTGGTTTTGTCAGCATTCTTAGAAGTCAGACCTGTCATAAAGTCTACCTGTGAGAGCACCCTACCATTGAGTTGTTTCTTTGGGCAAATTTCGAAGTGCTTGTTGATTGAGTCTTGAATTCCATTTTACAAAAAGAACAAAAAGATTTGAGTTTTGTTTTGACTAGTCTTTTGATTCTGCATTAGCTGGTCCTTGACTTGATTTTGGTCAAGTAAAACAACCTAGAATCATCTTTGTGAGCTTTTGCCTTGTTAGGTTTGCTTAGAGTAATTTCCTTTTTTTTTCATTTGCTTGTGAGTCAAGTTTTCATAGATTTTATAGTTTTTGAGATTGATTTTCGTTAAAATAGATTTATATGCTTTATTAAAAAGAGAAAATACAAAAACATCTCCTTTGGAAAGTTTTGTTTCAAGTAGCTTTGAAAAGTTTTGAAAGAAAAAGAGTTTTTCGTGCACGTAAAGAGTGGTCATGTTTGTATGCTTGAAAAGATAAAGAGAATTGTTTCTTTGATTGTCTTTATTAAGAAAGTTGTTTTCTATAAAATTTGCATCTCTCAACTCTCTTAGTTAAGAATTTCATTGAAAAAGGAAAGTAGTGTAAATCATCTTAGGTGCATCTTTGTAGTGGTTTGAGTCGAGTCTACACACCATTGGTTTCACTTCCTCTACCTTTTGTCTTTAAGGAAAACCATAAAATTAACGCTTAAAGTAAAATCGACGTAGTAACTTTTATTTTCTAGGGCTCTGAAACACCAATTTAGATCAGGCTAGTGTCTTGGAGTAGGTGAGTAATTAACTCTCCAAGACAAAAAAACCAAACAAGTAGCTTATCTTGTGATAGAATAAATCCAATTGTCTCATTTGTACTCTGGGAAAGCTCCTCTTAAAGGAGAAGCACGAGCTCGTGTCCGAACCAGTGAGGGGATCAATCCTCCCTCGTTGGGAACGACGCCAGACACGCACGTATTACAAACGGTAAACCTCGGATTAACCATTGTCGAGGAGCCAGGGGTCACTTGTCGGTAAACCTTGGATTATTGTCAAGGAGCCGGCAAGGGGATTGAGCTTGATACTCTGCCCTTGCGTGCTGTCGGAGTTTAGACTGTTCCCCCAGGTGCATTTGTTGCGGTTGGTAACCTTAGTGACCATTATCTTTAGGATTCTACCGAGGTGACTGTGGAGGGAAGATCCCACTGTACCTGGAACAGACGTCGGCTAGACTCACTTGGATTTTCCGGGGGGTTCACTTCACTCGAGACGGTTAAAGTGGAGGAACTTGTGCCGGTCTATTCATTAAGCAGGTTGCCAGGGTAACTGTTCCACCCGCCACTTCTGTACTGAATCCAGCGATGTTGGGCTTCATCACCAACTAGCGCTTTCGGTCTGGAAGGCTACTGTTTGTGCTTGGTTTGACGCTCTAGATTCTTTAGGCATGTGATTCAAATTTGTTTGGTTCTTTAGAGACTTTAGGTGGTTTGATTTGAGATTTTACTTTGTTTTCGTGTGTAGTAGTTAAAAGTTTTTAGCTGTGGCGGAATTACCGAGACAGTCCCGTAGACTTCGGGGCAAGTCACCTGAGATTGTTACCGGAACTGATTTGTTGAGGAAACTCCATAGATCACAGGGTGGATCCCCTGAAGACGTCCCGGGTCAGTACGAAGTGTTGAAGGTCCTTGTAACTCCTCCTAGTGGCAGTAAAGTAGGTTCACCTGAAGAAGGAGAATCTTCCTTGGTAGTCCATCCAGATTACCAAAGTCTAGAGACAGGTTATAATCCCGAAGCTGTTACAGTTTCTGAGCTTGTTGGTAGTTTTTCGTCTGCTAGTGATACAGGCGAAGAACCTGAAATATCTGAACCTGTTACTCCAACTTCTAGTGTTCCAGATTCACCGAGAATAGAACGAGTTATCACCGAAAATCTTCCTACTGGTTTGATTGCTATCGAAGAACTTGTTCCAGAGGAAGAAATAGGCGTTTCTCACCTTGAAGATCAACTTACTATTGAGCTCAGGGAGCGTGAATCTATCTTTTACAGTCCTCCTAGAAGTACTACTTGGTACCTTTCGTTAACTAATTATTTAGACAACTCAGGGATAGGTTTTTCTCCACCTCGTACTCCTTTTCCACCTGGAGGTATTCATACTCCTGTAAATATGTCTAGTCAGTCGTCCGTGTTTACTCAAAGTCCTGAATCTTTCTTACACGGTGGTCCTTCTGTTCCCACTGGGTATCAAGCACTTTCTGGTACCTTTGCGGGGGCATCTCCTCAACCCGTTGATCATGGGTTATTAACTGGAAACAGTGGTAATATACCATTGGGTGTAGGAGACATTTACATGATGTCAGGTTCAGTTCCCGTTTCCCAACCTCAAGGTGGCCAATTACCGCCTGGGGGGCAGCCTCAGTTAACGCCTGGGGGGCAACCTCAAGGTACACAAATCGTGTCTGGGGGGCAACCTCAAGGTCAGTATGCACCTATGGTACAATACATGCCTCAAGGTCAACCCCAGCCTCAATATGTACCCCAGGGTCAACCTCAGTATCAATATCAACCTCAAGGATGGCAACCTCAAGGATGGCAACCCCAAGGGTATCAACCCCAAGGGTATCAACCTCAAGGGTACCAACCTCAAGGTCAAGGTCAACCCCAGTATCAGTATTTACCCCAAGGTTATCAACCTCAAGGTCAATACTCGAGTCAAGGTTATCAACCACCTCAAGGTCAGTCATATGGGCAAGGTGTGGGAACTGCACCTTTCAATTATCAATCCTATCCTCAATCCGGTTATGGACCTCAGTATTCTCAACCTGTTACGGGTCAATACCCTGGAATGTTAGTGTGGGATCCATCACAGGGTCAACAGGTGTTGCAGCCAAGTATACAGTTGGTACCTCAAGCTGGACAACCCGTAGTTTCTGGTTCACCCCAGCAACCGCAACCTGCCCAGTCAAATGTTCAAACTTCTGTAACTTCGGTAGTTACTCAGCCGCCAATTGCACCTAGTACTCCATCTCAAACGGCTGCTGCAACTACCGCTGCATCTACCGCACTTACTTCTGGAGTATCGACAGCTCCGGTTTCTACTGTCTCTGCAACCACTCCTCAGGCATCTTTACCGTTGTCTGGATCTACGATTCAAACCACGGTCCAGATGCCTATGGGTCAGCCTGGTATAAGTACGGTTGTCACTTCTCAACCTCAATTTGTTCAACAACCGTACCAGGGACAGTACCAACAAAGGCAAGCTGTCCAACAGCCAGTTTACCAGTATCAACCGTATCCTGGGTACACTTATCAACAACCTCAACAACCCCAGTACGGTCCGGTTAATCCTGGTTTTCCAGGAGGATATAATATCCCTAATGCGATTCCTGTTCCTAGTTATCCTGGATATCCTCCTCCTGGGACTGGTGTCATGACTCAAAGTTTTAGAGATCCTAATCGGCAGTTACCGTTTATCGCAACTTTGGATTTACCAGATTTGACGCGCCTAACGAATGATCCAATTCAATATCTTCAGTTCTGGCCGCCAATGCCAAATAAGTTGCCCAGTGATATACCCAAGTTCGAAGGTAAGTCTGGAGAGGATCCGTCCAATCATGTGATGACTTACCACCTCTGGTGTGCTTCAAATTCTATCTCGGATGATTCGATCCGCTTACGTCTTTTTCAGCGTACACTCATTGGTCTCGCGGCCAAGTGGTACATTGAGTTACCACGGGCCTCTTTTTACAATTTTAGCCAGTTAGCTACCTCGTTCTTAACTCACTTTCAGTTGCCGGTCAGATACGATAACGGCACGGAGTTATTAACTTCACTAAAACAATCGACGTCCACGTATATTTCTGATCACATTCATGAGTGGAGACGTCGAAGAAGGTTAGTGAAAGTTTTTATTCCGGACCAAATCTTAGCTGAATGGTTTGTTAAATCATTATTACCGAAGATTACTGAAGATGTAGCTAAGGCCGGAGTAGTTACTGAGGAGCAAGTCATTGCTCAGGCGCAGTACCTTGACTTAGTTTATACTCAGTCGGGTACGTTACACGAGAAGATTCCGGATCTTCCAAAATCGAATCAAATCGCTGCTGCTCCTTCGGGATCTCATGCCGCTGATGGTATGATTGGTACGGTGAACACAAAGAGCAAGAAGAAGTCTTCCAAGAATTCTACTACTCCTATAATCACCTTGCCTGATTCCCCGACAGGAGAGTCTTCTCCTGAACTTTCCGCCGATATTCACGCTGTAGAGTCATCTACGGCCAAATCAAAAAACGGTGGAAAGAAGAAAGGAAAGAAGAAGGCTAAAGCAGACAAGGCTCCGAAAGAGAAAACAGAAAAGTCGAAAACCAATGACGAAAAGCGCAAACCTCGATATCCTTGTCTTATTTGTGAAGAGGATCATTTTACAAGAGATTGCCCTCATCGGGCCGAGGTTGTGAAAATAGTCAAAGGTTCTCCCACTCCTGCTGTGTTGAAAGATCCATTTCCAAAGCAGGAGAGTAAGATGATAGGTTCTTCCTCGACTGCCAGTGAAGAACCCATTTTGATGATGTCTCATGTGAGGATTGCGACTCGATCGCAAGATTATGGTAGTAAGAATCCTGTTGATGGTAAGGAAGCAGAATCTTCTCACTCTAACCCATCAACCTCAGCTCCTGGTTCCGATCCACTACAGATCGAGAAACCTAACCCGGACTTAGTAATCAAACCGCCCGCCAAGGGTGTACTTCGAAGGTCTGCTTTCAATCCACATGCGAGAGCAGCCCAGAATTACAACATTGTTGAGGACTTAGCTGTTTCACCCTCAGCAATGTCGGCGTTAGAAGTGCTGCAATCATGCCCAGCACAACGAAAATTACTTTTGTCGGCTATCGGAGCTGTTGATGTTCAGGACCCGAACCTGATAATCTTCGATCTAGAAAATAGTACACCGCGTCTACCCCATCAAATGGCTTTCCAAATCCCAGTGATAGTAAAAAACAGGCCTATTCATCGGACTGTGATTGATGAGGGAGCTTCTACGTGTATTATGTCGATTCAATGTTGGAGATCTCTTGGTTCTCCTTCGTTGAACCAATCCCCCACCATCCTTAAGGCCTTTGATGGCCGTGGGTTCCGTCCGTTTGGTATTCTACAGGAATTGCCTATAGGGGTAGAAGGTAAAACCGTTAGTCTGGATGTGGAAGTGGTTGATGCCCCTCTAGACTACAACCTTCTTTTGGGTCGAAGTTGGTCATATGCTATGACGGCGGTCGTTTCATCGGTCTTCAGAGTAATTAAGTTTCCATATAACGGTAAGATCGTGACTATTGATCAGCTGACATACTTTTCATCCGACCCAGCCTCTTCAGAGAGTATCCAGCATGTCGGTAAGACGACAATCCCTTATAGGGACGTTGGCGTAGGTTTAGTTAAAGATTCCGGTTTACTGGGAACTTTTCCTTTCCCTCCAATCAACGCAGACCCTTCATTTGCATCAATTCATATGATTACATCAGAAAACATTATTTATGATGATCCTTGGATCGTCCCATCTGAATCTGAGATAGACTCATTCGGTGATGCTATGCCTTTGAGTCCATATGAAATTGCTTATGAAGCTGTCATGTCTTTTACCGACTCGCGTTCAACCCAAATCGACCAAATGAATGTGGTCAGTGAAGAATCACTTTTCACATCAACCTTAGAACGGATAGCGTTTCCCGAAGTCGTGTCATCTGACGAACAACTTCGCGAAATCCTAAGTGTAGACGATCTACCATGGGAAGATCTCCATCACAGATCTTCGTTTTTACCTAAGATGATGTTTTGAAAATGATTTTTCATCTATCTTTACCGCTGAATATGTCAAAGACGCTCAGAATCCAATGAAACATTCTGATTCAGAGTTGAATTTGGGAATATTTCTCGTACTATTCCCATTGATATTTCAGTGAAGCCCGGAATTGAGGAGAACATTCATATAGGTGCCGCATGTACAGAAGATGAAATCCAAACTTACAAGGCCCTATTCCAAGAATTCCGCGATGTGTTTGCCTGGTCTTACGAGGAAATGCCGGGAATCGATCCTGCCATTGTTGTTCATGAAATAAAAACCTACCCGGATGCTAAACCCGTCCGGCAACGGTTGCGTCAGATTCACCCTCGAAAAGCGGCTGCGATTAAAGCAGAAGTCGAAAAGCTGTTGAAAGCAGGTTTCATTTATCCGATCCCGTTAACGGATTGGGTATCGAATATTGTTCCGGTCAACAAGAAACAAGGAACAATAAGAATCTGTATCGACTATAGGGATATAAATCGAGCTTGTCCAAAAGACAACTATCCTACGCCTTATATCGATCAAATTATTGATGATTGTGCCGGAAGTGAAATGTTTTCCTTTATGGATGGTTTTTCGGGCTATAATCAAATCAATATTCTACCTGCCGACCAACCAAAAACGGCATTCATTTGTCCATGGGGGACATTTGCTTATTGCAAATTACCTTTTGGGCTTAAGAATGCCGGGGCCACTTTTCAACGGGCGATGTCTTATGCATTTCATGACATCAAGCACATTGTGCAACCGTATCTCGATGATTTGCCTGCTCATTCTTTACATCGAGCTGATCACCTTGTCCACTTACGAGCAATCTTTATGAGGTGTAGGCATTATCGAATTCGGTTGAATCCCCACAAGTGTGTTTTCTGTATAGAAACAGGTCGATTGCTGGGATTTGTTGTTTCAAAAGCCGGCATTCGCGTCGATCCCTCGAAGGTCGAAGCTATCATCAAATTGCCTCCTCCTTCGAGTTTGCGCCAACTCCAAAGTTTGCAAGGGAAAGCGAACTTTTTACGCCGATTCATCCCAAACTACGCCGAGGTCACTAAAGGTTTTACACGGTTGTTGAAACAGAACGCTCAATTCTTTTGGGACGAGATTGCCCAACAATCTTTTGATGCACTTAAACACGCGTTGACCCATGCACCGTTGTTGCATCCTCCCAACTACAACCAGGACTACTTCTTATACCTCGCAGCTTCGCATTCCACCATTGGAATGGTGTTAGTTCAAGAAGATGAATTCGGAGCGGAACATGTGATATATTATCTCAGTAGGACCTTAAATCCCACTGAGCTAAAATATTCGCATGTGGAGAAATTGGCCCTGGCAGCCGTTCAAGCTGTCCAGCGTTTTCGTCACTACATTCTTCTCCGTAAAACTACAGTTATTTCGGATTGCAACCCTATGATTTACATTTTGACAAAACAACTGCTAGGGGGCAAGTACTCTAAATGGATCGTTATCCTGCAAGAGTTCGACTTGGAATTCGAGAAGTCCAAGTCTAAGAAATCTTTAGTTTTTGCGGAATTGATGTGTGATTTCCCTCGTGCTGACACAGAGACTGTGGCAGAGGAGTCCATTGCGGACGAATCTTTGTTTCTTATCAGTACTTTAGATCCGTGGTACGGGGATATAATCATCTATCTCCAAACCCAAACCTTTCGGCCTGAAGCTTCAAAGGCGGAACGTCGAAAAATTCGGTTTCAATCCCAGCAATACAAAATTATTGGAGATACACTTTATCGCCGGGGGGCAGACTTAGTTTTTCGACGTTGTTTAACTCACGAAGAGGCTGAGAGGGTTTTGAATGATTGTCACTCTGGAGCATGTGGCGGTCATATGTCTGGGTATGCCACAGCTCAGAAGGTGTTGCGCGCTGGCTATTTCTGGCCGTCTATGTTTAAAGATTGTATCATTGCAGTCCGGAAGTGCCACAACTGTCAAGTGTTTGATCGCAAGATGCGCGCACCACCTGCTCCTCTCCACCCTATAATTGCCGTTGGTCCATTCGCCAAATGGGGTATCGACTTTATTACTTGTAACCCTCACTCGGCCGGGGGGCATGCGTATATCATCCTCGCGGTTGATTATTTCACTAAATGGGCCGAGGCGATGCCTACATTCGACGCAAGCGGCAAAACAGCTGCAGTTTTCGTATTCAATCATATTATAACTAGGTTTGGTGTCCCACAAGCAATCATTACTGACCATGGGAGCCATTTTCGAAACATCATGATGACTGAGCTTACAAGCCAGCTTGGTTTGCGCCACGATAGCTCTACTCCTTATTATCCGCAAGCCAACGGTTTGGTTGAGTCTATCAACAAAGTTCTGGTTATCATGATCCGACGAACCATTGGTATTCATCGGTCGAATTGGCACAACATGTTATTTTCAGCGCTATGGGCATACCGAACCTCAGTGAAAACTTCAACAGGGTTCACTCCTTTCCAGCTAGTTTATGGCTTGGAAGCTGTGTTACCCATTGAATGCGAAATCCCATCACTTCAAATGGCTGTCGAATTACTTCCAGCTACTTCCGAAGAGGAGAAACGTTTATTGTACTTAGCTAAATTAGATGAGACTCGACGTGACGCTGCATTGGCAATCGAGACTCACGCGAAGCGAATGAAAGCTCAGTATGATAGAAATGTGACCCCTCGAAGTTTTTCGGAGGGAGACCTAGTGCTATTATATGATCAAGCTAACGATAAGCTAGGTGCTGGAAAATTCGTTCCTATGTGGCATGGACCCTACATTGTAAAGCGAAAGCTAGCAAAAGGGGCTTATGAGCTGGTAGATTTTGATGGGGACTCTTTGGGTAAACCCAGAAATGGACTTTACCTAAAGAGGTATTATGCTTAAATGGTGGGTATGGAGAATTTTTAGTTAGGTTAGGTTTTCTTTCTAGCTAGTATGTTTGTTAGTTTAGTCAGTGTGCTTAGCTTAGAGAGTGTGTTTTTCGTCGTTATTCTGGCTTATCTTGGTTTTACTCTTGATATTGCAGATGTCGACGCCTCTCCAAACATACATTGGATTTGCTGATGGTGCTTGTCGTAGTACACGAAATATCTCTTCCGCAGCTTGGGTTATCTATTCACCCTCTGACGAGTTAGTTTCTATGCATGGGGTAAGCCTCGGTCAAACAACGAACAACATTGCAGAATACAGTGCAGTGGTTGAATTATTATCCGAATCTATTTCATTTGGAATTCGACGTTTGATAGTGAGGTTAGATTCTGAACTTGTTGTATTACAGCTTAATAGAGTTTATGCCATTAGAAATCCTGTGTTATTAAGGTTGTTTTTGAGAGTGCGTCTCTTGGAACGTGAATTTGATTACATTGAATATCAGCATATTCCAAGGTCTTTAAATACATTAGCAGATGCAATTGCTTCTCGAATGTTGGACAGACATTTACAATAATCATGCAAGTAAATTTAAAAACATTTCATCACATATGTTAAACAAGATAAGCCGGTAATAGTGATATATATATAGATAGGAGTGTGTCAAAAAATATACATCGTCTTCGATCATAGGTTGAAAAACACCTTATGATCGGCAAAAATGATAAAGTACAAAAAGTCAAAAATGTCACATGTGTCTACAAAGTGACTAGCCAATCACTGGTGGTGCTCCCTATACGACACCACTGCACGGGCTACCTTACACAAAAATCTCCTAAATTTCCAGGGACTGCGACTACATAGCGCTGAAGTCTGATAGGAATATCATCTATGGTAGTCTCAGGTATATCCACCGTCAGACGCTCTAGATCCTGCTCCAACTCAGCTAGTGACTCTGCAGCCGCGTCCTGTGGGGCCGGTACCGGTGCAACTGGATGTCTCCTCTCAAAAGGCCGGAGGTTGGCTGGGCGCTGTGGACCAACATCTGCATTTTAAAAAATTTACTGTCAGTTTTGAGACGATATATATAAAAAACAAAAAAATACATAATTTGAAAACTTGTGAAAAATAAAGTACCTCTGTCATCCCATTGTTCTCCCTGTGGAAGAACCATGTCCGGATCACCTCGAAAATCTACTCCGGCATACGGAAAGTCCTGGATCGAAAAAACCTGGTCCTCTAACCAGTGAAAATAACTATCAGAGAATCGAACAACCGCCGCGCCCTCGTCAGGATGCCGGGCCATCACCGTAACCCATCGTATCAGCTTTGGCTCCCGAGGACCCAAGATATCAACAGTGAGTTGCTGAGGGATCAGCATCGGAACTCTCTCTAAGGCAAAGCTCACAACTAGAGGCCCATATCCAAAGGTCTTCAGTCGTCCGTCTTTGCCCTAGTCAGTTGGCTTTTCATATTAGCCGACACAGCATCACACCAGTTGAAAATGGTGCCTTGGTAACAGTCAATCGCCATCCGCATTTGGGACCCGGAGGCAATATGTAAAGCGGCCGCGCCGCAAATTCTGGTAACCGTGAAAGCTATAACTTTGAGTTCACGCAGAGAGATGTGTTTGATTTCCACGCCTTTCGCATGGTGTGCATTGGGTGTGCACCAATCCGCCCGGAGACTAGCAAGGGATTGGCCACCCGGCCTAGTCCCAGCTAGATTGAGTTGCTCGCCTCTATTTGGCAAGCCAGTGAGAAAGTATACATCAGAGGGCTCTATCTCGAGCTGGTGCCCTCCTATGTAAAAGCATTGCTCTTGAACGTTCCATCTCTCAACCAGCCATTCTAAGAATTTCACCTGAGCCCTCATGCCAGGTATGGCCCAGTATTTATATAGCCCGCATGCTTTTAGGGCATCAATGGAAGGTTGATGTTCAATTGCAGCTAAATCAACGTCCTCGTGCTCTCTTTCTCTCCAATCCAACATGGTGAGTGCCCTACACACCAAGAAACAATGATTAGAATTAATTTGGGGAAATTTGAATGGTTGTTTGTGAGGATTGGGGTTTCAAATTCCGCATTCCACGGAGGACGCACCCCGCGTTTAGAACACAGGGCGTCTGGACGCAGCTGGCCTGAAGGTGGGCTGCGTCCCCCGACCATTTTCCTGTATAGGAAAAAGTCGGGGGACGCAGGTCACCCGAAGGGCACCTGCGTCCACCGCAGAGCGCATTTTGAAACCTAAACCCCCCCAAAAAACAAAACTAAAACCTAAAATACAATTTTAATCGGATGAAATTGAAGAGTAGGATGTTGTAAAATACCTGGAAGAGACGGCGTTCGATTCTGACGGTCGGATTTTCCGCAGCGACCACGGGAAGTTTCTTGCCAAAAGCCCTTTTTTCAACCTCAACAGTAAAATGGTAAAAATGACATGGTAAAAAGTCTTTTTATAGGTTTTTTGGATGAATTTGTTCATTTTTCACCATGAAAGGATGTTTTTCGATGTATTTTTGCCTATCTTAAACAGGTATGAGTAATGTGTTGTTTTTGTGCAGGACAAAGGGACTTAGAGGGAAAATTGTCATTTTTCACAAACCAAAATATCAGAGTCATCTTTTAAGCCCTTTTCTGACTCCTAAAAAATGAAAAGATTGCCGAGCGTTTCTTTTACACTCGTTAAAACGGAATTAAAAGACGGTCCCCTTATAGCTCTTTTCTGACCGTAAAATCAGGAAAAGATTGCCGGGTTTTTGTCGTTTCAAACTCGATACGGAAATAAAACGACGTGTCCTTGATCGCTTTTTACTTTTCAGGTCAGTGGCACTAATTATGAAAGTACTCCTTGGTCGCAAGATCAAGCGGTTCCCCCAGGTATTATTTTATACTTTTTCGGGCTTGAGGGACACAAATATACGAAAAAGTTCAACTTGGAGTCTTTTTAAGTTTTTCAGACTCTCTAAAATTGAAAAACGCCGAGTTTCTCCTATACTGGGCTCGTTAAAATTTCACAGTAAAGGACCTGTTCAATTACAAACAGGAACGAACCGCTCCTTCCTAGGGTTCGAATCAAAACTAGGTTGGACTCATCCGAAGGATGAGCTTATAATCAAGCATATGTTATCCTCCTCAAGCTTGTAAAAAATAAAGAGGTACTTGCCAGAAATGGTGGGGGAAAAGAGAGAAGAATGAGCCCATTTGTTACCTTTTGTCTCAGAAGAAACTTTATTACCACTCTTGAACACGACACTTTTCATTCACCTGGGTTGGGAAATCCTTTACCTCACAGTTGATCAAACCACTTTGAAAGTCTTCAGCCGGGTTTCGGGGATTAACTTTGAGTCGTTTGTCACCAAGCCATCTGTTGTGTCGTTATGTGTTCAAGAGGTCTGCAAACAAAACTTTCATCTGCAAAATACTTACCATCCATTTAACCATCCCTGAGTCAGTCCTTACAGCAACATTTCTTCAACTTGAACAATGATTTCGTGTTGCGGGCTTGCCTGCAACGAGTCGCTTTCTATCGACATCAGCACATTATCTAGAGAGATGACTTAGAAATCGTCAGTACCTTGAAGTCTGCATGCATCAATGGCAGGTTTCTCGCCTTTGACGTCAGTTTACATCATTGACTTTCGATCGAAGGATTCCGTGAAATGTTCGACATCAACTCATTCATTCACATCTCATGGATTGTACTGGGTACTTTGAGAACCATTGACATTACTGGTGGTCTCTCTCACGCTTGTTAACAGTTTACATCATCGACTGGTAATCAAGTGGTTTCTACCATGTTCGACATCAAATCATTTATTCGCATGGCTAGAATCGTACCAATTCGGGAAGTAGAAATGAAGACCCTGGATCTAGTTTCCACCATCTAGGCTGCGAGGAGTTTTGTATTCATTATCTAAGTAGACTAATCATAAACAGATGGCTGCGCCCATACTGTGTCTACAAAAGTCTATGATTATGATGCACTGCAAAATCATTCCTGTATCAGAGTAGTTAGTCCGTTAGTTAAAGTTTTAATCTGAGTATGGGAATGCCTACCTCAGTGATGATATAATCTTATACATGTATTTTGTGTTGAAAATTGCAGGTTCTGACCAGGCTCTCCGCGAGATAATCCTTGAAATGATAAAGCGCTTCACCCTTCCTAGATAATACAAAACCCTAATCTATTACAGGCTTCACACTTTAGGGGGCAATCTGTTACACTAAAAAATGTCACCATGACTATTTACAGTTAGTATGGCTCTATCAACAGTCATGCTATCCTCTTAGGCAAGTCTTATACCTCTGCTCTCCATGTCAAACTCCAAAAAAGAGAGAAAGTCTTTATAAATGTATTTATCTCTGGGTACGCAGGTTCTCTCAACCTTACCTGCGGGGACGCACCCAATGTTCACAAAAGCTGCATCTTTGGATGCTCTGTAAGTAAAGGGGCAGGTGCGTCCCCCTGTAAAGGTTAAAATGCGCAAGTTTCATCTTTAAAAAGTTACTTGTGGTCATTTCTAGAGCATTCTAGAAGGTTGTTCGACGTGTATTGAGCGCCTCCAGATGGTTCATGCACCCCTACCAAAGAGGAACTTATCCCATCAATAAGGGAGCTATCCCATCCAAAGAGGGGATTATCCCATTGATGGTGGACCTGATTAACCTCCTCTTGAGCACTATAAATACAGGCATTGGGTCAGAAGGAGGAGAGGTTGGAAGCTATACATTTCTAAGGGTAAATGCTGCAGGAATTAGGACTCCCATTTAGAAGCTTGTGAGGAGAGATTGCCATCTTTGCTTGTTCTATTTGGAAGTGGGTGAGCTTTGTCAAAGTAAAGGAGAACTCTTGATGGACCCTGGGAAGGACTTGCACAACACCAAGGCTCAGGTTGTATTTGTTCCTTTTGTTACCTATTAATGCAAATGAGTCCATTCTTCTCAATAACTTGTTATTTATGAGTTGTTTCATGTACTCCTTGGTCTATGTGTTAAATATGTTTTATTCTATGAGATTATCAAGTGCTATTTAATCGTTTGATTGTTAGTGTATGCAGGTTTCAAAGTGAAGGAGGAGCTCATCCGGATCAGCGGAGCTGGACAGCTACAACAGCGTTGGATTACAGGTAGGATCTAAACACTTGATTTCCCATATAGTAAATGCATGTTTAGAGAAGGATTGCTCTTGTTTGTCTTGTTTGTCACTAGAGAGTCTTAGGCTCCTAGGGAGGTTGATTTGTGTCCGCACTATCGACTCTTTCCGTCTGACAGTAGGCCTAAAACACTTGTTTGCCTTTGTTTATAATTGCATATTTAGAGAAAGATAGTTTTTGATTGGCTTGCTTGTCACTAGATATCGTTAGATTCTAGGAAGGTCAATCTTGTCCGCAAGATCAACTCATTCCGTGTGACAAAATGGTGACTCCACTGGGGACTTGATTTCTTTATTTGCTTTACTTTGACCTGAGAAACTATGTTTTTGTTTCTATTTTTGGCTTGTTGTGTGTGGAATTGGGTAGATTTAGTAGATCTAGGATTATTTTTTGTTTTTCATAACTTTGGGAGAGGACCGCACCCTCAGCTTGCAACACAGTGTGGAGCTATCTGCACTCTTGCTTTTAGCACAGAGCAGTACCGCACTTGTGTGAACCGTGGGCCTGCAGACCCTGTCAAAATTTTGGAAAATCTAAGATTTTCTCTTGTAGTTAGCTTAGTTTTTGTTTAGATGTTGTTATCCCCTGCCCAGACCTGTATATGACTTGTTAAGAACTTTTCTTAGGTTAATTCCATTGGTGTTAGGGTTTTAGATGAAATTCCTAGAAGTTTTGGTTGCTAGGCATGATTTTCATTTTGGTCTTGTAGTAGCTCAGAGCTTAGATGCTGTAGAAGCCTCAGATCACCTTGGTTTTTACTGGCCTTCTTATGAGTCTGACCATTTGCAAAATTTGCCTTTGTTGAGGAACCCATCTTGTGTTTTCTCTTAGCGAAACTTCGAAAAGGCTTGTGTTAAAAGTTTGGATTTCATTTTTAGAAAAGAAAACAAAAATTGGTTGTTTTTTGACTGATTTGTGATTCTGGACAAATTAGTCCTTAGTTTGTTTATAGCTAAGTAAAACATCCTTGAAAAAGACATCTTGTAAGCTTTGACTTCAAATAGTTTTTTATAGTTTATAGATCTCAAGATTAGTTATTTCCATAGTTTTGAGTGTTTTATAAAAAATAAAAAATATCTTTTGGAAAAAGTTTGTTTTTGTAGTGTTTGAATGTTTGAAAGAAAAGGGAAATTTTTATGAAAATAACTAGTTGTCTCATTTTGAGTGCATTGGAAAAGACAAAAAGCTCTTCTTTTAATTTGTTTGTTAAGAAAGATTTGTGTTTACAAACATTTGCATTCTTAAACTCTTTCCTAGCTAGAAGTTCATTGAAGAGAAAAGATTGCTTAATCATCTTAAGTGCATTTTTTAGTGATTTTGAGTCGAGTCTTCACACCACGAGTTTCATCTCCGCACCTCTTGACTTAAACAAAAACCAATAAAAATAACGCTTAAAGTAAAATCTATCTAGTAATATTTTTATTTCTAGGGCTCTAATACACCAACATAGCTTAGGCTAGTGCCTTGGAGTAGGGAGTAATTAACTCTCCAAGAGAGTAAAACAAACAAGTAGTTGTATCTTGCGGTAGGAGAGAAATCCAATTGTTGCATCTATGATCTAGGAAAGATCCTCTTAAAGGAGAAGCACGAGATCATGTCTGAACCAGTGTGGGAATCAATCCTTCCTCATTGGGAACGACGCCAGATATTCACGTATTAAAAACGGTAAACCTTGGATTAACCATTGTCGAGGAGCCTGGGGTCACTTGTTAGTAAATCTTGGATTATGTCAAGGAACCTTCAAGGGGATTGAGCTTGTTACTCTTCCCTTGCATGCGTATTGGATCGTAGACTATTCCCCCAGGTATATTTGTTTCCGTTGGTAACCTTAGTGACCATATTCTATAGGATTCTTCCTAAGGTGACAGTGGTGGGAAGATCCCACTGTACCTGGAGCAGACGTTGACTAGACTCACTTGGATTTTCTGGGGGGGGTTCTCTTCACTCGAGATGGTTTAGTGGAGGAACTTGTGCCAGTATATTCATTAAGTAGGTTGTTGAGGTAATTGTTCCAACTGCCATTTCTGTATTGAACTCTGCGACGTTGGATTTCATCACCAACTAGTGTTTTCAGCACGGAAAGTTACTGTTTGTGTGTGGTTTGATCTCCTAGATTCTTTAGGCGTGTGATTCAAATTTGTTTGGTTCTTTAGAGGCTTTAGGTGGTTTTCATTGAGATTTTACTTTGTTTTCGTGTGAAGTAGTTAAAATTTTTAATCGTGGCTGAATTACCGAGGAAGTCCCGTAGACTTCGGGGCCAACCTCCTGAGTTTTCACCGAGCCAGCCTGAAGGGTTAAGAGCCCTCATAACTCCTAGAGACAGTAGAGTTGGGTCACCTGAAGAAGGAGAGTCTTCTTTGGTGGTACATCCTGATTTTCAAGCTTTAGTAGCAGATTATAATCCACAATATGTGTCTGTTTCCGAAATTACTGGTAGCTTTTCATCTACTAGTAATTTAGGTGAGGAACCTGAAATATATGAACCTGAAAGTGAATTTGCCGCTACTCCAACATTAGGGTTTACCTCTCCAACTTCTAGTGGTCCTGGTTCACCCAGGGTAGAAAGAATAATTACCCAAAATATTCCTTCTGGACTTATAGCTATTGAAGAACTCGCTACTCTGGAAGAAGAAGTAGGCATCCCTATCCCAGAAATTCAACATGTTATCGAACTTAGGGAGTGTGAATCAATCTTTTACAGTCCACCTAGGAGCAGTGCTTGGTATCTTTCATTGACCAATTTTTTGGAAAACCTGGGACTAAGTTTTTCACCACCTCGTATTCCTTATCACCCAACACCTAGAGGTTACTATCCTCCGTTAAATATGTCAAGATAGTCATCCATGTTTTCTCAATCTCCAGAATCCTTTTTGTACGGCGGTCCTTCTGTTCCCTCTGGGTATCAGTCACTTACTGGTACTTTTTCGGGAGCATCTCCTCAACCCATTGAACAAGGGTTATTAATTGGAAACAATGGTACTAAGCCGTTGAGTGTAGAAGATATTCTCATGATGTCAGGTACTATTCCTAATCCTCAACCTCAAGGTGTCCAGTTACCGCCTAGGGGGCAGCCTCAAAATCCTCAATTATTGCCTGGGGGGCAACCTCAAGGTACCCAATTTGCGCCTGGGGGGCAACCTCAAGGACAGTACATACCTACGGGACAGTACATTCCTCAAGGTCAACCCCAGACTCAATATGTACCTCAGGGTCAACCCCAGTATCAATATGTACCTCAAGGTCAATCCCAGTATCAGTACGTGCCTCAGGGTTATCAACCCGAAGGTCAGTACTCAAACCAAGGTTTCCAACCACCTTCCGGTCAATCATATGTTCAAGGAACTGGAAATGTACCTCTGAATTATCAACCCTACCCTCAACCTGGTTATAGTCCTCAATATTCTCAACCTTTTATGGGTCCGTACCCCGGAATGAACTTAATGTGGGATCCATCTCAAACTCAATAGGTCTTGCAACTGAATGTACAGTTGTCATCTCAAACTGGACAACCCTTAGTTTCTGTTTCACCCTAGCAACCTGTCCAGTCTAGTATTCAAACTTCTGTACCTTCGGTAGTTTCTCAGCCTAGGCCTAGTACGCCTCGTACTCTGCCTCAAACGGCTGCTGCAACTGCTGCAACATCTGTTCAATCTACCCCACCTACTTCTGGAGTATCGATAGCTTCGGTTTCTACTATTCCTGTATCAACTCCTCAGACATCTTTACCTCAATCTGGATCCACAATTCAAACTTCGGTTCAGATGCCTGTAGGATAACCTGGTTCAAGTACGGTTGTCACAAGTCAACCTCAATTTACTTATCAACCGCACCAGGGACAGTACCAATTCGGTCCTGCTGTGCAGTAGCCAGTCTATCAGTATCAACCATACCCTAGGTATACATATCAACAACCTCAGCAACCCCAATACGGTCCGGTTAATCTTGGTTTTCCGGGAGGATATAATATCCCAAATGCAATTCCAATACCTAGTTATCCTAGATATCCTCCTCCTGGGGCTGGTCTCATGACCCAGAGTTTTAGGGACCCTAATCGTCAGTTACCGTTTATCACAACTTTAGACTTGCCTGACTTGTCGCACCTAATGAACGATCCCATTAACTATCTTTCGTTTTGGCCACCAATGCCGAATAAGTTGCCTAGTGATATACCTAAGTTTGAAGGCAAATCAGGAGAGGACCCGTCGAACCATGTGATGACTTATCACCTATGGTGTGCGTCTAATTCCATTTCAGATGATTCAATCTGTTTAAGGCTTTTCTAGCACACTCTAATTGGTCTTGCGGCCAAGTGGTACATTGAGTTACCGCGAGCCACTTTTTATAATTTTAGTCAGTTAGCTACTTCGTTTTTAACTCATTTTCAGTTGCCAGTCAGATATGACAATGGCACGGAATTATTAACGTCATTAAAGCATTCAACGTCCACTTACATTTTAGATCACATTCATGAATGGAGACGTCGACGGTGTTTAGTGAAGTTTTTTATTTCGGATCAGATCTTAGCTGAATGGTTTGTAAAATCTTTATTGCCAAAGATCACTGAGGATGTAGCTAAGGCCGGAGTCGTTACTGAAGAGCAAGTAATTTCTCAAGCACAGTACCTTGACTTAGTTTATACGCAGTCAGGTACGTTACACGAGAAAATCCCCAATCTTCCTAAGCAAAATCAAATCGCTGCAGCTCCTTCAGGATATCATGCCGCTACTGGTATGATTGGTACGGTTAATACCAAAAGTAAGAAGAAGTCTTCCAAGAATTCTTCTCCTATCATAACCTTGCTAGATTCCCCGACAGGAGATTCTTCCGTGGAAATTTCCACCGATATTCATGTTGTAGAGTCATCTACAGCCAAATCAAAATTTGGTGGTAAGAAGAAAGGGAAGAAGAAAAATAAAACAGATAAAAATTCGAAAGAGAAACCAGAAAAAGTGGAATCAAATGATGAGAAACGCAAACCTCGTTATCCTTGTCTCATTTGTGACGAAGAGCATTTTACAAGAGACTGCCCTCATCGTGTAGAGGTTGCGAAAATTGTCAAAGGTTCCCAAACGCCTGCTGTTTTGAAGGATCCTTTTCCAAGTCAAGATAGTAAGATGATAGGTTCTTCCTCAAATGCCAACGAAGAACCCATACTGATGATGTCCCATGTTAGGATTGCGACTCGATCGCATGATTATGGTAGTAAAAGTCCTGTTGATGGTAAAGAAGCAGAATCTTCTCATTCTAACCCATCAACCTCAGCTCCTGGTTCCGATCCACTACAGATCAAGAAACCTAACCCAGACTTAGTAATCAAACCACCCGCCAAGGGTATACTTCGAAATTCAACTTTCAATCCACATGCGAGAGCAGCTCAGAACTATAACATTGTTGAAGATTTAGCTGTTTCACTTTCAGCAATGTCAGCCTTGGAAGTGCTGCAATCATGTCCAGCACAACATAAATTACTATTGTCGGCTATAGGATCTGTTGACGTTCAGGACTCGAACCTTATAATTTTCTATCTAGAAAATAGTACACCGCGCTTACCTCTTCAAATGGCTTTCCAGATCCCAGTGTTGGTCAAAAATAGACCTATTTATAGGATTGTGATTGGTTAGGGAGCCTCAACGTGTATTATGTCGATACAGTGTTGGAGATTGCTTGGTTCTCCTTCGCTAAATCAATCCCTGACGATTCTAAAGGCCTTTGATGGCCATGGGTTTCATCCTTTTGGCATTCTTCAGGATCTACCTATAGGGGTTGAAGGCAAAACTGTTAATCTAGATGTGGAAGTGGTTGATGCCCCTCTAGATTACAACCTTCTCTTGGGTCGTAGTTGGTCTTACGCTATGACAGCTGTCGTTTCATTGGTCTTTCGGCTTATAAAGTTCCCTCATAATGGAAAGATCGTAACTATAGACTAGCTGACTTACTTTTCATCCGACCCGGCCTCTTCTGAAAGTATTCAGCATGTCGGTAAAACGACCATCCCGTATAAGGATGTTGGAGTAGGACTGGTTAAAGATGCCGGTTTACTGGGAACTTTTCCTTTTCCTCCTATCAACACATCATCTTCTACTGCAGCCATTCATATGATTTCGTCAGACACCATTGTTTATGATGATCCTTGGATCGTACCTTCTGAATATGAGATAGACTCATTTGGTGATGTCATGCCTTTGAGTCCATATGAAATTGCGTATCAGGCCGTGCAGTCATTTTCCAACCCATCTTCAACCAAAATTGACTTAATGAATGTGGTCCATGAGGAATAACTTTTCACATCAAACTCGGATTCAACAAAGTTTTCCGAATTTGTTCACACTGATGAGCAAATTCGTGAAATCCTATGTGTCAATGATTTACCATGGGAAGATCTCCATCATAGATCTTCGTTTTTACCCGAGAGTGATCGTTTTGAAAATGATTTTTCATCAATTTTTACAACTGAATATGTCAAGGAACCTCAGAATCCAATGAAAAATCCTTATTCAGAGTTAAATTTGGGAAACATTTCTCGAACTTTTCCTATTGATATTTCAGTTAAGCCTGGAATTGTTGAAAACATTCATATAGGTGCCTCGTGTATGGAAGATTGAATTCAAACATATAAGGCCCTATTTCAAGAATTCTACGACGTGTTTTCCTGGTCATATGAGGAAATGCCAGGAATCGACCCTGCAATTGTTGTCCATGAAATGAAAACTTACCCAGATGCTAAACCCGTCCGGTAACGTTTGCGTCAGATTCACCTGAGAAAAGTTGTTGCTATTAAAGCAGAAGTTGAAAAATTACTCAAAGCAGGTTTCATTTATCCGATCCCTTTAACGGATTGGGTATCGAATATTGTTCCGGTTAACAAAAAGCAAGGGACAATAAGAATATGTATCGATTATAGGGACATTAATCGAGCTTGTCCAAAAGACAATTACCCAACTCCCTATATCGATCAAATCATTGATAATTGTGCCGGCAGTGAAATATTCTCCTTCATGGATGGTTTTTCCGAATGCAATCAAATCAATATTCTACCTGTCGATCAACCAAAAACGGCTTTCATTTGTCCATGGGGGACATTTGCTTACTGCAAATTACCTTTTGGGCTCAAGAACGTCGGGGCAACTTTTCAAAGGGCCATGTATTACATGTTTCATGACATCAAGCACATTGTGCAACCCTATCTCGATGATTTGCCTGCTCATTCATTACATCGATCTGATCATCTCATCCATTTACGAGCAATCTTTATGAGGTGTAGGCATTATCAGATTAGGTTGAATCCACACAAGTGTGTTTTCTGTATAGAAATAGTTCGGTTGCTGGGCTTGTTGTTTCGCAAGCCGGCATTCGCGTCGATCCCTCGAAGGTTGAAGCTATTTTCAAATTGCCTCCTCCTTCGAGTCTTTGCCAACTCCAAAGTTTGCAAGGGAAAGCGAACTTTTTATGCCGATTCATTCCTAACTACGCTGAGATCAGAAAGGGTTTTACCCGGTTGTTGAAACAGAATACTCCATTCTTTTGGGATAAGATAGCTCAGAAATCTTTTGATGCACTAAAACACGCGTTGACCCCTGCACCGTTATTGCATCCTCCCAACTACAACCAGGACTATTTCTTGTATCTCGCCGCCTCCCATTCCACCATTGGAATGGTGTTAGTTCAGGAAGATGAAATCAGCACTGAACATGTGATATATTACCTTAGTCGAACTTTAAATCCCACTGACCTAAAATACTCACATGTGGAGAAATTGGCATTGGCAGCTGTTCAAGCTGTCCAACGTTTTCATCATTACATTTTACTACGTAAAACTACAGTAATTTCTGATTGCAACCCTATGATCTATATCTTAACCAAGAAATTACTAGGGGGAAAGTACTCCAAATGGATTGTCATCCTGCAGAAGTTTGACTTGGAATTTGAAAAGTCTAAGTCGAAGAAATCTTTAGTTTTTGCGGAGTTAATGTGTGACTTCCCGCGTGCTGACACGGAAACTGTGGCGGAGGAGCCCATTGCGGACGAATCCTTGTTTCTAATCATCACTTTGGATCCGTGGTATGGGGATATCATCGTTTATCTCCAGACCCAATCCTTTCGGCCAGAAATATCAAGGTCAGAACATCACAAAATATGATTCCAGTCCCAACAATTCAGAATTATTGGAGATACTCTTTATCGCCATGGGGCAGACTCTGTTTTTTGACGTTGTTTAACTCACGAGGAAGCTGAAAGGGTTCTAAATGACTGTCACTTTGGAGCGTGTGGCGGTCATATGTTTGGGTATGCCACAACCCAAAAGATATTGCGCGCTGGCTACTTCTGGCTGTCTTTGTTTAAAGACTGTATTAACGCGGTCCGAAAATGCCACAACTGCCAAATTTTTGATCGAAAGATGCGTGCTCCACCTGCTCCTCTCCACCCTATAATTTCCATCGGCCCGTTTGCAAAATGGGGTATCGATTTTATTACATGTAACCCTCACTCGGCCAGGGGTCATGCGTATATCATCCTTGCGGTAGATTATTTTACCAAGTGGGCCGAGGCAATGCCTACATTTGAGGCAGATGGCAAAACAGCCGCAATTTTCGTGTTCAATCATATAATTGCTAGGTTTGGTGTTCCACAAGTGATTATCATTGATCATGGGCATCATTTTTGAAACGTTATGATGACTGAACTTACAGGCCAGCTTGTCTTGCGTCACGATAGTTCAACTCCTTATTATCCACAAGCTAATGGTCTTGTTGAAGCCATCAACAAAGTTTTAGTCATCATGATCCGACGAATCATTGGGATTCACAGGTCGAATTGGCATAACATGCTATTTTCAACGCTTTGGGCATATCGAACCTCAGTAAAAACGTCAACAGGGTTCACTCCTTTCCAACTAGTTTATGGCCTGGAAGCTGTGTTACCCATTGAATGCGAAATCCCATCATTGAAAATGGCCATCGAGTTACTTCCAGCCACTTCCGAAGAGGAAAGACGTTTGTTATACTTGGCTCAGCTAGATGAGAATCGACATGATGCTTCATTGGCGATCGAAACTCATGCAAAACGTATTAAAGCTTAGTATGATCGAAATGTGACCCCTAGAAATTTTTCAGAAGGATACCTAGTCTTATTGTACGATCAAGAAAATGATAAATTAGGCGCTGGAAAATTCATACCTATGTGGCATGGTCCCTATGTTGTCAAGTGAAAGCTAGCAAAAGGGGCCTATGAATTGGTATACTTTGACGGGGACTCTTTAGGTAAACCCAGAAATGGTCTTTACCTGAAGAGGTATTATGCTTAAAAATGGGTGTGGGGATTTTTTAGTTAGGTTAGTTTGCTTTCTAGCTGGTGTGTTTCAGTTTAAAAAGTGTGCTTAGCTTAGAGAGTGTTTTTCGTCATTATTCCTGCTTATCTTGGTTTTACTCTTGATATTGCAGATGTCGATGCCTCTCCAAACATACATTGGTTTTGCTGATGGTGCTTGTCGTAATACACGGAATATTTCTTCCGCAGCTTGGGTTATCTATTCGCCCTCTGACTAGTTGGTATCTATGCATGGGGTAAGCCTCGGTCAAACAACAAACAACATTGCAGAGTATAGTGTAGTAATTGAGTTATTATCTGAATCTATTTCATTTGGGATTCGGAGTTTGATAGTGAGGTTAGATTCTGAACTCATTGTATTACAGCTTAATGGAGTATATGCCATTAGAAATCCAGTGTTATTGAGATTATTTTTGAGAGTGCGTCTCTTGGAACGTGAATTTGATTATATTGAATATCAGCATATTCCAAGATCTTTAAATACATTAGCAGATGCATTTGCTTCTCGAATGTTAAGTAGACATTTTCAACAATCATACAAATAAATTTAAAAACATTCCATAACATGTTTTACAAGATAAGCTGGTAATAGTGATATAGTATAATATAGGAGTGTGTCAAAATATACATTGTCCTCGATCATAGGTTGAAAAACACCTTATGATCAGCAAAAATGATAAGTACAAAAAACAAAAATGTCATATGTGTCTACAATATGCGATCATCCTATCACTGGTGATGATCTCGATAAGAAACCACTGTACGGGCCACCTTACAAACGAACCTCCTAAAAGGTCCTGGGACCCCAATCACATAGCACTATAGTCAACGAGGAATGTCATCTATGCCGGTCTCTGGAATGTCTACTGTCAAACGCTCTAGATGGCTCTCCAATTCGGCCAAGGTCTCTGCTGATTCCTCCTGTGGGGCTGGTGCCGCTACAGCTGGTTGTTTCCTCTCGTAAGGCTGGAGAGCGGCTGGTCGCTGTGGACCCACATCTGCATTTGAAACTTTTACTATCAGTTTTGGGACAAGATTAAAATAAATAAATAAATAAATAAATAGGAAAATGTTGAAATTGATTTTACCTGAGTCATCCCATTGCTCTCCTGGTGGAAGAGCCATGTCTGGGTCACCGCGAAAATCTACCCCAGCATAAGGAAAGTCCTGAATAGCAAAAACCTAGTTTTCCAACCAATGGAAATACTCAGGTTTGAATCGAACGGCCTCTGTCCCCTCATCAGGATGCCGGGCCATAACTGCAACCCATCACATCAGTTTGGGCTCTCGAGGAAGTCCAGCTCCAACAGTGAGGTGTTGCGGGACCAACATTGGGACCCTCTCCAGACCAAAGCTCACAACTAAAGCACCATATCCAAAGGTCTTCAGTTGTCCGTTCTTGGCTCTAGTCAGTTGGCCTTTTACATTAGCCAACACAGCATCGCACCAGTTGAATATGGTGCCTCGAAAGCAGTCAACTGCCATCGGACCGAATTTGGGATCCAATGGCTATATGTAGTGCGCCGCTCCCACAGAGCTTGGTAACAGTAAACGTGATCACCATGAGTTTAGGATGGGATATGGCTTTGATGTCTATCCCTTTGTCTCTAGTCTGGTTGTTACAGAACTCTAGCCGGAGGCTATCGACAGACTGGCCACCTGGCCTAGTCCCGAATAGAGTCAAGTCTTCACCTCTCTTAGGCAAACTAGTCAAAAAGTATATGTCTGCTGGCTCCATTTTGAGCTGGTGACCACCAATGAAGAAGCACTATTCCTGTATGCTCCACCTGTCTACCAGCCACTGCAAGAAGTCCACCTGGGCCCTCATGCCAGGTATGGCCCAGAATTTGTACAAGCCACATGCCTTCAATGCATCGATCGAAGGTTGGTGATTTAACGTGGCAAGATCTACATCCTCATGCTCCCGTTCTCGCCAATCAAGCATGATGTATACTCTACATCCAACAAAAAGGCGAATTAGAATATAAAAAATTGAATTGTTTGGGTGAATTTTGAGAAATTTAGGGTTAAAAACCCTTGCTGCGGGGACTGCACCCTCTTTGTTAGAGATAGTGCATGGGTCCGCACCTTTCCTTCACGGCAGATGCGGACCCTTGAATTTTTCCCCATTGAGAAAAAGTCGGGGTCCGCAGGCTGCCTGTGTTATACCTGCAGGCCCCCGCGCGCGGGTTTCTAGCCTAAAAATCCTATAAAAAATGAAATGAAACCCTAAAAAACAAATTGAAACGGATGAAATTGAAGAGTAGGATGATGTGGATTACCTAGAGGAGACGACACTCGATTTCGACAAACGGATTTTCCGCAATCTTCACGGGAAGTTTCTGACCAAAAGCTCTATTTTCTCACCCAAATCTCAAACGGTAAAAATGAATTGACGAAAGCCATTTTTATAAGTTTTTTGAATAAATGAATTGTTAATTTGTTTATGTTTCACTTTAGAAAGGTAACTTTTGCAGCATTTTTATCCATTTTAAACAGGTATGAGTAATGTTTGAGTTTTTGTTCAGGATAACGGATTTTTCAGGCGAAATCGGTCATTTTCGACGAAAAAACATTAGAGTCACCTTTAAGCTCTTTTCTGACTCCTAAAACATGAAAAGATCGCCAAGTTTTTCTTTTTAAACTCGTTAAAATGGAACTAAAAAGATGGTCCACTTATAGCTCTTTTTCTGACCGTAAAAACATGAAAAGATTGCCGGATTTTTGTCGTTTCAAATTCGATATTGGTTATAAAATGACGTGTCATTGATCGCTTTTTTACTTTTTCGGATCAGAGACACTAATTACGAAAAGTACTCCTTGGTCGTAATGATCAAGCGGTTCTCTCAAGTATTATTTTATACTTTTTTGGGCTTGGGAGACACAAATTTACGAAAAAGGTCAACCCTGGAGTCTTCTTAAGTTTTTTCAGACTCTCTAAAATTGAAAAACGCCGAGTTTCTCCTATACTGGACTCGTTAAAATTTAACAGTAAAGGACCTGTTCAATTACAAACAGGAACGGACCACTCCTTCTTAGGGTTTGAATTTAAACTAAGTTGGACTCATCCGAAGGATGAGATTATAATCAAGCAAATGTTATCCTCCTCAAGCTTGTCAAAAATAAAGAGGTACTTGCCAGAAATGGTGGGGGAAAAGAGAGAAAAATGAGCCTGTTTGTCATACTTTGTAACCACTCTTGAACACGACACTTTCATTCACCTGGGTTGGGAAATCCTTTGCCTAACAGTTGATCAAACCACATTGAAAGTCTTCAGCCGGTTTCTGGGTATTAACTTTGGGTCAATTGTCACCAAACCATCTGCTGTGTCATTATGTGTTCAAGAGGTCAGTGCCAATAAGCCATTCATCTGCAAAATATCTGTCATCCATCTTGACCATCCCTGAGTCAGTCCTTGCAACTAAATTTCTTCAAACTTGATCTATGATTTCGTGTTGTGGGCTTGCCTACGATGGATCACTTTCTATCGACTCCAGCTCATTATCTAGAAAGATGATCTAGAAATCGTCAGTACCTTGGGATCTGCATGCCTCAATGGCAGGTTTCTCGCCTTCGACGACAGGTTGCATCATTGACCTTCGATCAAAGGATTCCGTGACATGTTCGACATCAACACATCTATTCACATCTCATGGATTGTACTGAGTACTTTGAGAGCCATTGACATTACTAGTGGTTTCTCTCACACTTGTTAAAAGTTTACATCATGGACTGGTAATCAAGTGGTTTCTACCATGTTCGACTTCAACACATTCATTTGCATGGTTAGAATCGTACTATTTCGGAAAGTAGAAATGAAGACCCTGGATCTAGTTTCTGCCATCCAGGCTGCGAGGAATTTTGTATTCATTATACTGTGGACTATTCATAAACAAATGGCTGCGTCCATACTGTGTTTGCATGTGTCTATACTTGTGATGTATCACAAGATCATTCCTATATCAGAGCAGTAGTTAGTTTTCTAGTCAGTTTTGATCTGAGTATGGGAATGCCTACCTCAGCGATGATATGATCTCATATATATATTTTGCACTGAATGTTTTTACAGGTTCCAACCAGGCTCTCCACAAGATGATCCTAGAAATGATAAAGTACTTCACTCTTCCTAGATAATAAATGAAATCCTCATCTACTACAGACTTCGCACTTTAGGGGGCAATCTGTTACACAAAAATATCGTCACCATGACTATTTGCAGTCAGTATGGGTCTATCATCACTTGTACTGTCCTCCTAAGCAAGTCTCAGACCTCAGCTCTTCAAGTCAAGCTTTGAAAATGAGAGAAAGACATTAAAAATCAACAAAGATCTGGTTTCGCACTTTCTCTCACTGTTACCTGCAGTCTCGCACCCCCTGTTCACAATACCTGCGGACCTGCCCGCTCTGTCTCTAAATGAGTGGGGGTGGACCCCTATGAAAGTAAAAAAGGCGCAAGTTTATTCTAAAAAACTCACTTTGGGTTAATTCTAGATGATTCTAGAAGGAATTTTGACATGGATTGTTCGCTCTTAGGTGGTTCATGCATCCCAAAAGAGAAGGAGCTAATCCCTTGATGAGAGGAGCTATCCCTTTGAAGGAGGGCTTTATCCCTTTGAAGGAGGACCTAGTAACTTCCCTCCATTGCACTATAAATTAAGGAATTGGGCTGGTTGCTAGAGAGGTTAGAAGCTGAACATTTTTTAGGGTAAATGCTGGTGGAATTGAGACTTCCTAGTTAAGCTTGAGAGGAGAGATCACATACCTTTTTGGCTTCATTGGGAAGAGAGTGAAACTTGTCAAAGTAGAGGAGACTTCTTGTTGGACCCTGGGAGGAGCTTGTACAACATCAAGGCATTGGTTGTAAAGTTCTTCTTTGATTTGAATTAATACAATTAGATTCATTTTTCTCAACAAATTGTCCTATGTCATTTGTTTCATGAATTCCTTGATCATCATGATAAGTATGCTTTATGATATTGGCTTTTCAGGTGCTATTTAATTTGTTTGCTTGTTTGTGTTTGCAGATTCTCTACAAGGGAGCTCATTTGGATCAAAGGAGCGAGGCTTCCACAAACTTGCATTGGACCCAAGGTAGGCCTAAAACACTTGTTTGCCTTTGTTTATAATTGCATATTTAGAGAAAGATAGTTTTTGATTGGCTTGCTTGTCACTAGATATCATTAGATTCTAGGAAGGTCAATCTTGTCCGCAAGATCGACTCATTCCGTGTGACACCCCCCCAAGCCCAAGCTAGGTGTGGATCGAATTTGTGACCTATGCTCTCATACTACTTGTTGGGAATCATGATTGTTGTTAGACCAAAACCTGTAGGTGTTTGTCAATGATCACATTGCCAAAGATGAGGATCCATGAGAGGCAATTAGTCCATGTTGAGAAACACACAGGGAGTGTTGGTTTATTCAATGTCCAACAAGCATTATTTGTGAATTTAAAACTTGGAAATAAAGCCAAAAGAGGAGTTACTGACAAATTTGAAAAGTGATGAATGTTTTGAGTCATGTTTCTAGTGCCTAGGAGTGGAATTTCCAGTAACATGGGTTATTTGTTGAGCCCCTCAGGATGTTTCCAGCTTCAAAATTTAAAGGCTAATTTAATCTAAGATTAATATTATGTGGATGGATGGTGCAACATATGAATTCTCAATCATATAAGCCAATATTTGATTTTTCAGAAGTGTAATTGTTGTGGATCTTGGCATAAAAGGTTGAGGGGATGCCTAGTTGGATGTAAACCTATTTTTTACACCGATAGGTGTATATTTTGGAAAATGGTCAGGCCAAACTTTGTATACCCTTTTCATCTCCACTAGACATTTGTCTCGTCTCCCTTTTACTCATAGTTTGACATATGTCTCTTTAGTTACCACAAAATGCATGTCAGTTATGAGAGGAATGGTGGTGTGAGCGGAATGGTGGGTGATGTGTTGGGTGCAATAGCTGGAGCCTTGGTCACATTTTCCATTTTTTTCCTTTATATTTTCATTGGGTATTGAGGTATTGAACTTCCAACAAAGTTGAAAGGAAAGGTAGAGGCGTTGCAAAATTCAGAACCCTGTGATTGGGTCATTTCAGTTTTGAGTTGTTTTCTTCTCATTGGATTTATATAAAGCCTGACTGTCTTGAGGGAAAGCTCTGGATGGTATCTTCTGTTGACATTGTGAAGCAGTATTGGCTTGGATGTTCCACGTTTTCTCTACACACTGAGTATGAAATAGCAGGAACAAACCTCGCTCTTTGTCAATACTCTCCTTGATTGGAACTAGGTATTTGTTTTCCTGTTTTATTCTAAATTCAAGGTGTATTAAGTTTTTGTTTTCAACAGAGGTCACACGTTTGAAATGAATAAACTATTCTCCCTTACCAATATGGTTTTGAGATTTAATGTTGTTCATATTCATTACATGTAGCAAAATTATCTATTGATTAGAATCTCAAGCAAAAAATCATGTCATAAGAATAGTTTTCAAAAGCATGATGATTTTTATGGGCTAATATTAGTAACAAATAGGATTCTTCTACATCAAGGACCTACAGTTCAAAGGTCCCTATGGAACTTTACTCCATATACAACAATTCTTTATCTTTTGTCGAGTGCACATATTTTATTTTCGGAATTTCTCCAAATGGTCTGGAATAAAGGTCCGCAATTTGACTCACTTGCATTTATGCCTATGTAATATGCTTGGCATACAATTTAGTATTTGTAAAAAGTTTTGAAAAGGTTGCCTCATCTATAACTCTACTCTTAGAATTAATGTTGCCTAAAATTAGTATATTCTCACTTGGGAAGCTACTTATTTATGAGGTAAAGGGGGAACTTGTGAGGAACTTGTGATCTATCGATGCTTTACATGTTGGTCAATCCCTTCTATCCAACCAACACGGATACTTCTGATCTTTTGCATAACTTTCTTCTCTACTATCATAACTTAAAACCTTTCCTCCCCATCATATCCTTTCATCTTAAAATATTATCTTTTAATTTTCCATTGTAACTGAACTAATTTTCCCTTGTAATTGAACCTATTAATTACCCTTTCATTCAACACTTTGTAACCTCCTACTTGCTTATGGATTCTCTTCAACACTTCTTCCTTAATAACTATTTTATATTCCACTTTGAAAAACCTAAGCGTAAGCTTCATTGGGATAGTTGAGTGGGTACAATACAAATTTGTTTTTCGACATCTTCAACTTTGTTTTCTTTTCCATATGATGGAGAGTCATCTTCTCAGTTTCTATGTGACACAACCATTTGGTGAAGCTATTGGTATCGTTGAAGCTGATCCTAGAAATTTATAATTTAACCTTTTCTTAAAGTTAGCTTCTCTACCTTTTCCTAAGAAATCAAAACTCTGCCACTAAATGGAACAATAAAACAATAACATAGGATGCACTTCAATCATGGTCATAGAGACAAATTTTCTCTAGCGCAGAGACCGTGCCTTTCCCCTAATATCTTATTTATTAAATGTTATCTCTCACCAATTTCTCTACCCAACTCAAATATTACAATCTACAAGAAAATTAATTGTCTATGCTTCAATTTTATTCACCGTTCCACTCAAAATACCCAACATCGAAAAATAACTTTCATGTTTATTAATATCTACATGTTGCCAAAAATTAGGTCTGTAATGACTTTCACAAGCATGCCTATTTTTATGCTACCCCCGAGAATAAAGATGCTCTTGCATGACCTCAAAAACTTGTGCCTTTATTTATTTCTATGGGCATTGCCTTTGTGAAGTCTAATGGGGATTATGGCTTGCAATTGTTGCAACAACTGAACAAGTATTATTAAGTCCACCATTCAATATGTAAATGCTAAAATGTGAAGTGGACAACATTGTATGCTTCTTTAAGTTATAATTCATGGTGTTAAGGGCTAAATACATTGCCTTAAAGAGCCTGGGCTTACTCTTGTTTTTTGTTTTTCAACTTAACAGTGCATGAATCTCACTGCAGTTATTGAGCGTTGTGCTGTAATGGAAAGGCATGTGGAAGACTCACTTGCATTTCTTCCTATCATAGAAAATGCATATAAAAATAGTTTCCCAACAATGGAAAGTGTCAAATTGAAGTTGGTGGACTTATGGTACTAAGTATATAATGAGACATTCATTTCATGAATGTTAAGAGTCTATGAGTACTTTGTAGAGGAAAGTGGTAAATATCAAATATCATCACCTGTGGCCTGTATTATATTATGAGGGATTGGGGGTGAAGGAAAGGGGTTCTGTTATGGTAACTTGGTGATAATTAATGATTAATATATATTGTTAAAAATTATTGAAAGATGAGTAAGTAGTGTAGTTAAGGTAGAAGAGATAAAATCGAACCTAGATTCCCTGTTGGACGGTTTGGTAGTTTAGGACCAACTCTTTGTAGAGCTTGTTAGACTCACATATTTTGGATTCACATTTTGGGAATAGTGCACATTTTCTTTCGGGTTTTGTAGGAAATTTAGTTGTTTATGGATTTGGAGAGGGGTTGGTGATTCAGTAGTACATGCTAATTGTGCATGGAGAATTAGTTAATGGACAATTTACATGTATCCAAACTTTAGATAATGTACTTTTAAGTTTCTTCTTTTCTGCTTGCACTAATATCCATTTTAATTTGCAAGCATTGTTCATTTAAAATAATCTAGCCTCCATTTTGTGCAAGTTTGATAGTTTGATGAGTTTGATATACCTGTTTCAAGTCCATAAACTATTTCTCATGCTTAGATACATGACACATCAAAAAATTAGCAAGATTCTCAGATCATAATGTTCATATTACTAGTGAAATTATTTTGTGTGTTACTTCAAATTCTTTGATTTATTGCGATAGAAAAATACAAACATCTGACCTATGTTATGACTCCAATTCATGGTGATGATGGGATAATCACACACATTATAGGAATTTGTTGTTCACTTAAGAAAATGTTGACTTGAGTCCTATTCCATTACCCTTTTACAAGGAGGCATCTACTAGATGTGAAAATTGGTCATTGTCTGATCCATTCCTATACAGGCCAGATGCAATTGGACAAGGACATTTCTATCATGAAATCTGTGGGATTTTCTAGCTGAGTGATGAGGTTCTAGCACATTTTTTTTTGTGATTGACACCCAGAGATGTTGAGATGTTGCATTTGTTGGATCAGTTTGCAAGCATCTTTATCAGTTAACAAAAATGAGGATCCATATTATTTTAAATGACTTAACCAAATTCAAATATCTCATGTTGCATAAAGATACATAATTAACTCATTTAACCAATAAAAAGATATATAGTAAATTTGATAGCAAAAACATAAAAATCACTCTTCACCGCTTCACAAGGACAATATATTGGTTGGTCATGCCTTTAAGCTTCTGCGATCTAATAACTCATTTTTAAATATGGAGGGATTACATTTTCAATTCATATTACAATTTAATTATGGCATATATTTATGTAATTTTTATTTAATGAGTATCAATCCATAAATGTCATTTAGAAAAAAACATAATTTAAAAAAAAAACATTGCATCATTCCCCAAAAAAATAAATCGCTGCTAATGGAATACAAGTTGAATTTATAGGATTCAATATTAAAAAATGGCAAAGTCAATACTCAACAAGATATTATAAAAACCATTTTAAAGTTTCCAAATAGATTGAATCACTGAAACAATGAAATCCTAGTCAAAATGGGAAAGGGAAACAGAGAGTGCACCAACTGGATAACATGAGAGATGGAAATGAAGGCTGACATGGGTGGGATGTGGGTGGTTGAATGTGTTGATCTACATGTGCGAATTTTGAAAAATGGGAGAGGGAAACAAAGAGTGCACCAACTGGATAACACAAGAGATGGAAATGAAGGCCAACATAGGTGGGATGTGGGAGGTTGAATGTGTTGATCTGTATGCTCAAATTTTGCTAGAGTACAAACTTGATAATCTCAGATGGCTACTTTTATAAAGGACTTTTTTTAGCAGGCCTTGATTATATTCAATATAACAACAATACTTTGTCCCTTTAAAGTTGTATTTTTTTTTTTATCATGGAAACTAAAATATAACTTTTTTGTATTAAAGTTGTATTTTTTTTTTCAATTATGGAAACTAAAATACAATGGTTTTTTTCAATTTAACACTCTTATAGAATCTTATCGGCATCTCTTTGCACCTTTTGAGTAAATGGCTAGTTTACTAGTCTAGAAAAAATTGTCTTGCGCTATGTTGCCTTTGGTTTTGCGAAACTAAAACATAGGTGCCCATATGTCTCACTTTAATGTGGGCCTAATGGTTAAGAGCATGTGTTTCCTCCTAAAAGATCACAGGTTCAAAACCAAAGGGGGGTATAGTATGTATGCCTTCGTAGAATTAGCAGTTAAATTGCTATGCGGAAGTGGGTCCCTTGTCCCACAAACAAGGGGATCTCATACACCAATTTGGTGTCTATCTTGGTTGTAACCTTAAAATTGGATAATAATAATAACTATTATTTTATGTTATGTTATGTTTACCCATTATGAATGCATGCCTAATATTCTTGTCATACATCATTTATTTTAGCTTTTCGTAAAGGATTTTAGCAAGATGATTGTCATTGGTGGCAACTGATTACACCCTGGTTACTAGTTCGTCGTATCAGGTGTGATTGTTCCTTTCAACATAGTTTCTTTAGCCATCAATTCTGCCTATGTTTATTGTTTATGAAATGTTATGTGATTTTTTATTAATGTAGGGTTTTCTACGTGGTAATTTATGTAGAAATTCTCTAATTCTCTACTAATATTGCTCCTCGGAGACCATGTAGAAAATCTGACTATAGGTTAACCCGGTAATGCAATATAAATCAAAGCAGAATACTATAACCTACTTCTACTATCGATTTGCAGAAGCTTAAAGATCGAGCTGAACAATATAACCAGAAGAAGAAGAATCAATGCACAATACACATGAAAATACTTTGGTGAAAGCCTCAACTAAAAACCCCACTATTTGTATTATCATACAAGGTGGAAATACATAGGAATTATATAAAGCCTTAGCTCTCACATCTATCCATCTCTCAGTACAACCCTCACAGATGCTCATAGGAAATCCTAGCTTCTCACAAGCCTTCCTCTCTGCCCTCCAAGCTCTTATTTCCTTGCATTGTTCCTCTTGGATGATTCTCACCTCACCAAGTGGAACACTGCTCTCACACACTGTCAGAACTGCACAATCCTCAAGGAATTATTCCTTCTTCATGCATGAGTTTTCTTTATAGGAAAACACATGCAACTGATAGTACATTGTCCTTGTCTTTAATATCAACTGGGTCTTTCTCTGAATAGACATGCATGAGTTTCTAATGAGGGAATCTTCAGTTAACTGGAGTACACTTGTTGAGTGCATGCATGCATCAACTAACTGTTAACTCTCTATTAGTTCCTCAAATAGTTTGGAACTAATTTAACTGGACTTAACTCAGTAAACTAAGTTAACTAATTACAACTCAAATATAACTCAATCTTATCTCCATAATTTAAGGAATAACTCTTAAATGACTTCATAAATACTTCTAACTTGAATTTCTCCAACTAATTAAGTCAAAATAGCTTACTTAATTATTTCCAAGTAGCTGTTAAGACTAAATTCAATTTTAATTCACAATTTAATTCAAGGACAAATTAAATTGGCATATTCTTGTTGCCACATTTCAACACTCCCTCTCAACAAGAAAGGGATTATCTGCCACCCCGATCCTGTCTCTATGGAACTCGAATTTACACTTTGACAATTCCTTTGTCAAAATGTCAACATCTTTCTCCTCTGTCAAAATATACTGCAACAACATGATCCTCCCATCATCAGCAGCTTGCTTTACCTTGTAAAGCCAACAGAAACTCACAACTGACTTGTTCTCCAATCTCAGAACCATGTCCCAAACACTGTTACGAACTATGGAGTTATACTCCTCCACCATATCATCAACCTAAATCGGTTGTTGCATTGCTTCCTCAAAGAAATATGGCTCAGTCTTAACACATTCCCTAGTAAGGGCCATGTATCCAGTGTGCCTCTCAGGTGACCTCCTTTGTCTGCTCTGAGAAGATGGTGCTCCCACATTCTCTCTCACATCCTGCAACAATCTGTTGGCTTCTCTTGTGCACTTCCGTCCATCTCTAGAAGACTTTGCTTGAGTGGATGTCTCCACTCCTAGAACCTATGCATGCATCTGCTCCGCATCAGTCTGAGGATCCTCCTCCTTAGGAACTAACAGTTCCTCCATAGCTTGTAGTTGGAGCTCCCTCTCAAGGGAAACTCACATGGCCTTCTACTCATCAAAATTGAGATCTCTGCAAACCACTGTCCTCCGACTGGTAGGAAAGTACACCCGATAGTTGTGAGGTTTATTAGTGTACCCCACAACTATCCGCAACTCTGCTATCGACTCAAGCTTCTTCCGTGCATCCTTTGTCACATGTAAATATACTGATGAGCCAAAGATCCTGAAGTGACCCACATCTGGTCTCTTACTAGAGAAAGCTTCCTCTGGTGTCTTCATCCCAAGTATGCGATGCAGTCTTCCTTTCTGCAAATAGACTGTTGTGTTGCATGCCTCAACCCACAAGTGAAGTGGTAGGCCTTGGTCATGTAGCATTTCCCATGCTACCCCTACAATAGTTATGTTCTTCCTATCGACCACCCCATTCTGCTGGGGGTTATGAGGTGTCGTCAACTGCCGTTTAATTCCTTCCGCTGCATAGAAGTAATTAAACTCTTGAGAGACATATTCTCCACCGTTGTTGCTTCTCAAGGCCTTGATCTTATTCCCTGACTCTTTCTTGACCAAAGATTTGAACTCACAAAACTTTGAGAAGGTTTGCTCCTTATTTTGCATGAAATAAATCCAGCATTTACGAGAAAAATCATCAATGAAAATCACATAATACCTTTGCTTCCCTGTGGATGTCGTCGAGAATGGTCCATACACATTAGTATGAACTCACTCTAAGATAGCCTTTACTCGATTGTCTCGATCATGAAAGGAAGACTTGGTGTACTTTCCCAAGGTACAACCTTTGCATGTGTTAACTTTCTCAAGTTTAACTTTGGGAAGTCCTGTAGATATTTGTTGCATTATCTTCAAAGCCCCATGATGCAAATGGCCAAACCGCCTGTGCCACAACTCACCAATGTTTTGGCTTTGCACCAATTCAAATTTCGTACTCAATGTTGCACAATTATCTACCTCTAGCTTATAGAGATTCTTCACATGAATCCCTATCCTCTTGGTCTGACCCGTGGCTATGTGTCTTAGGAAAACCTTTCCTTTACTGAAGAAAACATTGTAGCCTTTGTCCTCCAACATCGTGACCGATACCAAGTTCTTCTTCAGTCCAGGCACATACTTCACATCTATCAAGGTGATAGGAGCTCCATGCTCCCTCTGAAAAGAAACTGTACCCACTCTTGAAACACTATACCTTCCATCGTCACCCATCTCTATGCGCATCTTGAGCTCTTTATCCTCCAAGGTACTGAATAAACTTTTATCACCAATCATGTGGAATGAGGATCCACTATCAAGATACCAGACACAACCCATCATCGATGACACCATGCATGCGATGAGGGTAAAGTCCATTTCGAACTGAGAGGCTAATGCCTCACCTTCCGATCCTTCCGAGGATCCCTTCTTGGACTTCTTTGATGGGAAATTAGTCGCATAATGTCCCATCTCGTGATAATTAAAGCATCTCACTTTAGACTTGTCACTCTTCTTCCCTCCATGAGAAGAATTCGATTTGGAATGGGAAGCCTTCCCCTTCCCTTTCCTTGCCTTACTTGCTAAGGCCAAATTTTCTTCATCATCATCCTTGGATGAAGAACCATCTCGTGTGCTCCTCTTGATCTCCTACTGCATGAGATCCAACCATAGTCATTCCCAATTTGGCAGTTTCTCCCTTCCATTCACAGAGTCTTGGTAGCTATTCCAGCTCTTTGGAAGGCCAAGGAGAGAGAGGCTCACCATATCATTATCGACAGTAGTTATCCCACACTACCAATCTCATCTCTACAAGTGGTGAGCTTGTTTAGATATGTGGAAATAGTATCATCCTTCTCCATCTTGATTCTTCGAAGCTTATCCTTGAGCGCCAATTTCCTCTAGTTGCTACTATTCTGGTATAGGTCCTTCAATGTCTTCCACATTGAAAATGGAGTATCCTTCCCACGGACACTCGAGACAATACGGTCTTGAACTCCCTCAAGGACGATCCATCTCGCCTTCACCACAAACTTCTTCCACTCAGCCAATTCTTGTGCATTAGTTGAAGCTGGCTTTGGGATTTCTAGATCAATGAAATCCTTCAAGCCATTATCTTCTCATACCTCCTCCATTCTATCTTTCCATGCTATGTAATTCAGGCTACCTTCCAAGGCATACTCGAGTCTCAAGCCATAGAACACCACTGGCAAACCTTGAAGTATGATAAGAATTCGATTTTCACCTGCAACCTCGAACTTCAAACTTCGAATTCTCTTCTCAGTATAATGTTCACAGCTCTGATAAACTTGGCTCCAATACCATGTAGAAATTCTCTAATTCTCTACAAATCTCGCTACTCTGAGACCATGTAGAAAATATGATGGTAGGTTAACCTAATAATGCAATATAAATCATAGAATACTATAACCTACTTCTACCGTAAATTTGCAGAAGCTTAAAGATTGAGCTGAACAATATAACCAGAAGAAGAAGAATCAATGCACAATACACATGAAAATACTTTTGGGAAAGCCTCAGCTAAAAACCGCGCTATCTGTATTAGAATACAAGGTGGAAATACATAGGAATTATACAAAGCCTTAGCTCTCACAACTATCCAGCTCTCAGTACAATCCTCACAGATGCTCACAAGCAATCCTGGCTTCTCACAAGCCTTCCTCTCTACCCTCCAAGCTCCTATTTCCTTGCGCTATTCCTCTGGGATGTTTCTCACCTCACCAAGTGGAACACTGCTCTCACACACTATCAGAACGACACAATCCTCAAGGAATTTTTCCTTCTGCATGCATGAGTTTTCTTTATAGGAAAACACATGCAACTGATAGTACATTATCCTTGTCTTTAATCTCAACTCAGTCTTTATCTGAATAGACATGAATGAGTTTCTGATGAGGGAATATTTAGTTAACTGGAGTACACTTGTTGAGTGCATGAATGCATCAAGTGACTATTAACTCTCTATTAGTTCCTCAAATAGTTTGGAACTAATTTAAATGGACTTAACTTAGTTTAACTTAACTCAGTAAACTAAGTTAACTAATTACAACTCAAATATAACTCAATCTTATCTCCTTAATTTAAGGCTTATCTCCTTAATTTAAGGGATAACTCTTGCATGACTTCAGAAAGACTTCTAACTTGAATTTCTCCAACTAATTAAGTCAAAATAACTTAATTAATTATTTCCAAGTAGATGTTAAGACTAAATTCAATTTTAATTCACAATTTAGTTCAAGGACAAATTAAATTGGAATATTCTTGTTGCCACATTTCAACAATTTATTGAGATATGTCATCTGTTTAGTATTTGTTGTTGTTCTTTATTTATTCTATAAATGTCCTATACCCCTTGAAAGTTCTTTGTTTTCTGCAGTGGCAGTTCCTCCTCAAGTAGTTGCCTCAGATAATGATCCAAATAATACAACTATGCATTCCTCTATTTTTGTTTCTCTTTGCATGCTTTCATTTCTTCAAGGAATTTGTTACTTTATATTCTTATTCTATTTTCCTTTTGGACAGATATTTGTGGGTGGCTTAGACCCAACTGTGACAGATGAAATGTTGAGATCATTATTTGGCCAGTTTGGAGAACTTGTGCATGTCAAAATACGAGTGGGAAAATGTTGTGAATTTGTCCAGTTTAGTAACAGGTATTGCTTATGAAGATTTTTAAGCACCTATTGCACACTTTCTTGTATAGTATATTTCAACATGTCAAGCTACAATGCAAAGCATTAGAATGTAGCTTTTTACTCTTCATTTTCTCGACATGCATAAGCTTGCCACTTCATGTAGAATCTGAAATTTTACAAACCAATGTTGGTTCAAATTTTAATAGTTTAATTTATGTATTGTTTTTTACAAAATCATTCCATTTACAGGACTTCTGCAAAGGAAGCATTGCAAATTCCACATGATATAGTTCTTGGTCAGCAAGCCATTCATCTTTCTTGGGGACAAAGTCCTGCAAACAAACAAGTAAGTGTTTTTAATGGTACATTTGTTGTTTAAGTGATTATTCTTGATGTCAGTTCATATGATGGATTTATATTGTTGTAGTTGTAGACTATTGGGTGGGTACAACACCAACAACCAGATCCAAATCAATGGAATGGAGCTTATTATGGTTACGGACAAGGATATGATGCAGGTTATGGCTATGCACCACAACCTCAGGATCCCAATATGTACAGTTATGCCCCTTATGCATATGGAAATTACCAACAACAGGTAAATTAGTCTAGAGAATTTCCACTTGGCAAATAGGAAGCTATATTTGTCCTATATTCATTGTGCAAATTACAACAAAGTCTCTCTTTCTAAGCTAGTGTATTTCTTCATTTTGGTAGTTCAAAACTCTTAAATTATATTAGCTGGGACTAGTAATAGAAGTAGTTCAATATTTTAGTTTACTTATCTATCATGTTAGGGCCTAAATCTACCTCAGGCCGAGAAAGGTAGGATCTAGGGTAACATCAAACCACGCTTAACTTGGTAGCTAGCCCTACCAGGTCGCAAGAGGGCTCTCTCCTTGTCAATCTCAGAAAATATGGCCAATAAAGCTTGAGATGACTGATGTAATGACTGATTTTAGGCTAGGTATGTGTACGGAGGTGTTTGATTGAATTTAATGATGTTTTGTTGGCTCAAATGTGAAAGGCAAATTTGTGTCTGGGGAATGAGGCTCAGTTTTGCAGAGATCTCAATGGGGCAAGGTAGGCAAGTGATTTGGTACTTCAAATTGAGTGAGATGGAGATATTTTTACAGGTGAGGAGTTGAAAAGGACATGAAAAACTCAGGGATCCTTTTCAAACAGCTGAAAACATAGATAACTAAACAAACCCTAGGTAGAGCACTGCACTTTCAATGTATTCTACCTTTATCCTCGTTTGATTTAGTTAAGATGAAAGCAAAGAGAGATAATGACATACATAAACACATGTAAACTTACAATTACAGAAGGAAACACAATACCAAATCAATATGCCATAGGAATCCCGTAAAGTGCTGCAAACCCAGGTCTATTCCTTAGCCAAATTGCTGAAAATGAGTATACAATGAAGCTCCAAGCTTTCCCAAAAGTCCAACCTTTCTCAATGACTGAAAAACTACTAGATATAGGCATCAAACAACTCATGCTAGGCTTTAGGGGTCGAGCTCATGATTTTAGGAGCTGTTTCAACAAGATCTAAACTAAGAACTAAAAAGAAGGCAGTGAAACAACTTGCCTCTAAAAACTAGGAAACTGATTCATTAAGTTGCAAACTAACTTTTGATGGATGAATCTACCTCTATAAGTGAAAATTTAGCATAATTACATCAAAATCCATCATGTCACATTAAATTACATCATGAGTTTGAAAATTAGAAGGAGAAAAGTCAAACTGTGAAGAAACTAGGCAAAAAACAGAGATTTTGGCCAAAAATGAGCAAATTTCCTCCAATGCGTCACGTTGATTTCCCTATGCGTAGCACCTTTTTACAGCTTATTTTGGAGGTCTCCCTGGTGTCCAAATTTGCTCCAAGTGGGCTTGTTCGAAAGGTTTACCTGTCTACTTTCCCGAACAAGTGGAATTTTTGAATTTTTCCTCCATTTGTCCCTCCAAAACTGAGTTCTCCCAACACTGCTTCCTATGTGTCCAAAAAGGGGCAGAAAAGTCATTTTTGAGGTGTTTTTGACATTTTTGGAAGCTCAAAACCTATCAAAATTTCTTGGCCATTTGTGGGCATGCATATTTTTTCATGAAAAATCCATAAATGCTGATTTTTCCTCAAAAGTAGGTCCCTAGCAAAAGCGTGTGCCAGGTGGAGTGGCGCAGCAGGCAGAAAAACCTGTTTTTTAGGCCAAAATTTTCAAAATTGCAAAAAGTGTCCCAAATTTCTTGAAATTTGGGTTGAGTTTCTTTCATCAAGTGCTGTGTTGGGCCAAGGAAGCCTCAGCCAAGATCTAAAGTCTATCTTTCTCTTTTCGCTTCCTCGATGCCTTCTTCAACTTAGCCTTCAAAATCCTAATTCTTGCTTTGCACACCATGTTTCTTGCCAAGTAGTGGTATGCCATGTTCCTCAACATGTTTTTCTCGTTGTTGGCCTTCTCCAGCATCTTCTCCAAGTGCAAGTTTGTTCTCTCAAGCCAAGATTCCTGGTCATGTTCAATCTCTTGCTCATACCCATGATCACTGTCTCTTTCCATTGTTTTCCTTTGGTTTTGAAAAATGTGGTTGTATATGGATTGTTTTGTCGATAACAGTGTGACAATATGGTGGAGGAATGAAATGGGTAAATTGTATGGAAGAGAGTGTAAAAATGTATATGTGAACAGAGTTTAGGGATGGGAGTAAGAGTTTAGGGATGTGAGTAGGGTTTAGGGATATGGATAGGGTTTGGGGAGTGTAGAGTTTGGGAAATTATATGTGGAGAATGGGATTAAGGGGAAAATGTATGAGGGGAGTGGGATTAAGGGGATAGGGTATACAACCATTAGTGCAATGAAGAAAACTAGGGTTTCACCCTAGAAGCTAGGGTTTTAGGGTTTTGGGGATAGGGGAGTAGGATGAGTGGAAATGAGAGGAGGAATGGGAAATGAAACTAGTGAAATGTAGTGAAGGGGATGTGAAAGTGGTAGAGGGGAATAAGACAGAAAAAAATGGCAATTTTGCAAACCCTAGGCAGATTTTCAATGAAACTGTGCAAGGAGCTAGGGTTTTAATATTTCCCTATTAAATCACCAAGAGGACTGAGACAAACTCATGCATTGAGCATATTGGAGTGTGAACTTACTTGGGAAATGAGGAATTTACAATTTTGGGAGCTTTGGTGGAAGATTTGAATGGGTTTCAGGCTTTGTAGCCTAATGCGGCGCGCTGCCCCAATGTGTAGCGCCAGTTATAAAATTACACTGTAAACCACTTCCCAATGCATAGCGCCTTTTTGCAGACAACTTTTGGAGGCTTTCCCTGTGTCCAAATTGGGTGTGAGATAGCTCATTGGAAATCTTATAGAGTCTACTTTCCAACCCAACTTTAATGTATCACTATGGAGTTCATTTGCCCTATCAAAAGTCAAATCTCCCAAGACTGGTCAAAATGTGGAAAATGAGGTTACCTAAAGGTAGAGTGCTATTGCAGTCAACTTTTGAAGATCTTCCTCAACCCAAAATTGAGCTCATGATAGCTCATTGGAAATATCTTTGTGTCTAGGTATCATTTGACTCATCAAGAAAGTCATTTGGCCAACCAAGCTAGGAGAAATCTTGATTTTCCCAAGGTCACTTCAGAGGTGCATCAATTCTCCTGAGGCAACTGTATTTTTGAAATTTCTCTAAAACCATGACACCTGTTTAAAATGTGAAGGGGGTTTTTCTTACTTGGCCTATTGTGGAAAAACACCTCTCTCAGTTTTCCCAAATTCATATTTACTTGCTCAAAAACATCATTGGAGTAAAACGTATCCCGATGTGTGGAAAAGGGGATTTGTCGAAATGAAGTGAAATGAAGGGGATAAGGTGCTTCTAAATTCTTGAGAAAATTTTGGGAAGTAGGGAGGGATGTTAGGAAGCATGGGAAAGTGGAATTTCAAATATTGAGTGAGGGGAAGGGGTCCAAAAGGGAAAAACACAGGTCTAGCCTAGAAAATTGTCAAATTGTAGCAAGAAACTAGGGTTTGTGCGAAAATGAGGAATTTGAGGGATATCAGTGATGGGAAGTGTTTAATAAGGTACATTAAGGATAGGGGAAGATGTATGAACATCAGGATACAAGTTTTTCTGATGATTTGACCATCCAAGAGAAATTACCTTCAAAACCCTAGGAGAGGGAAATGAACCTTACCTAGGCATAATTGAAGCATGAACAAGGTGTAAAATGACCCATTGGAACCTAACATGATGATGAAAACCCTATGAATGATGGTACACTTAGTTGATAAGTGACATGGACCGACATTTGGACAACTTTGACAGGAGTAAAAGCAAACCCTGTACCTAATACCTAGTGACCAAATTTTGCTTGAAGACTCACTGAAATGACAAAATTTGACCTGTACACCTTAAAATCACTTTGTAAGAGCATGTTTGATCACTGGAGGAAGGCTGCAAAGACTGACACTAACATTGGCTCCAATGGGGATGGTAGCTCCTTGGAGGTGCCAAGAACAACAAATCTCTGGGAAGCAGACCAGTGCCTCATCCATTGGGCAATGGAGTCAAAAACTCAAGTTGAAATGCATGACTGAAAACTGACGACTTCACGACACAAATTGACTCTCACTCAACTAAAAACTGACTCGATACTTAAACACAACCTACAAACTAGAAAATATGCTCAAAATGGAGCTTATTCAATACAACCTACTCTAGTTGTTCCATTCATCACCTGATCAAGTGAAATGAAACAACCAATGCAACCAAGTAAGTATTCCAACTACTGTTTGAATTCTACATAAGTTCTCGCTTATGAACAATAAGAGAGAACTACTGAAAGGTAACTCCCATGAAAACTTGTGAACAAATCTGTTGAATACTATGGATTCTCTATCCGCCTCCAAAAACACTGCATAAGAATCACGAAATTCATGCACACTGGGACTTAGCTCATCCAATGGATTACTTCTCTTCTCTTCATACCATGAATGCAAACTTTGATCTAAGCTTTGTGATGAGACTCCTGCTAAAAATGATGGATTCTCTATCCGCCTCCAAAAACACTGCATAAGGATCTCCAAATTCATGCACACTAGGACTTAGCTCATCCAATGGATTACTCCTCTTCTCTTCATACCATGAATGCAAACTTTGATCTGAGCTTTGTGACGAGACTCCTATTGAAAATGACAAAGAAACCAGCTACCGGATCAAGTTTGTATCAGTACATGTTTCAGGCTCACATGTAGTCAGTGGAGATGGACTTTGACTGTAGACATCATCCAACACATCAGCTATTGGATCGTGAAAAACATGAAAATACTACTGCAACCCATTTTCTATTGGTTCTAATGAGATTACATGATTTCCTACAGGCTGCTCATCCTTTACTGAAAATGTATTATGCAAATTTTCCTTCAAAAACTGAAATGATTCAAAACATAAAGGTACGAAATCATCTTGCATCATCTGATCATATGTTCCAGCTTCCAAGTCTTTATTTGCAACTTGACAATCAAAGGCATTCGGGGGCTACAAATCTAGATATGAAAAGTCTTGAACAAGGTTTTCATTGGTCTCAAGATGGTCCAAATCAAGACTTGTCGACAGTTGATTTCTGATTGCATGAAAGTTGTCTCTGATGAACTGAAACGAAGAAAAACAAAAAGGCAAATGTCCTTCACTAACTTCAAAATTTCCTGCACTTTCCTCATCATTTCCATAGCTGATATGCGATGGCTGATCACTGTATTCAAACTGCTGAAAGTGAACTTCTTCCTCCCACAAACTATCTGCTGGTTTGTCTATAAGATTAGATTCTGTTTGGAGAACATAATCATCATCATACTGATCAAACTGTGGCAAATCATCAGTATAAAATACATCATCAAGCATACATGTCATATCAACAGATCTCTCTTCTCCAAGATGATCTATAAAACAATCATTATCAGATCTATGACAACTGGGATAAGAAAGAAGATGTTTTGGATCAACAACTTGTTCTTCTTCAATCAGTAAGCCATGGGCTTAAACATTATACTCATTCCTTGTGATGATCCTTTGCATCATCTCTTCCACTGTACTTACCAAAATGTCAAGGTTTACCTCTAGAGATGTCGATTCCTCTGGATCTATGTTTTTCATCTCTTCTTCCTTCAACTTTGCCCTTCGAATCAAAAAATGAGCCTCTACATCTACTGCACTGTTCTGCATCTCTTCAAGTGTTGCAGGATTCATTTCTCTCAGTTGAAACTCCATTTCCGGATCAAAGGCTTCCGAGTAGTGAAAGAGAGCAGATCCAGGAGGATGCCTTATATTAACCAGCATCAAAAAATAAACTTGGTTAAATCTAGCAGAAAATTGTTGTACTGTCTCTCGTGGTTGTCTTTTCAGTTGGTTATATTCTTCTATAATCAAGAAATGGTTTTGTCTTACCACCCACCTGTTGAGGAAAACTTTGACGAACTGCTAGAAATATGCGATGCTCGCATCAGGTAGGGTTTTGAACCAACTCTTGACTTTGCCTCGCAAAGAAAGAGCAAAAAGCCTAATTCTAACATCCTCTTCATCAACTTCAAAAAGGTCAATAAAGAACTCAAAGTTCAATACATGTCTCTCAGCAGTGATGTTATTGCGTTCACCATCAAATCTTGGTAGATATAGGTCATAATTTTTAGGGAAAGCATGGAATATAGGAGGTAAAATCAGAGGCTTGTATCGATTTGGAATTTTACAAGGTGTAGGAGTATATACAGAAGGTGTAGAATCAGTCTTATTCTCTTTAGGCTCATCAGTTTGAAGACGGTCATCATAAAATTCAGAAGAAGGGTCTTGATCAAGATCAAAGGCATGCAAAACTTTGGTAGTCACAATCTTCAAAGGGAAAGAGTCAAACGTAGGCTGAGGATCTTTTCTCAAATACAATATACTTTGCAAAGCCTTCTTGACATTCGTAGGAAAAGAGAAGAAATAATTTAGAACAAAGAACAAAATGTCTTGGATGAAATTCCAACTTCAATACGTGAACTTCCATATTGTCCTTTCATGTTTCCGCTGGTCAAGTTCATCCTCTAGTGGACTCCTTGGATATGATCTCGAAACTGATTTGGAATCGCCAGGTGAATGATTTCATCCTTCCAATGTATAATCGTTGTCCACCATCAACAATCAGATCTGAACTTGATTACATTTTACTGAGGAAACAAAATGTTTAGTTCATAAACTAGATCGGAGATTGACTGAAGCAGCATTCATCTACTTTCGCTATTGCAAAGCAAGAGCGTTTCGAAGGCTACCTAACTAACTTCAGGCTCTGTCTGTAGTTTATAAAGAAAACAACAAAATTTTCTTCCCCAGTATAGTCGCCACTATGTTAGGGCCTAAATCTACCTGAGGCTGAGAAAGGTAGGATCTAGGGTAACATCAAACCACGCTTAACCTGGTAGCTAGCCCTACCAGGTCGGGAGAGGGCTCTCTCCTTGTCAATCTCAGAAAATATGGCCAATGAAGCTTGAGATGACTGATGTAATGACTGATTTTAGGCTAGGTATGTGTACAGAGGTGTTTGATTGAATTTAATGATGTTTTGTTGGCTCAAATGTGAAAGGCAAATTTGGGTCTGGGGAATGAGGCTCAGTTTTGCAGAGATCTCTATGGGGCAAGGTAGGCAAGTGATTTGGTACTTCAAATTGAGTGAGATGGAGAGATTTTGACAGGTGAGGAGTTGAAAATGGCATGAAAAATCAAGGGATCCTCTTCAAACAGTTGAAAACATAGATAACTAAACAAACCCTAGGTAGAGCGTTGCACTTTCAATGTATTCTACCTTTATCCCTGTTTGATTTAGTTAAGATGAAAGCAAAGAGAGATAATGACATACATAAAACACATGTAAACTTATAATTACAGAAGGAAACACAATACCAAATCAAGATGCCATAGGAATCCCATAAAGTGCTGCAAACCCTGGTCTATTCCTTAGCCAAATTGTTGAAAATGAGTATACAGTGAAGCTCCAAGCTTTCCCAAAAGTCCAACCTTTCTAAATGACTGAAAACCTAATAGATATAGGCATCAAAAACCTCATGCTAGGCTTTAGGAGTCAAGCTCATGAGTTTCGAAGCTGTTTCAACAAGATCTAAACTGAGAACTAAAAAGTAGGTAGTGGAACAACTTGCCTCTAAAAACTAGGAAACTGATTCATTCAGTTGCAAACTACCTTTTGATAGATCAATCTACCTCTATAAGTGAAAATTTAGCATAATTACATCGAAATCCATCATGTCACATTAAATTACATCATGAGTTTGACAATTAGAAGGAGACAAGTCAAACTATGAGGAAACTAGGCGAAAAACAGAGTTTTTGGCCAAAAATGAGCAAAATTTCCTCCAATGCATCACGTTGATTTTCCTATGCGTAGTGCATTTTTGTAGCTGGTTTTGGGGGCCTTCCTGGTGTCCAAATTTGCTCCAAGTGGGATTTTTCGAAAGGTTTGCCTATCTACATTCTAGAACAAGTGGAATTTTTTAATTTGGCCTCCATTTGCCGCTCCAAAACTGAGTTCTCCCAACACTGCTTCCTGTGTGTCCAAAAAGGGGCAGAAAGGTCATTTTTGAGGTGCTTTTGACTTTTTTGGAAGCTCAAAACCTGTCAAAATTTCTTGGCCATTTGCGGGCATGCATATTTTTTCATGACAAATCTAGAAATGCTAATTTTTCCTCAAAAGGAGGTCCCTAGCAAAAGCGTGTGCCAAGTGGCGCAGCGCATCGGGCAGAAAAACCTGTTTTTTAGGCCAAAATTTTCAAAATTATGAAAAGTGTCCCAAATTTCTTGAAATTTGAGCTGAGTGTCTTTCATCAAGTGCTTTGTTGGGCCAAAAAAGCCTCAGCCAAGATTCCTGGTCATGTTCAATCTCTTGCTCATACCCATGATCACTGTCTCTTTCCATTGTTTTCCTTTGGTTTTGAAAAATGTGGTTGTATATGGATGGTTTTGTGGATAACAGTGTGACAATATGGTGGAGGAATGAAATAGGTAAAGTTTATGGAAGAGAGTGTAAAAATGTATGTGTGAACAGAGTTTAGGGATGGGAGTAAGAGTTTAGGGATGTGAGTAGGGTTTAGGGTTATGGATAGGGTTTGGGGAGTGTAGAGTTTGGGAAATTATATGTGGAGAATGGGATTAGGGGGAAAATGTACGAGGGAAGTAGAATTAAAGGGATAGGGTATACAACCATTAGTGCAATGAGGAAAACTAGGGTTTCATCTTAGAAGCTAGGGTTTTAGGGTTTTGGGGATAGGGGAGTAGGATGAGTGGCAATGAGAGGAGGAATAGGAAATGAAACTAGTGAAATGTAGTGAAGGGGATGTGAAAGTGGTAGAGGGGAATAAGACAGAAAAAAATGGCAATTTTGCAAACCCTAAGCAGATTTTCAATGAAACTATGCAAGGAGCTAGGGTTTTAATATTTCCCTATTAAATCACCAAGAGGACTGAGACAAACTCATGCATTGAGCATATTGGAGTGTGAACTTAGTTGGGCAATGAGGAATTTACAATTTTGGGAGCTTTTGTGGAAGATTTGAATGGATTTCGGGCTTTGTAGCCCAATGCGCCGCACTGCCCCAATGTGTAGCACCAGTTATAAAATTACACTGTAAACCACTGCCCAATGCATAGCGCCTTTTTGCAGACAAGTTTTGGAGGCCTTCTTGGTGTCCAAATTGGGTAGGTGATAGCTTTTTGGAAAGCTTATAGAGTCTACTTTCGAACCCAACTTTAATGTTTCAATTTGGAGTTTATTTGCCTTGTCAAAAGTCAAATCTCCCAAGACTGGTCAAAATGTGCAAAATGAGGCTGCCTAAAGGCAGAGTGCTATTGCAGTCAACTTTTGAAGGTCTTGCTCAACCCCAAATTGATCTCATGATAGCTCATCAGAAATATCTTTGTGTCTAATTATCATTTGACTCATCAAAAAAGTCATTTGGCCAACCAAGCTAGGAGAAATATTGATTTTCCCAAGGTCACTTCAGAGGTGCATCAATTCTCCTGAGGTAACTGTATTTTTGACATTTCTCTAAAACCATGACACCTGTGTAAAACGTGAAGGAGGTTTTTCTTACTTGGCCTATTGTGGAAAAAAACCTCTCTCAGGTTTCCCAAATTCATATTTACTTGCTCAAAAACATCATTGGAGTAAAACCTATCCCAATGTGTGGAAAAGGGGATTTGTCGAAATGAAGTGAAATGAAGAGGATAAGGTGCTTCTAAATTCTTGAGAAAATTTTGGGAAGTAGGGAGGGATGTTAGAAAGTAGGGGAAAGTGGAATTTCAAATATTGAGTGAGGGGAAGGGATCCAAAAGGGCAAAACACAGGTCTAGCCTAGAAAATTGTCAAATTGTAGCAAGAAACTAGGGTTTGTGCGAAAATGAGGAATTTGAGGGATATCAGTGATGGGAAGTGTTTAATAAGGTACATTAAGGATAGGGGAAGGTGTATGAACATCAGGATATAGGTTTTGCTAATAATTTAACCATCCAAGAGAAATTACCGTCAAAACCCTAGGAGAGGGAAATGAACCTTACCTAGGCACAACTGAAGCATGAACAAGGTGTAAAATGACCCATTGGAACCTAACATGATGATGACAACCCTCTGAATGATGGTACACTCATCTGAATAGTGACATGGACCGACATTTGGACAACTTTGATAGGAGTAAAAGCAAACCCTAGTCCTGATACCTAGTGACCAAATTTTGCTTGAAGACTCACTGAAATGACAAAATTTGACCTCGACACCTTAAAAGCACTTTGTAAGAGCATGTTTGATCATTGGAGGAAGGCTGCAAAGACTGACACTAACATTGGCTCAAATGGGGATGGTAGCTCCTTGGAGGTGCCAAGAACGACAGATCTTTGGGAAGCAGACCAGTGCCTTATCCATTGGGCAATGGAGTCAAAAACTCAAGTTGAAATGCATGACTAAAAATTGACGACTTTATGACACAAACTGACTCTCACTCAACTAAAAACTGACTCGATACTTAAACACAACCGACAAACTGGAAAATATGCTCAAAATGGAGCTTATTCAATACAACCTACTCTATTTGTTCCATTCATCACCTCATCAAGTGAAATGAAACAACCAATGCAACCAAGTAAGTATTCTGGCTACTGTTTGAATTCTCCGCAAGTGCTCACTTATGAACAATAAGAGAGAACTACTGAAAGGCAACTCCCATGAAAACTTGTGAACAGATCCATTGAATACTATGGATTCTCTATCCGCCTCCAAAAACATTGCATAAGGATCTCGAAATTCATGCACACTGGGACTTAGCTCATCCAATGGATTACTTCTCTTCTCTTCATACCATGAATGCAAACTTTGATCTAAGATTTGTGACGAGACTCCTACTGAAAATGACGGATTCTCTATCTGCCTCCAAAAACACTACATAAGGATCTCAAAATTCATGCACACTGGGACTTAGCTCATCCAATGGATTACTTCTCTTCTCTTCATACCATGAATGAAAACTTTGATCTGAGCTTTGTGACGAGACTCCTGCTAAAAATGACAAAGAAACCGGTTACTGGATCAACTTTGTATCAGTACACGTTTCAGGCTCACATGTAGTCAATGGAGATGGACTTTGACTGCAGATATCATCCAACACATTAGCTATTGGATCTTGAAAATCATGAAAAGACCGCTGCAACCCATTTTCTATTGGTTATGATGAGATTACATGATTCCCTACAGGCTGCTCATCCTTTACTGAAAATGTATTATGCAAATTTTCCTTCAAAAACTAAAATGATTCAAAACAGAAAGGTATGGAATCATCTTGCATCATCTGATCATATGTTCCAGCTTCCAAGTCTTTATTTGCAACTTGAAAATCAAAGGCATTCGGGGGCTACAAATCTGGATATGAAAATTCTTGAACAAGGTTTTCATTGGTCTCAAGATGGTCCAGATCAAGACTTGTCGAAAGTTGATTTCTGATTGCATGAAAGTTGTCTCTGATGAATTGAAACGAAGCAAAACAAAAGGTAAGGATCCTTCACTTATTTCAAAATTTGCTGCACTTTCCTCATCATTTCCATAGCTGATATGCGATGGTTGATCACTGTATTCGAACTGCTGAAAGTGAACTTCTTCCTCCCACAAACTAGCTGCTGGTTTGTCTATAAGATTAGCTTCTGTTTGGAGAACATAATCATCATCATACTGATCAAACTATGGCAAATCATCAATATAAAATACATCATCAAGCATACATGTCATATCAACAAATCTCTCTTCTCCAAGATGATCTATTAAATAATCATTATCAGATCTATGACAACTGGGATAAGAAAGAAGATGCTTTGGATCAGCAACTTGTTCTTCTTCAATCAGCAAGCCATGGGATTGAACATTATACTCATTCCTTCTGATGATCCTTTGCATCATCTCTTCCACTGTACTTACCAAAATGTCAAGCTTTACCTCTAGAGATGTTGATTCCTCTGGATCTATTTTTTTCATCTCTTCTTCCTTCAACTTTGCCCTTCGGATCAGCAAATGAGCCTCTACATCTACTGCATTGTTCTTCTTCTCTTCAAGTGTTGCAGGATTCCTTTCTCTCAGTTGAAACTCCATTTCCGAATCAAAGGCTTCCGGGTAGTGCAAGAGAGCAGATCCAGGAGGAGGCCTTATATTAACTAGCATCAAAAAATAAACCTGGTTAAATATGGCATAAAATTGTTGTATTGTCTCCCCTGGTTGTCTTTTCAGCTGGTTATACTCTTCTATAATCAAGAAAGGGTTTTTTCTTACCACCCACCTGTTGAGGAAAACTTTGACGAACTGCTAGAAATCTACGATGCTCACATCAGGCAGGGTTTTGAACCAACTCTTGACTTTGCCTTGCAAAGAAAGAGCAAAAAGCTTAATTCTAACATCCTCTTCATCAACATAAAAAAGGTCAAGAAAGGACTCAAAGTTCAATACATGTCTCTCAGCAGTGATTTTGTCACGTTCACCATCAAATCTTGGTAGATATAGGTCATGATTTTTAGATAAAGCATGGAATATAGGAGGTAAAATCAAAGGATTGTATTGATCTGGAATTTTACAAGGTGTAGGAGTATATACAGAAGGTGTAGAATCAGTCTTGGTCTCTTTAGGCTCATCAGTTTGAAGACGGTCATCATAAAATTCAGAAGAAGGGTCTTGATCAAGATCAAAGGCATGCAAAACTTTGGTAGTCACAATCTTCAAAGGGAAAGAGTCAAATGCAGGCTGAGGATCTTTTCTCAAATACAATATACTTTGCAAAGCCTTCTTGACATTCTCGAGAAAAGAGAAGAAATAATTTAGAACAAAGAACAAAATGTCTTGGATGAAATTCCAACTTGAATACCTGATCTTTCCATATTGTCCTTTCATGTTTCTGCTGGTCAAGTTCATCCTCCAGTGGACTCCTTGGATATGATCTAGAAACTAATTTGGAATCACCAGGTGAATGATTTTAGCCTTCCAATGTCTAATCGTTGTCCACCATCAACAATCAAATCTGAACTTGATTACATTTTACTTAGGAAACTAGATGTTCAGTTCATAAACTAGACCGGAGATTAACTGAAGCAGCATTCATCTGCTCTCGCTATTGCAAAGCAAGAGCGTTTCGAAGGCTACCTGGCTAACTTCAGGCTCTGTCTATAGTTTATAAATCAAACAACAAAATTTTCTTCTCTAGTATAGTCTCCACTATGTTAGGGCCTAAATCAACCTCAGGCTGAGAAAGGTAGGATCTAGGGTAACATCAAACCATGCTTAACCTGGTAGCTATCCCTATCAGGTCGGGAGAGGACTCTCTCCTTGTCAATCTCAGAAAATATGACCAATGAAGCTTGAGATGACTCATGTAATGACTGATGTTAGGCTAGGTATGTGTACAAAGGTGTTTGATTGAATTTAATGATGTTTTGTTGGCTCAAATATGAAAGGCAAATTTGGGTCTGGGGAATGAGGCTCAGTTTTGCAGAGATCTCTATGGGGCAAGGTAGGCAAGTGATTTGGTACTTCAAATTGAGTGAGATGGAGAGTTGTTGATAGGTGAGGAGTTGAAAAGGGCATGAAAAACTCAGGGATCCTTTTCAAACAGCTGAAAACATAGATAAGTAAACAACCCCTAGGTAGAGCACTGCACTTTCAATGTATTCTACCTTTATCCTTGTTTGATTTAGTTAAGATGAAAGAAAAGAGAGATAATGACATACATAAAACACATGTAAACTTACAATTACAGAAGGAAACACAATACCAAATCAAGATGCCACAGGAATCCCATAAAGTGCTGCAAACCTTGGTCTATTCCTTAGCTAATTTGCTGAAAATGAGTATACAATGAAGCTCCAAGCTTTCCCAAAAGTCCAACCTTTGTCAATGACTGAAAAACGACTAGATATAGGCATCAAAAAACTCATGCCAGGATTTAGGAGTCGAGCTCATGAGTTTAGGATCTATTTCAACAAGATCTAAACTAAGAACTAAAAAGTAGGCAGTGGAACAGCTTGCCTCTAAAAACTAGGAAACTGATTCATTCAGTTGCAAACTACCTTTTGATGGATGAATCTACCTCTATAAGTGAAAATATAGCATAATTACATCAAAATCCATCATGTCACATTAAATTACATTATGAGTTTGACAATTAGAAGGAGAAAAGTCAAAATGTGAAGAAACTAGGCTAAAAACAGAGTTTTTGGCCAAAAATAAGCAAATTTTTTCCAATGCGTTGCGCTGATTTCCCTATGCATAGTGCATTTTTGAAGCTGATTTTGGAGACCTTCCCGATGTCCAAATTTGCTCCACGTGAACTTGTTTGAAAGTTCTAACTGTCTACGTTCCAAAACAAGTGGAATTTTTGAATTTGGCCTCCATTTGCCCCTCCAAAACTGAGTTCTCCCAACACTGCTTCCTGTGTGTCCAAACAGGGGCCGAAAGGTCATTTTTTAGGTGTTTTTGACCTTTTTGGAAGCTCAAAACCTGTCAAAATTTCTTGGAAATTTGTAGGCATGCATATTTTTTCATGACAAATCCAGAAATGCTGATTTTTTCTCAAAAGGAGGTCCCTAGCAAAAGCGTGTGCCAAGTGGCGCATCGGGCAGAAAAACCTGTTTTTAGGCAAAAATTTTCAAAATTGCAAAACGTATCCCAAATTTCTTGAAATTTGGGTTGAGTGTCTTTCATCAAGTGTTGTGTTGGGCCAAGGAAGCCTCAGCCAAGACCTGAAGTCTATCTTGCTCTTTTCGCTTCCTCGATGCCTTCTTCAACTTGGCCTTAAAAATCCTAATTCTTGCTTTGCACACCATGTTTCTTGCCAAGTAGTGGTATTCCATGTTCCTCAACATGTTTTTCTCGTTTTTGGACTTCTCCAACATCTTTGCCAAGTGAAATTTTGTTCTCTCAAGCCAAGATTCCTAGTCATGTTCAATCTCTTACTCATACCCATGATCACTATCTCTTTCCATTGTTTTCCTTTGGTTTTGAAAAATGTGGTTGTATATGGATGGTTTTGTGGATAATAGTGTGACAATATGGTGGAGGAATGAAATGGGTAAAGTGTATGAAAGAGAGTGTAAAATTGTATGTGTGAACAGAGTTTAGGGATGGGAGTAAGAGTTTAGGGATGTGAGTAGGGTTTAGGGATATGGATAGGGTTTGGGGAGTGTAGAGTTTTGGAAATTATATGTGGAGAATGGGATTAAGGGGAAAATGTATGAGGGGAGTGGGATTAAGGGGATAGGGTATACAACCATTAGTGCAATGAAGAAAACTAGGGTTTCACCCTAGAAGCTTGGGTTTTAGGGTTTCGGGAATAGGGGAGTAGGATGAGTGGAAATGAGAGGAGGAACGGGAAATGAAACTAGTGAAACGTAGTTAAGTGGATGTGAAAGTGGTATAGGGGAATAAGACAGCAAAAAATGGCAATTTTGCAAACCCTAGGCAGATTTTCAGTGAAACTATGCAACGAGCTAGGGTTTTAATATTTCCTTATTAAATCACTAAGAGGACTGAGACAAACTCATGAATTGAGCATATTGGAGTGTGAACTTACTTGGGAAATGAGGAGTTTACAATTTTGTGAGCTTTGGTGGAAGATTTGAATGGATTTCAGGCTTTGTAGCCCAATGCGCCACGCTGCACCAATGTGTAGTGCGAGCTATAAAATTACACTATAAACCACTGCCCAATATGTAGCGCCTTATTGCAGACAAGTTTTAGAGGCCTGCCTGGTGTCCAAATTGGGTGTGAGATAGCTCTTTCGAAAGCCTATAGAGTCTACTTTCCAACTCAACTTGAATTTTTCAATTTGGAGTTCATTTTCCCTGTCAAAGTCAAATTTCCCAAGACTAGTCAAAATGTGCAAAATGAGGCTACCTAAAAGCAGAGTGTTGTTGCAGTCAACATTTGAAGGTCTTACTCAACCCCAAATTGAGCTCATTATAGCTCATTGGAAATAGCATTGTGTCTATTTATCATTTTACTCATCAAGAAAGTCATTTGGCCAACCAAGCTAGGCGAAATCTTGATTTTCCCAAGGTCACTTCAGAGGTGCATCAATTCTCCTGAGACAACTGTATTTTTGACATTTCTCTAAAACCATGACACCTGTGTAAAACGTGAAGGAGGTTTTTCTTACTTGGCCTATTGTGGACAAAAAACGCTCTCATTTTTCCCAAATTCATCTTTACTTGGTCAGAAACATCATTGGAGTAAAACTATCCCGATGTGTGGAACAGGGGATTTGTCGAAATGAAGTGAAATGAATGGGATAAGGGGCTTCTAAATTCTTGAGAAAATTTTGGGAAGTAGGGAGGGATGTTAGGAAGCAGGGGAAAGTGGAATTTCAAAGATTGAGTGAGGGGGAGGGGTCCAAAAGGGAAAAACATAGGTCTAGCCTAGAAAATTGTCAAATTGTAGCAAGAAACTAGGGTTTGTGCGAAAATGAGGAATTTGAAAGATATTAGTGATGGGAAGTGTTTAATAAGGTACATTGAGGATAGGGGAAGGTTTATGAACATCAAGATACAAGTTTTGTTGATGATTTGACCATCCAAGAGAAATTACCTTCAAAACCCTAGGAGAGAGAAATGAACCTTACCTAGGCACCACTAAAGCATGAACAAGGTGTAAAATGACCCATTGGAACCTAACATGATGATGAAAATCCTCTGAATGATGGTACACTTAGCTGAATAGTGACATGGACCGACATTTGGACAACTTTGACAGGAGTAAAAGCAAACCCTAGACCTAATACCTAATGACCAAATTTTGCTTGAAGACTCACTGAAATGACAAAATTTGACCTCGACACCTTAAAATCACTTTGTAAGAGCATGTTTGATCACTGGAGGAAGGCTGCAAAGACTGACACTAATATTGGCTCCAATTGGGATGGTATCTCCTTGGAGGTGCCAAGAACAACAAATCTTTGGGAAGCAGACCAGTGCCTTATCCATTGGGCAATGGAGTCAAAAACTCAAGTTGAAATGCATGACTGAAAACTAACGACTTGACAACACAAACTGACTCTCACTCAACTAAAAACTGACTCGATACTTAAACATAATCAACAAACTAGAAAATATGCTCAAAATGGAGCTTATTCAATACAACCTACTCTAGTTGTTCCATTCATCACCTGATCAAGTGAAATGAAACAACCAATGCAACCAAGTAAGTATTTCAGTTGCTGTTTGAATTCTCCACAAGTGCTCACTTATGAACAACAAGAGAGACCTACTGAAAGGCAACACCCATGAAAACTTGTGAACAGATCCATTGAATACTATGGATTCTCTTTCCACCTCCAAAAACACTGCATAAGGATCTCGAAATTCATGCACATTGGGACTTAGCTCATCCAATGGATTACTTCTCTTCTCTTCATACCATGAATGCAAACTTTCATCTGAGCTTTGTGATGAGACTCCTGCTAAAAATGACGGATTCTCTATCCACCTCCAAAAACACTGCATAAGGATCTCGAAATTCATGCACACTGGGACTTAGCTCATCCAATGGATTACTTCTCTTCTCTTCATACCATGAATGCAAACTTCTGAGCTTTGTGACAAGACTCCTGCTGAAAATGACAAAGAAACTAGCTGCCAGATCAAGTTTGTATCAGTACATGTTTCAGGCTCACATGTAGTCAATGGAGATGGACTTTGTCTGTAGACATCATCCAACACACTAGCTATTTGATCGTGAAAAACATGAAAAGACTGCTGCAACCCATTTTCTATTGGTTCCGATGAGATTACATGATTCCCTACAGGCTGCTCATCCTTTACTGAAAATGTATTATGCAGATTTTCCTTCAAAAACTGAAATGATTCAAAACAGAAAGGTACAGAATCATCTTGCATCATCTGATCATATGTTCTAGCTTCCAAGTCTTTATTTTGCAACTTGAAAATCAAAGGCATTCGGGGGTTGCAAATCTGGATATGAAAATTCTTGAACAAGGTTTTCATTGGTCTCAAGATGGTCCAGATCAAGACTTGTCGACAGTTGATTTCTGATTGCATGAAAGTTGTCTCTCATGAACTGAAACGAAGCAAAGCAAAAATGCAAAGATCCTTCACTTACTTCAAAATTTGCTGCACTTTCCTCCTCATTTCCATAGCTGATATGTGATGGCTGATCACTGTATAAGGATTCTCTATCTGCCTCAAAAAACACTGCATAAGGATCTCGAAATACATGCACACTGGGACTTAGCTCATCCAATGGATTACTTCTCTTCCCTTAATACCATGAATGCAAACTTTGATTTGAGCTTTGTGACAAGACTCCTGCTGAAAATGACAAAGAAACCGGCTGCTGGATCAAGTTTGTATCAGTATACATTTCAGGCTCACATGTAGTCAATGGAGATGGACTTTGACTGCAGACATCATCCAACACATCAGCTATTGGATCGTGAAAGACATGAAAATACTGTTGCACCCATTTTCTATTGGTTCCGATGAGATTACATGATTCCCTACAAGCTGTTCAACCTTTACTGAAAATGAATTATGCAAATTTTCCTTCAAAAACTGAAATTATTCAAAACAGAGAGGTACGGAATCATCTTGCATCATCTGATCATATGTTCCAGCTTCCAAGTCTTTATTTTTAACTTGACAATCAAAGGCATTCGAGGGCTGCAAATCTAGATATGAAAAGTCTTGAACAAGGTTTTCATTGGTCTCAAGATGGTCCAGATCAAGACTTGTTGACAGTTGATTTCTGATTACATGAAAGTTGTCTTTGATGAACTGAAATGAAGCAAAACAAAAAGGCAAAGATCCTTCACTTCAAAATTTTCTGCACTTTCCTCATCATTTCCATAGCTGATATGTGATGACTGATCACTGTATTTGAACTGCTGAAAGTGAACTTCTTCCTCCCACAAACTAGCTGCTGGTTTGTCTATAAGATTAGCTTCTGTTTGGAGAACATAATCATCATCATACTGATCAAACTGAGGCAAATCATCAGTATAAAATACATCATCAAGCATACATGTCATATCAATAGATCTCTCTTCTCCAAGATGATCTATAAAAAAATCATTATCAAATCTATGGCAACTGGGATAAGAAAAAAGATGTTTTGGATCAGCAACTTGTTCTTCTTCAATCAGCAAGCCATGGGCTTGAACATTATACTCATTCCTTGTGATGATCCTTTGCATCATCTCTTCCACTGTACTTAACAAAATGTCAAGGTTTACCTCTAGAGATGTCGATTCCTCTGGATCTATGCTTTTCATCTCTTCTTCCTTCAACTTTGCACTTTGGATCATAAAATGAGCCTCTACATCTACTGCATTGTTCTGCATCTCTTCAAGTGTTGCAGGATTCCTTTCTCTCAACTGAAACTCCATTTCCGGATCAAAGGCTTCTAGGTAGTGCAAGAGAGCAGATCCAGGAGGAGGCCTTATATTAACCGGCATAAAAAAATAAACTTGGTTAAATCAAGTAGAAAATTGTTGTATTGTCTCCCCTGGTTGTCTTTTCAGCTGGTTATACTCTTCTATAATCAAGGGTTTTTTCTTACCACCCACCTGTTGAGGAAAACTTTGACGAACTGCTAGAAATTTGCGATGCTCGCATCACGCAGGGTTTTGAACCAACTCTTAACTTTGCCTTGCAAAGAAAGAGCAAAAAGCCTAATTCTAACATCCTCTTCATCAACTTAAAAAAGGTCAAGAAAGGACTCAAATTTCAATACATGTCTCTCAACAGTGATTTTGTCACGTTCACCATCAAATCTTGGTAGATATAAGTCATGATTTTTAGATAAAGCATGGAATATAGGAGGTAAAATCAGAGGCTTGTATCGATCTGGAATTTTACAAGGTGTAGGAGGATATACAGAAGGTGTAGAATCAGTCTTGGTCTCTTTAGGCTCATCAGTTTGAAGACGGTCATCATAAAATTCAGAAGAAGGGTCTTGATCAAGATCAAAGGCATGCAAAACTTTGGTAGTCACAATCTTCAAAGGGAAAGAGTCAAATTCAGGCTGAGGATATTTTCTCTAATACAATATACTTTGCAAAGCCTTCTTGACATTCTCGAGAAAAGAGAAGAAATAATTTAGAACAAAGAACAAAATGTCTTGGATGAAATTCCAACTTGAATACCTGATCTTTCCATATTGTCCTTTCATGTTTCTGTTGGTCAGGTTCATCCTCCAATGGACTCCTTGGATATGATCTCGAAACTGATTTGGAATCACCAGGTGAATGATTTTAGCCTTCCAATGTCTAATCGTTGTCCACCATCAACAATCAGATCTGAACTTGATTACATTTTACTGAGGAAACCAGATGTTCAGTTCATAAACTAGACCGGAGGTTGACTGAAGCAACATTCATCTCCTTTTGCTATTGCAAAGCAAGAGCGTTTCGAAGGCTACTTGGCTAACTCCAGGCTCCGTCTGTATTTTATAAAGCAAACAACAAACGTTTCTTCCCTAGTATAGTCGCCACTATGTTAGGGCCTAAATCAACCCCATACTGAGAAAGGTAGGATCTAGGGTAACATCAAACCATGCTTAACCTGGTAGCTAGCCCTACCAGGTCGGGAGAGGACTCTCTCCTTGTCAATCTCAGAAAAAAAGGCCAATGAAGCTTGAGATGAATGATTTTAGGCTAGGTATGTGTACGGAGGTGTTTGATTGAATTTAATGATGTTTTGTTGGCCCAAATGTGAAAGGCAAATTTGGGTCTGGGGAATGAGGCTCAGTTTTGCAGAGATCTCTATGGGGCAAGGTAGGCAAGTGATTTGGTACTTCAAATTGAGTGAGATGGAGGGATTTTGATAGGTGAGGAGTTGAAAAGGGCATGAAAAACTCAGGGATCCTCTTCAAACAGCTGAAAACATAGATAACTATACAAACCCTAGGTAGAACACTGCACTTTCAATGTATTCTTCCTTTATCCTTGCTTGATTTAGTTAAGATGAAAGCAAAGAGAGATAATGACATACATAAAACACATGTAAACTTACAATTATAGAAGGAAACAAAATACCAAATCAAGATGCCACAGGAATCCCATAAAGTGCTGCAAACCCTGGTCTATTCCTTGGCCAAATTGTTGAAAATGAGTATACAATGAAGCTCCAAGCTTTCCCAAAAGTCCAACCTTTCTCAATGACTGAAAAACTACTAGATATAGGCACCAAACAACTCATGCTAGGCTTTAGGGGTCGAGATCATGAGTTTAGGAGCTGTTTCAACAAGATCTAAATTGAGAACTAAAAAGTAGGTAGTGGAACAGCTTGCCTCTAAAAGCTAGGACATTGATTCATTCAGTTCCAAACTACCTTTTAATGGATGAATCTACCTCTATAAGTGAAAATTTAGCATAATTACATCAAAATCCATCATGTCACATTAAATTACATTATGAGTTTGACAATTAGAAGGAGAAAATTCAAACTGTGAAGAAACTAGGTGAAAAACAGAGTTTTTGGCCAAAAATGAGCAAATTTCCTCCAATGTGCCGCGCTGATTTCCCTATGCATAGCGCCTTCTTGCAGCTGATTTTGGAGGCCTTCGCGGTGTGCAAATTTTCTCCAAGCAGGATTTTTGGAAAGGTCTGCCTGTCTACGTTCCAGAACAAGTGGAATTTTTGAATTTGGCCTCTGTTTGCCCCTCCAAAACTGAGTTCTCCCAACACTGCTTCCTGTGTGTCCAAAAAGGGGCAGAAAGGTCATTTTTGAGGTGTTTTTGACCTTTTTGGAAGCATAAAACCTGTCAAAATTTCTTGGTCATTTGCAGGCACGCATATTTTTTCATGACAAATCTAGAAATGCTGATTTTTCTTCAAAAGGAGGTCCCTAGCAAAAGCGCGCGCACATCGGGCAGAAAAACCTATTTTTTAGGCCAAAAATTTCAAAATTGCAAATAGTGTCCCAAATTTCTTGAAATTTGGGTTAAGTGTCTTTCATCAAGAGCTGTGTTGGGCCAAAAAAGCCTCAGCCAAGATCTGAAGTCTATCTTGCTCTTTTTGCTTCCTCGATGCCTTCTTCAACTTGGCCTTCAAAATCCTGATTCTTGCTTTACACACCATGTTTCTTGCCAAGTAGTGGTATTCCATGTTCCTCAACATGTTTTCCTCATTTTTGGCCTTCTCCAGCATCTTCTCCAAGTGCAATTTTGTTCTCTCAAGCCAAAATTTCCGGTCATGTTCAATCTCTTGCTCATACCCATGATCACTGTCTCTTTCCATTGTTTTCCTTTGGTTTTGAAAAATGTGGTTGTATATGGATGGTTTTGTGGATAACAGTGTGACAATATGGTGGAGGAATGAAATGGGTAAAGTGTATGGAAAAGAGTGTAAAAATGTATGTGTGAACAGAGTTTAGGGATGGGAGTAAGAGTTTAGGGATGTGAGTAGGGTTTAGGGATATGGATAGGGTTTGGAGATATTGGAGTGTGAAATTACTTGGGCAATGAGGCATTTACAATTTTGGGAGATTTGGTGGAATATTTGAATGGAATTTAGGCTTTGTAGCCCAATGTGCCGCACTGCCCCAATGCATAGTGCCAGTTATAAAATTACACTGTAAACCACTGCCCAATGCGTAGTGCCTTTTTGCAGACAAGTTTTGTAGGTCTTCCTAGTGTCCAAATTGGGCAAAGGATAGCTTGTTGGAAAGATTATAGAGTCTACTTTCCAACCCAACTTGAATTTTTCAATTTGGAGTTCATTTGCCTTGTCAAAAGTCAAATCTCCCAAAACTGGTCAAAATATTCAAAATGAGGCTGCCTAAAGGTAGAGTGTTGTTACAGTCAACTTTTGAAGGTCTTCCTCAACCCCAAATTGAGCTCATGATAGCTCATTGGAAATATATTTGTGTATAGTTATCATTTGACTCATCAAGCAAGTCATTTGGCCAACCAAGCTAGAAGAAATCTTTATTTTCCCAAGGTCACTTCAGAGGTGCATCAATTCTCCTGAGGTAACTATATTTTTGACATTTCTCTAAAACCATGACACCTGTGTAAAACGTGAAGGATTTTTTTCTTCCATGGCCTATTTTGGAAAAAAACCTCTCTCAGTTTTCCCAAATTCATCTTTACTTGCTCAGAAACATCATTGGAGTAAAACCTATCTCGATGCGTGGAACAAGGGATTTGTCAAAATGAAGTGAAATGAAGGGGATAAGGGGTTTCTAAATTCTTGATAAAATTTTGGGAAGTAGGGAGGGATGTTAGGAAGCAGGGGAAAGTGTAATTTCAAAGATTGAGTGAGGGTAAGGGGTCCAAAAGGGCAAAACATAGGTCTAGCCTAGAAATTTGTCAAATTTTAGCAAGAAACTAGGGTTTGTGTGAAAATGAGGAATTTGAGGGATATCAGTAATGGGAAGTGTTTAATAAGGTACATTAAGGATAGGGGAAGGTGTATGAACATTAGAATACAAGTTTTGCTGATGATTTTACCATCCAAGAGAAATTACCTTCAAAACCCTAAGAGAGGGAAATGAACCTTACCTAGGCACAATTGAAGCATGAACAAGGTGTAAAATGACACATTGGAACCTAACATGATGATGACAACCCTCTGAATGATGGTACACTTAGCTGAATAGTGACATGGACCGGAATTTGGACAACTTTGACAAGAGTAAAAGCAAACACTAGACCTAATACCTAGTGACCAAATTTTGCTTGAAGACTCACTAAAATGACAAAATTTGACCTCGACACCTTAAAATCACTTTGTAAGAGCATGTATGATCACTGGAGGAAGGCTGCAAAGACTGACACTAACATGTCAGAAACTCAAAACACGTGGAGAATTGAATATTGTGATATGTTCCATCACATTAGTATTTTATTCAAGACTACCAAATTACATGGAAACAATTTGTAATTCTGTTGAGGGGTTCCATTAACCGTCTTTTGTTTAAATATAAGATAATTTTTTGTAAATTCACTCACGATGTTAGAGATCTTTTGTTCCTTTCTTAATTGGATACAATGAGCGTGTTCTCACAATACATTTCATTGGTTTTTTGAAGGATCGTTTGTCCCTTTTTGTAATTTGTATATTAAACTTTTCTCTTTGTTGACTTACATTTTTCAATAAGAATAATCCTCCCATAAGTCTACTATTAAATCCAATGTGTTTGTAAATGTTAGCTTTTCACCCATGTTCTATAATATATCTTTTTTGGAATGAGTGTCATCATGCTTTTATTCCCTATTGGGGCAAAATTTATATCGTGGATGTTTATATGTTCATTTGTTCTGTATGCTATAAAATTTACTTGGGTTCAGGCTCTTCTGTGGACGTGGAAATATGGGTTCATTCTTAGAGTTGTCTCTGTAAATAGTTGTTTTTAACGGGCATCCAATCAACTTATCTATATTAGATTTAATGAAGAGGAAAGTCTCACGTGACAATAGAACTCGTCTCACCAGATTGAGATCTAGGGAATCTCATTATTGTTTTAAATAGTTTGCATGTAGGAACACGTTATGGGTATCTTGTCTCACCATATTTTGATCCAAGGCACCATTTCTATAAAATAATTTGCTTGTAGGAACATATTGTGGGTGTTAGTAATTTGGATTGATGAATTTGGTTATCCATCTTTCTCATCACAAATTATCTAGCTTGTTTATGTGATGATGTCTTGTATATGTTATCACGTCACATTTTTTGTTCCTAGCAAAAAGGTTCAATTTGCAAAATGTGATGTTATCTTTTTCTGTTATCACATCACATTTTTGGTTCCTAGCTAAAAGGTTCAACTTGCAAAATGTGATGTTGTCTCATTCTGTTATTGCAAGTACGTGAGGTTATTGGTTTATTTTATTCGTTGTCCAAGTTAGTTGTAAGATATTGGCATTTAATTTAACAAGCAATAATAAACTTAGATTGATCCGAACTCTATGAGATTTTTGAGAAAACCCATTTGTTGTGATTACATTGTAAATTTCATTCATCTTTGAGCTATTAAAAGTGACGTACCACACGACTTAAAAGATACTAATTATGGCCTCTCTGGATTATTGTCTCAAAATTAAACCATATTTTTCCTTCGAAATATGTCTCGAGGAAACTCCCTTTTTTTCGAAATATAGTAGGCATCTTCCTTTTTCAAGCATGATACTTATAGTAAACTAGGGATTTACTATGGATTTTCCTCTTTTCGATGGGTTGTACATTTTTCTTTTTATATTTTGGAGTTTTTTTTTAAGACATTTGTGTTAGGATCATAAGTTTGAGCTGTGAATTTCATAATTTAAGTGGTTCAGGGATTTTGCAGGGTGTTGAATCCACTTATGCATTTTAAATAACAAAAAATCACAATCTGACTAAAGCTTTGTTGAATTCTAGTCAAATTTCAAAATGTAAAACTGTTAAAAAATGATTATTCAAAAATAATATTTTGGATAATCGATCTTTAGGAATTTTCCTTTATCAACAATTGTTTCCCTGTTGATGTATCCCTCCAAGGGTTTTTTCTTTATCAACGACTTTTATTTGTTGATGTCAATTTGAATTGTTAATTATAGTTTCTTTGAATTATTACATGATGTCAATTTGAATTGTTAATTATAGTTGCTTTAAATTATTACTTAAATTAATTTTCAGTTAAATTAATGATCATATTTTTTTGTCTCCTTGAGGGACTTTTCTTTTTCAACAATTTTTTTGTTGATGTTAATTCAAATTGCTAATTGATGTCAAAATATGGTAATTGAAGTCAATTTGAATTGTTAATTGATGTCAAAAGATGGTAATTGAGGTAAATTTGGATTGTTGATTGATATCAAAAGATGATAATTGAAGTAAATTTGATTATGTAAAAAATTAAGGTTTAGTTAATATAGGGTTCAAGATCATTAGAATAATGATACTAATTTTGATAAGAGAAATTGTTTTGATAAGAGTTAAAGAGCTCAATATGACTCTTTGAGAATTTCATTTCGATGGAGATGAGTATTATTTTTTTGAATTACTGAAGAAAATTTTGATTTGATAAGAGTTCATTATAAAACTTTGGGAATTGAATTTTGGTGGAGCTGAGGATTAATTTTTTGAATTGCCCCAGTTAAATGTGTTTGGGAACAACCAAAGTCTTTTGGACTTGAATACAATTCATCATTCAACTTATAAGCAAAGAATGAATATCATTGGGAACAATCAAATACAATTCATCATTCAACTTAATAAGCAAAGAATGAATTTTGCTAGCACCGTACAATTGTTTTCAAACAACAAGTTGATCACATGAACATATATACCCCTATTGGAATTGAACATATGACCCATAAGGGGAAAGCATATGTTCTTAATTATTAGATCCATTTAAGTTGTATAAAAAGCAATGTAGGGGATTTGTTTCATTATTACTAAATTTGGGATTATGTGTAACTAGATGGTATGATCAAATTTGAAAATTTTGATATCAATTTGGATTTCCCTCTTTTGTCAAGTTTCTATGGTATGTTTGTATTATTTTCCAAAATAATTTTGTAATCCAACATTAAGAAGGTTCATCATAATGGTTCCATATGTAGTGATTTTATCAGGTTTCAAGAATTGCAAAGCTTGATCAATATAGAGTTAGAAATTCTATTGTATTTTCATGTTAAAACAAGGTTCTTGTTTAACCTTAAATGGTTAAGTTTGGGGATATTGTTTAATGTTATATCTTAGTTGCCATTTCATTAAAATCCTATAAATAAGAGGATATCATCTTCATTTCTTGGGCTATAAATATTTTTTTTTGCATTTTATATGAACAAATTACAGGTTCCAACTAACAATTTGCTAAAAAGATTTTGTTAGTATAAATGTCTCACATCTCCATATATAAAGGGTTCTTAGTTATCAATTTGTTCTTTGTTTGAGCTACAAATTTAACTATATTATTATTATTGAAAATATGTTTCTATTAGAACATGTATTCCATACGCAAGGGGTTCATAGTTATCAATTTGGTCTTTGTTTAAAGTATGACCCTAACTATATTATTATTGTTATTAAGCCAATGTAGGAAAAAAAAATTATGTTACTATTGACACCTAATCAGAAGGATTGGGTGAACAACTGTAATTAATGTAAATAAATAATAGATAAGATAGAGAGTCGAGAGATGAACCGAATAATCACTCCCTCTTGTATATAATGATGTTTAGCCTTAATGAATATAACAGAGTTTTGTTTTAAGGAGTTATATCCTGGCCTGACATGGTATCAGAGTAGGCACCATTTTTGGCCTTCCTTTTAAATTTTTAACTCCTTCACTCTCTATTTTGTAGATTCTCTTGCAGGCTGACATCTTTGTCAAATCTCTACAAATTCTCATCGTTTGAATTCTAATACGTTGCTGCTGTGTTCAATAGTGTTGTAATAGCTTGATTTTTCTCTATTACTGCCCTTCCCTTTGAATAACAACATGTAATTGTTTATATATATTTACCATATTCACCGTATTTCACCATCGTTTGATATATTCACCAATTCATCGTTTTTCCTATCGCTTGACGCACTTACCAGACCCCACTCGGACACAGTTCCCAAGGTTTTACGGGCTCATTCTCGACCGTTGATCTCCACCCTCAGATCCAATGGCTGACGATGATATCGGGCGCATAAGTTGCATGGCGGTTACCCGCCCGATATGCACACCTTTTTCTCTCTCCTCCCGATCAACCTCGACCGTAGATCTCTTGACCTCAGATCTAACGGCCCACATCAATATCGTGCGGCCAACATGCTCGACCTTTTCCCGTCCGATAGAAGCGGTTTCTTCTCTCTCCTCAGAGCCATGTGTCCATCACTCTATGGAATCGGGTGCTCCCTTCTCTAAACCACTTACCGCCTTGCGTCCGTCTGATATTTCGCTCATCGCCTTAAAACCGCCCTTCGATAACTGTTAACGGTTGGACTTCTTTGCCTCCGATAACCATTGATCTTCTACCATCAACGATCCTCCTCCGCATTATTTCTCCGCTCATCCACCACTCATCCTCTGCTCATCCACTGTTCATTTCTTCCATAGACAGTTACAGTCAAACTCTGACTCTGGTATTCGGGTGAATGTTGAACGCTAAAATTATTATGTTGTTCGATATGCATTCAATCATTTCTACTGTGGGAATAACTCTCACCAGAAAAGAGAATTATCCTGAATGGTTGAGGAAACTCCAACACACTCTTATTTTTAATGAGCTGTGGAAAGGAGTGTGTGTTGGAGGAGACAAAGACCCAGTTCAACCTACCTCTGACAAAGAGCTCGCCATTTGGGAGAATAAAAACAACAAAGCATATGCATTGATTGCTGCATCTATAAGTGAAGAGGTGAGTCGACACATCAAACCATTTTCAACTGCATTTGAAGCATTACAAAAGCTGAAGGAACTCTATGACTCACACTCTGCACTTGAAATTGTTCAACTCATGATTAAACTCTTCACCCTTGAATTACAAAATAATGATCCTCTTGCTCTGGCATCCGAAGTAAAATCAATAATGCATGATATCAAAGTCACTAATGTTGAAATGGATATCCCTCTGATTGCTTTTCTCAAGGCACTTTATCCTACTTACTCTAATTATCTTGAGTCATTGCAAGCAAATGGAAATCTCAAAGATAACACCTTTGACTCTCTTATAAAGAAATTTGCTAAAAGAGAGAAAGCTTTTGGAAAGAAAACAGCCCCTGAATCTTCTGAAGAGGCTGTGTGCCTTGCTCATAAAGAAAAGAGTCTTGCCCAAGACTCTTCCAAAGGAAGAGGTGGTCAAAGAGGTAGAGGAAGATATTTCATAGGCAGGGGGGCAGACACTCTCAAGGAGAAAAGTCATATTTGCACTGCATACACTGTAAAAGAAATGGATCACATGATGCCTCCACATGCAAGATACCTTGGGATAAAATTGAGCAGCAAAGAAACCAACCCAAAGGTAAAACTAATGACACAGACAAAGGTAAAGCATCTGAATCAGCTCATTATGTTGTGGCACAATGTAATATTGGAGTAAATGAAGACTTATTTAATGCTTCACTTGCTTCTTGGAAAAATGATTGGTTGCTTGACTCAGGAGCAACTTGCCACATGACTCATAGAAAATATTTTTTGAAGAATTCACTGACAATGTTGATGGAGTAGTTTACTTTGCAGACCAATCAAAACTCAAGCCATCAGGGCTTGGCACAATCAGGCTTAAATTGCCTGGTCTTCCAGACTTTCTTCTGCATCATGTTCTATATCTCCCTCAGTTGAGGAGAAACTTGTTGTCCTTGGTCCATATCAGACAACAAGGCCACTCCATTCATATGTTTGATGGCAAGCTTGAGGTAAGAAAAGCATCTGACCACTCACTTGTCATGACAGGGATTGAAGAAGAAAGGCTTCTCAAGCTGCAAGGTACCTCTGCTCATGCACAACATTTCTCATACAATTATAATTATGAAGAAGGTACACTTCCATCAAGTCTATTATGGCATGCTAGATTTGGACATTTGAACTATGACAGCCTTCGCTTATTAAAGAAAAATGGTGTTGCTGGATTGCCTACAATTCCTAGGAAGCTTAAGCAATGTGATGCTTGTATTCTAGGAAAGCATAGCAAACAACCCTTTCATGATTCACATTCCAGAGCACATAGAAAACTTGAACTCATTCATTCAGATTTATGTGGTCCAATGCCTGTCTCTTCTGCAAATGGAAATAAATATATGATGACATTTATTGATGACTATACCAGAATGTGTTGGGTATATTCATTGAAGAATAAATCTGATGATTTTCAAACATTCAAGAACTTTCATGCATGGATTGAAAATAATGCACAATCTCATATTGGTTCTATTAGCATCGATAATGGAAAAGAATACACTTCAAATGAATTTGAAAACTATCTTCGTCAACATGGGATCAAACATCAAACAATTGTGCCTTAATCCCCAACAGAATGGAGTAGCTGAAAGAATGAGTAGGACAATCTTAAATATGGTACGCTCCATGCTCTTCTTCAAAAATGTAAAAGTAATGTTTTGGGCTGATGCTATTCTGTGTGTTGTATATATAAAGAATATATTTCCATCTAATGCTATTAGAAGCAAGATTCCTTATGAAATGTGGTATGGGCATATTCATTCGGTAAAGCATCTTAGGGTATTTGGTTCCACCTATTATGCCTTAATACCAAAAGTACATAGAAACAAACTTGGTGCAAGAAGTCGTAAGTGTATCTTCCTGGGGTATTCAAATACCTCCAAAGCATACCATCTCTATGATGAAGTCAACAAAAAGTTTGTTGTCTCTAGAGATGCAATCTTTCTTGAATCATACAAAACTGACAATGTTGTTGAAAGGCAACTTGATCTCTTGGATAGATACACAACTGTAAAATCATTTCAAGAATTTGATAATCAGATTCCACATCTTGAAGGGGGGATTCCTATACTAGATCAACCTGTGGAATCTTCTTCAGAAGCACTCTCTCCCCTACATGAATCTCCAACAACAGATGATACCTTGAGTGATGTGATTGATATAATTGGGAGACTCAATCTTGATTCAGCCCCAACTCATTCAACAGAGTAGCCTAGACCATCTAAGAGAGGTCCCCCAAAGTGGCTAACAAAGACACCTGAAAGTGTTCATCCTGATGAGGTTGGAAAAACAGGAACTAGAAATTCAAATTAGAAAAATGGAGGTAATGTAAATGACTCTGATTCACCTATTTATATGGATGTTTCTTATGATTGTGAATTAAATTTGTCTACAGATTTTGAACCAACTTCCTTCAAAGAAGCTGCTTCTCATGATGAATGGAAAGAAGCAATGCAAAAGGAGTATGATGCCCTGATAAATAATGGCACTTGGAAGCCGATTGATCCTCCATTGGGAACCAAACCAATTGGTTGCAAGTGGATCTACAAGAACAAGTATAAAGCTGATGGCTCACTTGAAAAGCACAAAGCCAGACTTGTGGCAAAAGGTTATGCACAAAAGGAAGGGGTCGATTATGAGGAGACTGTTTCCCCCACAGCAAAATAGGCTACCATCCGAACACTCATTGCCCTAGCAGCTCAGAATGGTTGGAAAGTCCATCAAATGGATGTAAAAACTGCTTTCTTGAATGGAGATCTAAAAGAAAATGTTTTTATGTCCCAGCCTGAAGGTTTTGCTATGAAAGGACATGAAGATAAAGTATGCAAACTTGTGAAATCCTTTTATGGCATCAAACAAGCACCACAAGCCTAGTATGAAAAATTGACGGAGCATCTTCTGAAACTCAATTTCAAACATTATGATCTTGATGATGCAACTCTGTTTGTCAAGAAAGTTGGCAAAACAATTGTATATCTTGTAGTATATGTAGATGATCTTTTGATAACAGGGAACAATGAAAGCTACATTGCATCCATAAAGAAGGAATTGAAGAAAGGTTTTGAAATGACTGATTTGGGCTATGTTCATTACTATCTTGGTATTGAAGTAACTCAACATCCAAAGTCCATATTCCTTTCTCAAAAGAAATACATTGGAGATCTGTTGAACAGATTTGGTATGACTGAATGCAATCCTCTAACTACTCCAATGGAACAAAACGTAAAGCTCACATCAAATGAAGCAAAAGAATTTGAGGATGCAACAAAGTATAGATAGCTTGTAGGAAGTCTCAACTACCTGACAACTACCAGACCAGACATTTCTTTTGTTGTTGGAATCCTCTCCAGATTTATGCAAAAGCCTTGTGAGGGACATTGGTCTACTGCAAAAAGAGTTCTAAAATACTTGAAGGGTACTCAAGACTTTGGAATCAAGTATACACAGGTGGACGACTTCAGCTTGATTGGATACTCTAATTCAGATTTCGATGGAGATAAAGAAACAAGGGTATCTACTTCAGGTTATGCTATGAGTCTTGGATCAGGAGCTGTCTCCTGGAGATCACGCAAACAATCAGTTCCTACAAATTCTACAACAGAGGCAGAATATGTGGCAGTAGTTGAGGCAACAAAAGAAATTGTGTGGCTCAGGAAAATTCTTGAAGATTTGCAGGTAAAACAAGTGCAATCAACTCCACTCATGATTGACAATACATCTGCAATAAAGTTGGCCAAGAACCCAAAGTTCCATGATCAAACAAAGCACATCAATACTAAATATCATCTGATTCGACATCATGTTGAGGCCAAAACAATCCATCTCTGCCATTGTTCCAATAATGAGAAAATTGTAGACATCTTCACCAAAGCACTTGGAAGAGAAAATCTTGAAAGATTCAGAACGATGCTTGGACTCACCAACAACCCTTCAGATTAAGGGGGGGAATGTTGACACCTAATGAGAAGGATTGGGTGAACAGCTGTAATTAATGTAAATAAATAATAGAGAAGATAGAGAGTTGGGAGATTAACTGAACTGTCACTCCCTCTTGTATATAATAATGTTTATCCTTAATGAATAAAACAGAGTTTTGTTTTAAGGATTTATATCCTGGCCTGACAGTTACATTGCTTACACATTAGGATATTTGTTTCTATAGGAGGTTGCAGAACAAATATTTTGTGAGGATGTTAGATTCTTCATGGTTCAAAGTCTAAACAATCCATATGATATGAATTTCTATTGGGATATAGTGTAACATCTTTATAAGTATTCAACCTTTCTCCTTTATTCAACTTGACTAGTTGGAATGAGATATTTATTAAAAAATATTCATGATATTCTAGCCTCCCATTCTCATGCACCAAGAGGCTCCCTGACTTCAAAAAAGAGTCTTTGCCATTGCACCCACACCTTATGCCCATGAACCTTGGCCACTTATTATGTGTAGACATGATTATGCACACATATACTTATAAATACTTATTATTTCCATTTTCCATTTTAGTGGTTCGATCTACCTTCATTCCCAATTGTTTGATTTAAGTTTTGATTTGCATTTTCCATGTTCTGTTTTATAAAAAACATATTTACGACTTCTATTTTATAAAACCTAATGAAAATTAACATTTATGTCTCATGTAACAATAATAAATATATAAAAGTTGGATTTTTGTGTGTTTTCTTTTTTAATTGTATACACCTTATTGATGACACCTACTAGTCTTGATATGCACATCAAGAAAAGCATCTTTAGAAAGAGAAGGCTAAAATTATGAAATGGTAACCTCTAAATATGTGAATGGAATGGATTACTCCAAGTGAAATGGATGAAATGACTTGAAATTGGAACAATAAAAACATTATAGATAATATACCCTATTACCCCTTAGCTTGTATGAGATTTCACAGATTGGAGTAGTTGTTGGATGAGCTTGGATGTATTGATGAGATATATTTTTCATGTGATTTGATGTCGTTAGCAATGGTAGATGGATATGTTTATGTTGATTGATTTTTTTTTTCTTTCTTATCATGATGTTGGTCATGATAATGTACTTGTGCATGTGAGATGTAGCTAAGAAATTTTCCCTCAAGGCTATACATTGCCCAAATTAGAAATTACCCAAGTTGCCAAGTGGTCTCTTCAATTAAATCAATGTTGATTTATTTCCTAGAACATTATATCATGAGTCTTGCATCATATCAAGCTAGAACCACAAGTTTTGGGAAAACAATTCTTTGAGTAATTCCATAAATTCAATGGTAGGAAAGTGTTCATCAATTAATTATATTGTGAATCAGGAAAGGAATGATGGATTGAAGTGCTATGAATGTAAATTAAAAATTATACTTCATTTATTAACTTAACAAAATAGATTATTTTATATTTTTTCCATTAAATATAGGGTTCTTACATTTCTTGAACAATCCTTGGCCTTGGCAATACAAGAAGTGAACCCAGCCAACTAGTCTTGACCAAAATGAGCCACTCATTCATCCTCACTCATTCATCCTTGTTGGAAAATAATCCTTGAACTTGGCAAAGAACACATTTTTCTAATTAATTCCATGAGTCCATGTTTATGATATGGATAGGCCACAGTCACATCATCTACATATCAACATTAGAGAAATATTTCACATTGAAGAAGGAATAATCCATGCTATAGGATTAAAGAAGGGAGGGTAATAATTTAAGGTTGAGTGTAACTTCTGGTAGGGTATCCTCTATGTGAATTCCATTTGTCATTAGAATTTGCTATAGTTTTCTTATATGTTGTTGGAGTGTGAATTCACATTCAATATGTGCTAGATATTTTGCATTAGTTTATAAGTGAACTAGGAAAATCACAACATAAAATACAATACTTAATCAAGCACACATTCTTATGAATACGATACAATTATTTGACTTAGCAACTTGGATCCCATTAAAAAGAAAAAAATGGTAAATGAAAGAAAAGATTTATCTTATTGAGAATTTACAAAGGAGCACATCACATCATTGTAGAGACTAGACAATCTTTCATCTAGCTTAGTGTTCCTATACCATAGTCTATATATACAATGTTTAGCAAAAAAATAACAAATTGCTATTATATTGCTTGTAATTTTTAAATACCACAAAAATAAAGGTTGTTACTTATAAATACGGTTGTTTTCTCGTGTCCATTGTAATTCACCATGAATGCATGAGTATAACAATATTCTTAGATATACATTGCAATAACACACAAGAAAGTTGCTCTCTTTATTCCTCTCTAAAGACCCAAATAGGTTGTAATGAGTTCTCTTGCTTGAGAGGTACTAAGTGAATCATAAATTAAGTGACGGGGGTAAAACTCATCACTTTATATGGATTTGAGATTTGAGGCCCCAACATTGGTTGTAGATAGTGGCATTTCATCTAGAGGGTCTAGACTTGTGCTTGAACACTTTATTTGCTGAAAACGTATTCATAAAGATTCATCAATTTATTTTTCATCATCATATAGATCAATTTATATGTCATTTTATATACATGCACATAATCAATCTTCCTAAAACATGGTTTATCTTTGTGTTCCTTAGACCATTAAATGCCACAAATCATAGTGAGATGTGCTTGAGTGTGGGTTGAGTAATTGTGGGAGAACTAATATGCATATACAATGTATATCAAAAGAAGAAAGGTGCATTATAGAATGTATGTGGGGTCATAAGAGAGGCTTCATGTCACTATACTTGAGATGTAAATATAAAAGGGTATAAAAAATGTTAATGAAAAAATGGATACTTACAATATCTAGTGAAAGTAGGGGTTTTTTAAATTGGAAAGGTGTATTGGATTCGTATTGGTAGGGAGTTAAATAAAGTGATTTTTAGATATATTTTCCAATATGTAGTCAAATTAAGGATATTGTTTAATATGCCACGAATGCACGTGCTATGCCAAATTTTCATTGAGTGAAGCCCTCATGCTTTCCATCAGGTCCATTCTATGTCAAAATGTCCTTAACCATTGCATTAGCTACATAAGCAATAATATGGGAATACAAAATATATTGTTGGATTAGTGGGTCCCGACCCAGGTTTAGAATTAGTTTCACCAAAAAAAACCCTACACCACTGACCCTTTTGGCATCAATCCGCAAACCACAGACTGAAGTCTCACTCGAAGCAGTATGGGGGGATGTTGGAACCAAGTTTACGCACCTAGAGATGAGCGTGTTGATGTTTATTCCCTAAATCTACCTTCACGCAGATCGATAAGTCTTTATGGCTTACCAATATAAATCCTTTAATTAGCCTCTAGATCTCCGTGAAGGTCTATGTTGGGTCCCTATAATACTAGTGATTACCCCATTACTATTGTAGTTATACCCCTTATTTATATTGTTGTGCCCCTATTACCCCCATATTGTTATTTCTGTGCCCCATAGAATCCCTCTATTGTTATTTTTGTGGCTTTATATTATTATTGTTAGGTCGGCTGGATTATATTGTGACTCCTTAGACTCCTATATATAGAAAGGAGGTTTTGTCATTTGTATCATCCAAGAATTGTTCATTTATGTAATGTAAAGGAGGTTGCCCCCTCGAAGAGGCTGAATTCTAAGGCGTTGATCTATCTTTTCTATCTTTTCTTGAGCTGGTTTCATAACATTTGGTATCAGAGCTTTGGATTCTAGGGTTTCGCTGCTCCAAACAGGTCATCGTGGCATTTTCGCTATAACTTTTTTTCTGTGACGTTTCAGAAGTCGCAAAAAAAACCCATTTGAGAAGAATTCGCGCTGAACCTTGGGTCCGAATTTCAGAGCTTTTGCGCGATATTTTCGGAGATATGATCTGAGGAAGTTGGTCTTTTTGCAGACTCCTGAATTACATTCAAAACAGGTGACCTGGGGAAAATCGTCATAACTTTCTCTCTGAGGATCGGATTGAAATTTCGTAAAAAGGTACAGAAAGAGGACGGACTGTAGTTTCTTGTATGTGTGTTTCAGATTCAAAGGTTGAAACAGTGACTCGTGGCACGTCGTACAAGTTCGCTCTACTGAACCAGTCTAAAAGCAAGTCACTGTGGGAGATTTCACATAACTCTTCCTTGGAGAATCCAATTTGGCTCAGACTTGTGGCATTGGAAAGAGGACGCAGAAGGCTACTACAGGTAGCAATTTCAGAACTGGATGATCCGAAATTACAGAGATACATCAGATTCAATATCAGGCTTCTATAAAGTGAAAAAAGGTGTGTAGTTTTTTTTTTATTTTTGTGTAAGCTTGGTTTAACGGAATTCAAAGGGCATAGTAAAGCATTATTATCGGTAACTGATGCCCCGAGGAAAGAAAATGCAAACACCTAGTAAGGAACCTGAAAGCTCTAGCATGACTCATGAAGAAGAGGAAGAAATGCTACATGATATATCAAAATTACAAGAACAAGTGCAACAAATGTCACGCTCACAAAAGCTAACAGAAGCTAAGATAAGTGGCGTGGAATCTAAGATAAATGGCGTGGAATCTAAGATAAATGGTGTGGAATCTAAGATAAATGGCGTGGAATCTAAGATAAAGGGCATGGAAGCTAAGATGGAGGATTCGATGGTAAATTTGAAGATAGATTTGAAGACAGACATGGAAGAATTGAAGAAGTTGCTACAAGAAAGGGTCACTAATGGTGAAAAGGTAGTAAAGGAAACTCATGATGAGAACAAAAGAAATGTTAATCATGATTCCATAGACTCTAATGTTGGATCGAAGACTCACCATGTTCCAAAAATCGATATGAGGAAGTTTGATGGCAAGGATCCCGCCACATGGATATTACAGATGGAGCAATTCTTCGATCTCAATAATGTGCAAAACACACAAAAGGTACGTATGGCAACTTTATATTTGGAACCAAATCAGTTTGTATGGTATCAATGGCTTTGTTCTCGTAAACAATTTATCACTTGGGCAATTTTTACGGAAGAATTGATAGCACATTATGAGGATACAAAAAGCAACACTTTTTTTAGCCAATTGATAAGTCTCAAACAAAAGGGTTCAATAATGGAGCACATTGAGGAGTTCCAAAAATTGAACATAAGGGTAAAAGATATTCCAGAGGAGCATAGGATTGATGTGTTCATAGGGTCTTTAAAGGATAATATCCAACATGATGTTCGCCTTTGGGAACCTGATTCATTAGAGAAGGCATTCAGGTTAGCAAGAAAAATGGAAAGCAAAATTATGGCAACTAGGAAGCATACCACTCACAACTATAAAGACGGAAGTGTTGTTGCCCATAGTCTTCCACAACCTACAAGGTTGACACCACAACAATTGGAAGAAAAAAGAGCAAAAGGGCTTTGTTACAATTGTGATAGCAAATACACAAAAGGTCATAAGTGTGCTGAGAAGAAATTATTCTACATAGATTGTGAAGAGGAAGAAGAAAAGGAGCAAGAAAGGTCAAAAGAAGAGGATATATTCCAGGAACAAAGCCTAGATGAAGAACAAATAAATCCGACCATATCTTGTAATGCATTGGCGGGAATTACCACTCCTCAAACCATCAAGATAGAAGGACAAATCAAGAAGAAAAAGGTAATAGTGTTGATTGATTCAGGAAGCACCCACAATTTTATTCATTGTAGGGTAGCAAAAGAATTGAATTGCTTCCTATATCCAGCACCAGAGTGTCAAGTGATGATTGCAAATGGAGGAACAATAAATTGCTCTGGAAAGTGCCATAATATCAAGCTATCCATGGGAGAATATGTATTGACTAGCCCAATGCTTTCCATTCCAATGGGAGGTGCTGATGTTGTACTAGGAGTCCAATGGCTACAATCCTTGGGTACAATAGCTTTTAATTTTCAAGAACTTTTCATCAAATTTTCTTGGAAGGAAAGGAAGTTGAATTAAGGGGTATTGCAGGGAAACCAGGAAAGATAATCAGCTCTAATGGTATGACAAAGCTTCTAAAAAAGGAGCAAAGAGGTGTAATTGCACAATTATGTTCGCTAGATGTTTCCACATTGGAATCATCTATTTCTCCAGATCTCCAAAAAGTCCTGGACAATCATTCCAAGGTATTTGAGACTCCCAAAGGTCTCCCACCTATGCGTGATCATGATCATGCTATTCATCTGATTCCAGGAAGTGTTCCTCCAAACATCAGGCCGTACAGATATCCCTATGTCCAAAAAAGTGAAATTGAACGTATGGTTGCAGAAATGCTAGAGGCTGGTATAATTCAACCGAGTCAAAGTTCTTTCTCAGCTCCAGTAGTATTGGTGCACAAGAAGGATGGATCATGGCGCATGTGTCCAGATTATAGGGAGCTCAACAAGCTCACTATTAAAGATAAGTTCCCCATTCCTGTCATTGATGAATTACTGGATGAATTGCATGGATCAATTTACTTCACCAAGTTGGATCTTCGTTCGGGATATCATCAAATCAGAATGAAGATTGAAGACATTCCGAAAACGGCATTTAGAACTCATGAGGGTCATTATGAATTTTTGGTCATGCCTTTTGGCCTTACCAATGCACCTTCAACATTTCAAGGTTTGATGAATTCAATTTTCAAACCATTCCTTAGAAAATTTGTGTTAGTATTTTTTGATGATATACTAATCTACAGCAAGTCTTGGAAGGATCATGTTGAACATGTTGACAGGGTGCTACAACTATTGGAGGAGAAACAATTATATGCAAAAAGATCCAAATGTTTCTTTGGAGTCCAGGAGGTGGAATATTTGGGTCATATTGTATCTCATGAAGGAGTTAAGGTAGACCCTAGCAAAATTAAAGCCATTAAGGAATGGAAAATCCCCACATCCATAAAGCATCTGCGAGGATTTCTTGGGTTGACAGGGTATTATCGCAAGTTTGTTAAGAATTATGGGAGAATAGCAGCACCTCTAACAACATTATTGAAGAAAGATTCATTTTCATGGACTCCGGAAGCAACAAAGGCCTTTGAACATCTTAAAGAGGCAATGTGCCAAGCACCGGTCTTAGCTACACCGGACTTCACAAAAACCTTTATTGTGGAATGTGATGCTTCAGGAAATGGAATTGGTGCTGTTCTAATGCAAGATGAAAGACCCATTGCTTTTGAAAGTCGTCCAATCAAGGGAAAGTTTTTAAGCAAAGCTATTTATGAGAAGGAAATGTTGGCAATACTCCATGCACTTAAGAAATGGCGACCCTACCTAATGGGAAGACACTTCAAGGTAAAAACGGATCATGATAGCCTTAAATACTTTTTAGAACAAAGATTATCCTCTGAAGAGCAACAAAAGTGGGTCACAAAGATGTTGGGTTATGACTTTGAAATCATCTACAAAAAAGGGAAGCAAAATGTGGTGGCAGATGCACTCTCAAGAAAGGATGAGGATGTGGAAGCATTGTTGTGTGCCATTTCTATTATCCAACCAGATTGGATAAACGAAGCAAGGGAGGAATGGAAGAATGACGAAGAAGTGTGGGCACTTATTCGAAAGCTACAACAAGATTCCAGTACTTCTGATACATTTAGCTGGCAAAATGATTCGTTATGGTACAAAGATCGCTTATACCTCTGTAAGAATTCCCAGCTAAAACAAAAGATTCTTATGGAATTGCACACTTCTCCCTTAGGAGGGCACTCAGGATTTTTAAAAACTTACCACAGGGTTAAGAAGGAATTTTTTTGGGATGGCCTTAAATCAGATATTCAAAAGTTTGTGGCGGAATGTTTGGTTTGCCAACAAAATAAAGTTGAAACAATTAAGACACCGGGTCTATTACAACCTTTATCCATTCCAAGCCAACGTTGGGAGGAGGTTTCAATGGATTTTATCACAGGTTTACCCAAGTCTGAGGGAAAGAGTGTCATCATGGTGGTAGTTGACAGACTTACCAAGTATGCACACTTTTGTGCATTATCACATCCATTTAAAGCCAGTACAGTTTCTACTGCATTTATGGAAACAATTCAAAAGCTACATGGAAACCCAAAGATTATTGTAAGTGACAGAGATCCCATTTTCACTGGAAATTTTTGGACAGAATTATTTTCTTGTCTTGGTACTCAGTTAGCTCATAGCTCATCTTATCATCCTCAATCTGATGGGCAAACTGAGATAGTAAACAAATGTTTGGAAGGATATCTTCGTTGCTTTGTATCTGATAAACAGACACAATGGGTCAAATGGTTGCCTCTGGCTGAATGGTGGTATAACACTTCCTTCCATACAGCAACAAAAATGACCCCATTTATGGCACTTTATGGGTATCAACCACCATCCATCACATCATATTTAAGAGAAAATTCTAAGGTTCAGGCAGTGGAACATCACATCGAACATCAACAACAAGTCCTCCAACTCTTAAAGGATAACCTCGTGTTGGCACAAAATAGAATGAAACAACAGGCAGATCAACATCGCAGTGAAAGAAGTTTTGATGTAGGTGATTGGGTATTCCTACGGCTACAACCATATAAGCAAATGTCCCTAAAGCAAGCTAAGAAGGATAATAAATTATCACCAAAGTATTATGGTCCGTACAAGGTGTTGCAAAAGATTGGTACTATGGCATACAAATTGGAGCTTCCTGCAGCTTCTCGATTGCACCCAGTTTTCCATGTTTCATGTTTAAAGAAGGTTATAGGTGACAAGCTCCCAATTCAAACAATATTGCCAGAACTTGACGAGGAAGGAAAAATTATATTGGAACCGGAAGCAGTCACAGAAACAAGAACTCGACAGCTACGAAATCGATCAATTTCAGAGTATCTTATCAAGTGGAAGAACTTATCCGCTGAAGATTCCACATGGGAGGATGAGAATTTTATGCAGAAGTATCCAGAACTACTCAAGCGTTGAGGACAACACTTTTTTGAAGGAGAGGGGCATGTTGGGTCCCTATAATACTAGTGATTACCCCATTACTATTGTAGTTATACCCCTTATTTATATTGTTGTGCCCCTATTACCCCCATATTGTTATTTCTGTGCCCCATAGAATCCCTCTATTGTTATTTTTGTGGCTTTATATTATTATTGTTAGGTCGGCTGGATTATATTGCGGCTCCTTAGACTTCTATATATATAAAGGAGGTTGTGTCATTTGTATCATCCAAGAATTGTTCATTTATGTAATGTAAAGGAGGTTGCCCCCTCGAAGAGGCTGAATTCTAAGGCGTTGATCTATCTTTTCTATCTTTTCTTGAGCTGGTTTCATAACAGTCTACGACTGTCTTTCATGGACCTTGAATAGGAAGATCAACTACTTACGTGCATAAAGATTGCCCTTAACCCTGTAATTACTCAGGTCAGCTTAAGTGTTCGATAGCTTTAACATCAAATAAGATATTCTTCACGTAACCAGTTAATATTAATTGCATTCATATAACAATATAAACCATGTAAAGTCGCGCATCAATACAATATTATCTCATAAACCCATCATTCATCACATCATAAAAGTGCATTCATTCATAACAGAAGTAAATATACAAAAACAAGAATTCCTGGAATAATCTCTTTATTGATACTTTAGTTCTGATTACAGACTCAAGACTTCCCTGCGCACTCAGCTGCAGGGGTCCGCGCACTCAGCTGCTAACTCTACTCTAGGCCTCTGCACACACAACTACAGAGCCTTTCTTCCTACTCTTCTCGCTAATTCTTTGGACTTCTTCCATAGAAAATCTTCATTACTTGTCTTAGACATCCTTAGACACACCTATTTATACAATCCCATGGTCTGCAGACTATGGGTAAATCTTCAAAAGCCGACTCAACATACATAAAAGAAGGGTAAAATATTTTATGACACTTTAACTATCTACACGCTCTGTGACCACAACTTGCGGAGACTATACATTTTACACAACAAAACTTGGGATTTTTTCCCCAAAACTTGGGCTTTTGCCCCAAAATTGACCCTAAGGGACCCCATCCCAACAGGCCCCCAACACAAAGATCGTGACTCACCCTCAAGTCACTCTGTTGGCAAGGAGATATTACTACGGATATCTCCCAACTTGACTTGTGCCACTACTACTTCAGTCGCGCTCTACGTGGCTACCTGTTTGATCTGCTCCATTGCCAGTCCTACACTATCTTCCTTGATTTGCTGTTATGTGCTCTGTAGGCTCGCCAAATTCTCCTGAATGTTGGCAGAAATAATGTAGGCCTCATCCATCCAAGGCCCCAATTTGGCCTTGAGGACTGTCTCTTTCCTCAGCGCTGCTTCTACCTGTTCAAGCAGCTGCTTCACCTCTTGCAACTTGCCCAATCCTTGTGCTATAGCGACGGTGTGCATCATCACTCTCGCTTCATCATACTGTTGTTGCAATTGACGGGCTTCTATGTTTAACCTCTGTAGGTTAGGATCTTCCTGCAGAGCCATGACTATCTCCATCGATTTCTTGAAGAGTGTGGTGTAATCCACCACCATGACATCCACTGTCGTGATTCCACCCTTCACAGCAACTTCGTGTTGTTCTCTTACTAGTCGCGGAGTTGAAGGCTGTGATCTCAACTCCAACTCCATTATCTTTAGGTTCTATTCAAACTGAACCTTGGCCACTTCCGTCTTGGAGTCGCATACACCTGCAGCAAGCTTCCTTATCTTTGCCTCCAATGGCACCTGCCTAGATTCTAGTCGTCTGGATCTACAGCTCACGCAGATCCTTCTAGATGGTGCTCAGTGCCTATTGTTGTTGCTGCTCAAACTGTTGCAACAATTCTGTTGTAATATCCCACACCTTGTCTCCAATTTCATCTAGGTCACCATCCATCAAAGTAATTTGGTTGAGGGACAGCTTGGATTTTTTGTTTTCTTCCGCGGCCCTTCCTTTTCCTACTCCCTTTACCGCTTCACTCAGAAGGGAGTGCTCTACTCCTGCTGATCACTGCCACCTTGTTCTCACTGCTCTTCCTCCTCTGTTTGGGGTGAAGGTGACTTCTCACTCCGCTCAGAGCCGTGCTCTTCTTGCTCTGCCTATTCCTTTGTGGCATGCTCCGCTTCTACCCGGGCCTTCTCCTCAGCCTCTTTCCTTCTTTTCTCAGCCAACTGTTGAACCTTCTACTTGGTCGCGTCCTTCTTCATCTTTTCCGCAGACTTGCTAGTCCCTGTGGCCAGATCGGAAGGAGAATTCCAATATGTTGGCCAGTGATTGATGACCTATTCAATAGCGTCATCGGTAGCAACGTAGGGTAGGTCAAACCACTTCTGCTTTGGATCCTTCTGTGCCTAGATGTATACGTGGTGGAAGTCTTCTTTGAACTCCACGTAACCTGAAATTTGTTCGAACACAGTTGGTGACAACCGCGGCTTCTCGTTGATGGTCGTGCAAATGCTCCCCTCGATCAGTACCCAAAATACTTTTCTCTCTATGACCCATGCAGCCTCTTTCATGGCCGGGAGAGATGAAAATTTCGTAGCTTCTACCAAATCCTTCTCTACTAGAGGGAACTGATTGTCCTCCGATAAATCCCAAGTGACCAACACAATCGATAGAAATAACCATGAATAGTGGAAGGTTTTACTCCCATCCTATGCTTCTCTGCAGTTCGTGAGGAACTCACTACACAGGCAGCGCAGCCAATTGAACTGTACGCCCTCTGTGTGCTATGCTACCAATGAAACCACTGATGTCGACACCTCGTCCGTGTAGCACTTTCTCATAAACTTTCCAGCCAAAATCTATGTGGCAACCTTTACCGCGGGGTCAGTGATTGAAGTAATCGAGTTTCCGCACGACTTATTCACAAGTTTAAACTTGTCATTCATCTTCTCAGCAAGGTCGCGCTCACTCATCTTTCTGCCAAATGCCTTGGCCGGATTTAACCCTAACTGTGGAAATAGTGTGATCCGATGGATCAGCATATCGGTGATGGATATCAACAAGCACCCGTCATGCACCAGGCATAGCAACTGCTTAATGACGATCATGTTTATATTTGAGCAATGGTAGTGGGTCACCCACAACATCAGCAATCCTAACTTGTTTACTCCGCGAATCCATTCCACAGGCTCCAGCACGGTGATATCTAGATTCTCTATCTGTGATCCCTCCACCTCGTGGTGGCCTTCCCCCTATGGGATGTTAATGTTCCTCTGATCCTCATCTTCTTCTTCAACAGTCACATTATAGCATTCTAGCGCATCGCGCAATTGGGTGCTCCAATCTGGTTGAATCAAATCCAAAGGATCCTATGGTATTCTGAAGATCGTTGCCTTAACCTCCTGCAGCGCCTCGCCAATACATTTGAACCCATCTTCAAAGATGATTGTCATCAAGAATCCCTGTCTCAAAACGTCCCACTCTTCAGTTCCATGGCGGAGCTCTATTTCCAAGTACCAGTTCATTGGTATTACATCCAAAGTGTGACAGAATAAATTTACCCACTTAGGTTGGGGCTCTTTCCCATAAACGTTAGTCCATTTTTCTAAATAATCATGTGGATCATTCCTTCCATCATATTTCTCTATTAGTCGAACCTTTGGTCAACCAAACCGCAATCTCATCATTTTTCTATACTCGCGCCACCCATCAAAATTATCTTTATGCATACCCCACCATCTTGCGGGCATAGTGCGCAGTGCCAAATCCAGTGCTTGGAAGCAATGCTTCTCAGGCACTTCCCTTTCAAATGCATCCAAAAATTTATCTACATTAGTTAGACCATCATATTAAGGAAAAATTCTTACCTCTGATGATACATAGCGCAGTGATTTAGTCATCATATTACAACACAATGTAGATACTTCGTGCAACCTATTCTACCAGTGTTCTAATTCCTCATTTGAATATGATGTACAAGAACTTTCGTGATCCCATGCAATACATCCATCAGCTGTCGGATTAACCCAATCTTGATCTCACGTTGCTATCTTATAACTTTGGTCCAAATCATCGTCACTTTCCTCATAATCGTGGACCGGTTCAATATAGCACAGTCCTTTTGCAGGGTCCAACGGTACTACTACGCGAAGTGATTTCCTCTCAAATGAAATTATCTGCTTCTTCAGATTGATTACCCCATTCATTTCGATATCCCAATCAATGCCTAGGAGCGCAGGGTAGGGATTGTTGTCATCAACAATTTCTATTACTTTAAAATCGGCCAATGTGCCCGCCCCTTCAATATCTACTATCACTCCCTGCAATCTTCCCATGGGGATAATCTTCTATTGATTAGCCATCCACAATTGGATCAGAGACCACTACAACGAAGGTCTCCCCATTCTTTCCCACGTCTGCTTAGGTAAAACATTCGTGTCTGACCCAAGATCCAAAATAACTTGATCCATTTCATACTCTCCTATTTGCGCAGTGAGCCTCATCTCACACCCTATTCTTGCCTTATGCTTACCAATTTTTCTGACTATGTGAGGTCCTTCAAGAGAATTTTCTTTACCAGCACACTTATTTATCAACTCCTGTAATCCTTTCACGGCCTTGCTATCGCGTAGCAGCTTCATACAGGTCTCCAAGAAGGTAGTAAGCATGGAGGGGTCAACTTCTTCAGACAACTTGTCTTGACTTCCTGAGGTAGAAGCCTCAGCGAAGCTTTTCTTTGCTTCCATGAATGTCTCTTTTGCGCACTCCAAGTCAAACCCAACCTCTTTTTTTGGAGCCTTGTGGACCCACTCACTTTCTTCAGGTTGCTTTCCTTTATCTTCGCCAGTCATCATTCCGCTTCGCAGCACGATATTTACATTGGGATCCTCTTCGCAGGGTTCGGCCCTCATCATTTGTAGGTTCTGGGTGGGATGCTGAGGCTGCGCCCTCTTCTCCTAAATCTTAGCTATTGATACAGGGCAGTCTTCTATGGCATGGTCAAACTGAGTACAGTATCGGCATGATAGGTGCGTCTGGCTCGTACAGTCCCACGCGTACTATCTTGGCCCAACACAATTGTAGAAAATAACCTGTCCTCGACCTCTTGTAGGTCCTTATTGTCCTCGGCCTCGTCCGCGGCCCTAATATCCTCCGCAAGCTCCCCCAACACCTTGATCCGGAGGCCAAGTTTTTGTTTGCATTCGATACGTAGGCATTCTTTCCATCATCAGCTCATAGCTATGGAAATTACGCTCATCATGACCCACTGATTTACAGAAGTTGCAGAAGAGTTGTTGCGGTGTTTGCACAAATTTCTGTAGCAAGTGACAATTTTCTGTTACATGTTTTCCAACTATCTGACAGATAACACACCACAACGCGTGCCTTGTACTTGGCCCTGCTTGAGCTTCCGGCCTCAGAGGCATTGGCCCTCCTCCTGCAACATAATTTGCGAAGACAAGTATTGATCTTTATCATGCCCCTTGCTTTTACACTTCAAGCACCAACTTCTTTGCACACCTCTAGCCGAGCCGCTCTATCTTTCTTCAAGCTTTGGAACTCTAGGCAAAGATTTTGCAACTCCACGTGAATCCACTGAACTCCCAAACAAGCATCTTGAATCGATGTCTCATGCAATCTCATCGGAATTTCCAGGGCTTCCGCCTCGGTCCCAATATTTTGCTATGATAAGGCAACCCTTAGGTGAGGCAGGAGCGAGGCTACAAACCATTCGCGGTGCTGCCCATCGGTGAGATTCATGTTAGCTTCATGGATTTGGCACTTCAGTCTCTGATCCAGCTCCCAGGGTGTTTCGCCCGGCCTCATCATGATTTCCTTGAATCCAACAATTGATTGCAATTCAGACTTGGGCCTATTGAATTCCTTATTCAGCGTGGTCTGAGTGTCCGTCAATGATGCCATCGGGTTATTAGTGCAATACTTAATGTACCATGTTAGCGTACGATCCTGTACAATAGTAAGCAACTATGCTTTCTTCATATGATCATCTGTAATATTCTGTGTTGTCCACACAGCCTTCACCACAAACCAAAACTGGTCTGGGTCCTCATTTCCGAAGCCCTTGAAAATGGGCAACTTCATCGTATTCAACATATTGAATGGCGGCGGAGGTGGTGGAGGTGTGGGTGAAGGTGTATGTTGTGGAGGTGAAGGTGGAGGTGGTGTGGGCGGATGGGATATTCGCGGGAATCCTTGCCTTATTAACTAGACAGCGCTCTACGGTAAAGCCTGTGTTGCTCCTTCGTCGTCACTTAGAGGAGGTTCAATCAGCTAGCTATATTCAAGACTTGTTCTCCCTCTATCCCTGAAGAAATTTCCACTTCGCATAGCTCCAAGCATCAAGGTAATGGAATAAACTGCTTTTCACACAAGAGAACCTTAATCTAAGTATTCAAAGATCTTGAATACTTACCTCATGGTCTCTTGAAGAAACGTTGCTCTGCTTCATTGTAGATGACTAAGGTATCGACCGGAATTCTGTCACAAATCCTCCTATGACGCGATCAAGCCAGTGATTGATAGCACGCATGATCTTCTTTCAGAGGCTTCCAATCTGCGTACTAGCTCCAGAGTCCACACTATTGGACTGTCAAGCCTCCGCCTTCCTTATCCATCTACCAATTTAGCGATCCACTCATATAGCTCGATCGTGAAGGAACAGAAGAAAATTTCATGTATCTCTGTGTATAGATACCTTTCCAACCACTATTCTTTTGTCAGGCACGAAATTCTATTTTCCTGAGCCGCAAATTCGTGTATCTTTCTATCCAACCACTCCTCAATTTCCTTCTTAGTTGGATTCTAGTGATGCGACATCACACATCTCTTTATGCAGATCCTAGTTCCGGCAACGAAACCATTTGTTGGCTTACTGGGTCCAGACCCAGGTTCAGAGTTAGTTTCGCTAAACAAATCCCTACACTACTAGCCCTTTCGGCATCAATCCATGGAGTGCGACTGAAGTCTCACCTGAAGCAGTATGGGGGGATGCTGGAACTAAGTTTTCGCACTCAGAGATGAGCATGATGTCGTTTTATGACCTAAATCTTCTTTCCCACAGATCGATGTGTCTTTATGGGTTACCGATATAACTCCCTTAATCAGCCTCTAGACCTCCGCGAAGGTCTATGACTGTCTTTTGTAGACCCTGAATAGGTAGATCAACTACTTATGCACATCAAAGATTTCCCTTAACCCCGTAATTACTTAGGTCGACTTAAGTGTTCAATAACTTTAACATGAAACAAGATATTCTTCGCGTAACCAGTTAATATTAATTGTGTTCATATAACAATATAAACCATGTAAAGTCATGCATCAATACAATATTATCTCATAAACCCGTCATTCATCATAGAATAAAAGCGCATTCATTCGTAACAGAAGTAAATAGACAAACACAAGAATTTCTCGAATAATCTCTTTATTGATACTTCAGTTCTAATTACAGACTTAAGACTTCCCTGCTCACTTAGCTGCAGGGGTCTGCGCATTTAGTTGTGGATTGTACTTTAGGCCTCTGCACACATAGCTGCAGAGCCTTTCTTCCTACTCTTCTCGCTAATTCTTCAGACTTCTCCCATAGACAATCTTCATTACTTGTCTTAGACATCCTAAGACACACCTATTTATACAATCCCATGGTTCGATCTTCAAAATCCGACTCAACTTAGATAAAAGAAGGGTAAAACCCTTTATGACACTTTAACTATCTACGTGCTCTGCGACCACAACTTGCAGAGACTTTACATTTTACATGGCAAAACTTGGGCTTTTGCCCAAAAATTGACCCTAAGGGACCCCATCCCAACATATATATTCTAAAATATTTTATTGATTTAACTAATGCAAAGGCCTATTTTTCCATAATATTATATTTCAAAGACACAACTCTTAAATCTTTACTAAAGAATGCAATAGGATGTTCAAAGTTGTTGGTTGATAAAAGGTGCCTTTTAAAACTCCTATTTATCCCATATTAATTATCAAACCGGGCAAGATTTTATATTTCAAGAGTGTACACAGTTTGTGGCGGCTATTTACTCAAGAGTAATGTTTCTGAATTGTAGTACAGTGCTCTCAAATATAGGAATAAATGGATACAACAAATAAATTCTAATTACAATTAAAAGAAAGTCCAATCCTTTAAGGAACTCAAATCCTGTAGTAATCTAAGCAACAACAATGCAATCTATATAATAGCGCTATCAGCTAAGAGTGCAGTAAAAATAACTCTTCCCTTAGAAACTGATAGAAATTAAATCATGTTCATTCGAATGTAAAATAATGATGGCATCAATCTGAGAGTTCTTAACAGCAATAGTTATAGTTCATTACAGTTGATTACATCGAGCAAGAGATGTATCAACGAAACTCAATCTGAAATGAAAGGAAACTAATCAAGAAACAATTCTGTAAATTAAATATAAAACAGAGTTATTCAATCATGCAAAGAACCAATGAACAGCAAAGCGATAAAATAACAGAAGGCAGTTGTTACGCAGTAATTTGTCACTGTCTCCCTGTCAGTCTCCCTACTGTGTCACGAATTCAAATTAATCATGCTCATGCTCTCTAATTTGGCCAAATGACCCACTTTGCCAAAGTTTATTTCATCATCGCGACTGTTATTAAAATAACCGCGTTGACTGGCGCCTGATAGTGCAACTGATGCGCTGCCAGCGCGGAAGCACACGGGTTTTCCGCGCTGGTCGAATTTCATGAGCCAGCGCATCCTATGTTTGTATTAAGTCGCGCTGACATAGCCTGCTCCGTTATTAAGATGCGATGTCAGCGCCCCAGTTCAGTTATACTCCCGCGCTGATCTAGTTTGGGCGAGTTTGTTCTAACAGCCAGCCTTCCAGATGACTCCAGACCTGGTTGTTGGCCTTGTAAATGTCGCCCTCCCTTCTATGGCATGTCTGTTCGTCATTTGAACCACTTTCTTTGGAGATAAGCTCATCCTCCCACCATTCATGGAGACTCCTTCTCCTATTTAAACCTCTACCATTGCCATGAGCAGCTAGTTTGGATAGTGTGGAGTTGATAGTGCTTAAAGTGCTACTGCTAGTAGGTAGTTGGTGTGACTAGTGTGAGATTGCTAGAGCTTAAGGAAGGTTGTGAGGTGTTGCTTGGGTGAGAGAGAGTTCTTTTTCTTGGGAGATCTACTTCCAAAGGTGAATGCTTAAGAGACTTGCTGGCTGGACCCTCTTGAGAAGGACTCAACGTCAGAACTTTGGTTGTACCTTTCTCTGTTATTGATTAATAATAGATGACTACTATTATGGTTCCATTCTCATTTGTCTTTGCAATGGTTAATGTGAATTACGTCCTTTCTGACTGATGTATAATTGCATTTATTAGATTTCACGCTTGTGTTTGTGTTTCTCTTCATGTGTGCAGGTATCTATCTACAAGGATCGTGGAAGATCGTGACCGGCCAAAGCGAAGGAGCGAGAACGACATCTCTTCAATCAAACAATAGCGTTGGAATCCAAGTAGGTGTTCCTTGCCTATCCTTTATTTGCAATTAGGAACTTGCATAGTAGCATTGACTGATTGTTGTTAGACCCATTCTGGGCTAGTAGGGATCGCCTCTATCCGTAGAGGGGATTTACCTCTCCAACAATTTGGCGACTCCACTGGGGAGCTAGCGTTTGTCTCTTTTTGTTCATTCTTGTTTTGAGTTTGATTGTTACTCTCTTTTCAAAGATCAGGGGTTAGTCCTCTATTTTTAACCTTCCTCGTTCAATCTGGGAGGTGCCTTAATTGTCCAAAGAGTTATTGCCTTGGTTTGGGAGCTTTTGGCTTGTTTGTGCTTGTTTTTTAGCCTCAGCGCGGTTTATATCAAAACAGTCGCGCTGACAGCGCATAACTGTTTCTTTGACTCCGTGGTCATCGCGCTTGTACGCTTAACAGTCGCGACGATTCTGAAAAATGAACCAGCGCGACTAAGCCGTGTACTTCCGCGCTGACAGCGCTTTGTTGCTACGCATGTCTTCTGGTCAGTGCATTGTTGCTGAGTGTTACCTGCGCTGATCCTGTAGAATTGAATTTGTTTCAATTTTACCTCCTGAGCCTGTTGGTTTGACTATCTCCTACTCTTTCCACCTGGTTTATGACTTGATTTTTATTATTTGAACTGTGAAGCACTTGCTTGCGAAGTCTTGTCAGGCGGATCTTGTTTTGTGTCCTGTGACCTAGTGCTATCATCCCATTTTTGCTGGATTGACTTTGTTTTATCACTCGTTCACAAAGATTCGTTGCTACTTGCCTTTGCTTTTGCGAAAACCTTCCTCTTTTGCTTTCTTTGCTTGGTTGTTTAGGTGATTGTCATCGAACCAGTCCTTGGATTGTTTCGATTACTTCTCGCTACCCAGACACAGATTACAATTGCTTGGGTTCAACCGGCTCTTTTCACGCTTGTTGTGTTTTTCATTGAGTGATTTTTGTTTCTCTTTACTCGGTGTTGCTGTCTCTCAAAATTCATTTTAAATGCATTGTGCCATTGAAAAAGAAATCGAACTAATGTCTTTTGCATTCAATAGTTAATCGGAAAAAGAGCATTTCATTGATTTGTGTTCTCAAAAGAAAAGTCTCATTCCTTTGCCATTAGTTGCATTAGATTGTTTGATTGACTGAGTTCATTTTGTTTGATTGAAAACTCTTAACCCTCTCATAGTTAGAATTCATCGAACGAAATGGTATTCTTTGGCATGTAGTTTGCATCTAGGTAATTGTGAGAGATCACACGATAGGGCCTGAAACCGAAACTTAATTCAAGATCAACCATAAAATAAACCGAATAAACCTAAAAACGCATTAGAACCTAACGCAAACATCTAGAGGTCTAGGCTAGAGACATGTTCCGGCGTCTTTAAACATAGTCACTATTGTTTCACATTACGGTTGGGTGATTCCTCCTTCTGTGACTCGATAGTGGTCTAACATGGACTGTGCTCCCACGTACCGTCGCGTATATAGGGAGACCCCACTAGGCTTTTATCCTTGATCCATAGGAAGCCGAGTCTGCCGCCCTGCGAACCGTAACGCACCGAACACAACATTCGGGAAGATTGACTGCAGTACGGAAAGTCCTTGGTTCTCATACGATTGCCAAGGTGTATAAGCAGTTTTACGGATTGCTTGGTAAACCCTTTGCCTAGAGTCTCCAGAGCAGTCACTTTTGATCCTTTTCGGACTCCCTAAAAGAAAAGGTGCCAGTGAGCGTCTTGTCACTTCGTGCTCATTAAACATTCGAAGGAGACTAGAGTCATCTTTTCATCCTTTTCTCGACTCTTGAAACATGAAAAGGTCAAGTTTAGTTCCTGTGTCTTAAAAATTTATTCGGCCACGATAACATTACCTGGTTAGATCTTGTGTGCGTTAGCTTGAGTAGGGTCTTTATCGTTAGTTTCCTTTAGGTTTTGTGTGGGGTTTGTCATCCTGGCTGACCCGTCAACTCCCGGTCCAAGTGATCAAGGTTCTCCATCTTCTGTTGCTCCTGAGGTACCAGTTGTAAGCGATACTCTTCCTGTTATCCCGAGTATCCAACCTATCAACATACGTGCCCCGGGCGACGAGGATTACGAAGAAGATTGGAACCCTATCTGGGAGCCTGACGAGGACGATATTCCTGTTACCCCTCTTGGTGTTTCGTCTCCAATGTCTACTTCCCACATGGATGAGACATCTCCCAGTGCAAGTGAGACACCTGTGGTGTCGAATATTGACACTCCCATCCCAGCTACTTCTCCACTCCCCCCGCGTTTTCAGTCGCTAAGGGATAGAATAGCTGCCAGGACTCCTGCTACGACTATGTGGGATCCTCATGTCATTCCCACCACGGAACCCTTTGTTTCACAACCCCATACTACACCTGTTACCTCGGTTCCCATGAATCCAACTGTTTGTGTAGCATACTCGACTCCGGTCGTCAGTGCCGTGACAGCGTCTTCATCTACAAACACTGGTGCTGATCCCTCTCACGGTCAAGTGAGTAATGGCCAGCCGGAACTTTCATCTGGAGTCGTCGACCCTGCACAAAGTGCTCAACCCTCTTCTGGTCCTGTTCCAGGAGGGGGGTCGTATGATGCCCATGGGCAACCCGTTTTGGACCCGAATGCGCAAGGTCCACTCTTTTATTATGATTCTACTTGTCAGTATCTCCAATTCACTCAAACCACGCCTCTTCAACCTTTCGTTGAAGTCTCGGTACCGTTATCCATCACATGGGACGCCAGTACTCATTCTTTTCATGGGGGCCAGGCAATCCCTGGACAGCCTCAAGGACCACCTAATCAAGGCCAGCCACCTTATGTGCAAGCCCCCCAAGGGCAACCACTTTATGGCCAGTCTTACCCAGGACAATCTAGAGGCCCACAAGGACAACCCTATCCGGGACAACCTTCGGCCGCTGGTGGTCTATCATTTTCCTATTAGAGTCAACCTTCTGGTTATCCAGGGCAACCTGGTACCCAACAAGGTTACCCGTCTGGACAACCAGGACAGCCTTACATCCAATAAGGCCAACCTGGTCTCCAGCAGGGTTACCCCTCTGGACAAGCTGGGCAAACTTATAATCCTCAAGGTCAACCAGCAGTCCAACAGGGGTATCCTCTTGGGCAAGGGGGGCAACCCTACGTACAGCAGGGCCAACCTACTGCTCAGTCTGGTCATCCTTCTGGGCAAGGGGGGCAACCCTACGTACAGCAGGGCCAACCCACTGCTCAATCCATGCATCCTCCTGGGCAAGAGGGGCAACCCTACATATAGCAGGGCCAACCCACCGCTCAGCCTGTGTATCCTTCCGGGCAAATGGGCCAGCCTTCTATGCAGCAAGGCCAACCCACTGTCCACCCTAATCATCCATCTGGACAAGCTGGCCAACCTCAAGGTCAACCAGCCGTCCAGCCTGCTCGGCCATCTGTTCCGCAAGGACAACCCTTGGTTGCTCAAGGACAACCTGGCACCCAGCAAGTACGTCCTTCTGGGCAAACAGGTCTATCCCAAACCCAACCAGGCCAACCTTCCGGCCAGATGATCCAAGCCCAACCGGTTCAAGGACATTATTCTGGGCCCCAAACTCAAATGGGTTATCAAATGCAAGGCGGACCATGGCCCCAACCTTCTTACCAAACGCAACCTTCTTATCAGGTTCAGTATGGAGCTCAGCAAATGTATGGCTACCAGCAACCCCAGGGGCAAACTCAGTTTACCCCTTATCAAAATTATCAACAGATGCAGGTCACTCCTTACCAAAATTATCAGTATGCTGCACCTGCAGGTCAAGTTGCTAATCCATGGGGTGCTGGGGGGCAGAACCAAGGTCAACTGTCTGCATATGGACAAAATCCGTATGGACAGAACCCCTACGGGCAAAGTCCCTATGGGCCAGGCCCCTTTGGGCCGGGTCCATCTGGACAGAGTCCATGGGGGCAACCACCACCTGGTTGGAACCCTGGTACTGCCTCGCTTCCACAGCCACAAATGTCCTTTAACCCTCAGTTGCCTTTCTTAGCGACGTTGGAACTTCCGGATGTGTCCAAGTTAACGAATGATCCCATTCTGCATAATCCGTATTGGCCACCAGTTCCAACTAAAATACCCGGTGATTGTCCAAAATTTGATGGCAAAGCTGGTGAAGATCCTCAAGCCCATGTCATGACCTATCACCTTTGGTGTTCATCGAACTCATGGCTTGATGACTCTATCCGGCTCCGCCTCTTTCAGAGAACTCTCACCGGCTCAGCCGCTAAGTGGTATATTGAGCTGAATCGCGGCACGTTTCAAGATTTCAACTCGTTGGCTATGGCGTTCTTAACTCATTTTCAGTTACCCATTCGGTACGAGACAGGGACACATCTCCTCACGTCTCTCAAACAGGACACGGCTACGCATATATCTGATCATATACCTGAATGGAGAAGGCGTCGTCGCTTGATCAAATTCTGGATTCCTGGTCAACTCCTGACCAATTGGTTCACGACTTCCTTTGTCCCTGCAATTGCGCGGGACATCGCCATGGGAGCTTGTGTAACTGAAGAGCAAGCTATCGCGCGTGCTCAGTACCTTGACTTAGTGTATTCTCAGTCGGGTACTTTATATGATTATTTGCCAGATGCCCTGAGGCCTGGACAGTCCAAGGCTCCGCCAAAACCATCTGTTGACGGAGTCATTGGCTCTGTAAACTCATCATCGAAGAAATCGGCCGCGAACCCTGGGAAGCAAAAACAGAACGCTTCTAATGGAAACGCTTCTAAGGGCCAATCTAATGCTAGGAGTACCTCCGAGGTAAACGCCGTTCAGTCCACCGCGGCGGATAAATCCTCAAAAGGGAAAAATAAAGGGAAAGCTAAAGATAAATCTGGACAGCCCAAGCAGGATCCCCCTAAGCCTCCCTCCGAGGAAGGAGCTAAACGAAAACCTAAGTATCCTTGTCTCATCTGTGATGAGGATCACTACACTAAGGACTGCCCGAGGCGGTCCGAAGTTAGTCGACTTTTGAAAGGTGCTCCTGGGCCTCCTGCTGTGCTTAAAGAGCCTTTCCCTTCCCAGCAGACTCAAATGGTGGCAGACCCGTCTCAACCCTCTTCCTCGTTCGGTTCTCAAGTGTTCATGGCTGGAACGATTCCCATCCATGTTTCAACTCGAGCAAAAGACTATCCATCTCATGCCGGGAAAGAGCCGAAGGTCCCCTCCAGTGCTCCTCTGTCCAGTTCTGGTCCTCTACACATCGAAAGGCCCAGCACTGAGACAATCCCCCGACCCCCTCCAAAAGGTGTACTCCGGAAGTCATCTTATAACCCTAATGCTCGTGTTGCCCAGCATTATAGCATTGTTGAGGACTTAGCTCAGGCTTCATCTGCTATGTCTGCTCTAGAAGTCCTCCAGAGCTGCCCCTCCCAGAGGAAGTCCTTGCTATCAGCTATTGGTGGCATCGACCCAGCAGATTCAGATTTGATTTCTTTTGATCTCGAGGTTTTTACACAAAGACTGCCTCACCAAGTCGCTTTCCTTATACAGGTCATCATCAATGGCAAGACAATTCATCGTACAGTCATCGATGAAGGTGCCTCAACTTGCATCATGTCTGTTGCTTGCTGGAAGGCTATTGGTTCTCCTACATTGAGTCAGTCACCTACGACGTTAGAAGCCTTCGACGGAAAAGAGTCCCGTCCTTACGGTATCCTCCAACGCTTGCCCATCTCTTTAGAAGGGAAGACGGTGGAAGTGGAGGTCGAAGTTGTTGACGCTAATCTTACCTACAACTTCCTCCTCGGACGTAGCTGGACATATGCCATGCAAGCCGTGGCTTCCTCCCTTTTTCGTGTCATTCGTTTCCCTCACCAGGGGAAGATTGTCACTATGGGCCAGCTCTCCTTCTTCACCTCTTCTTCTGAAGGGAATGTGCCATTTGTGGAGCATACCTCTAAGTCATTCGAGAGCGTGGGTGCCGGACTTTTCAAAGATCCCGCTTTAATGGGAGTCTTTCCCCTCCCACCTCCGAATCTCGCCCCTATTAACATGATCTCTGTACGTTCTGATCCGTGGGTTCTTCCTCCCGCTAATCAGGAAGACTCTTGGGGTGAGATGATGCCATTGAGTCTTGCCGAGCTCAACTACGTCGAAATCGTCGCTGCATCGGCTCCCCCTGCTGAACCTGCTCTTCCGAGCAGTGTTCCCGATTCATATGTTCATTTCCCTTGGCTAGGAGATGAGGCTACTTCGGATCCATTGAAGGAAATATTTCCTTCCGATGAAGCCATCATAGAGACGATGTCTCTTGAAGAGCTCCCTTGGTCAGATCACCACCACCGCTCTTCGTTTCTCCCTCCCCATCCGGAAATGATCGCATGTCTTGAGCGGTTTGCTTCGTGTGTCCCATCCCCGCCCCTTCAAACACCCATTCAGCTTTATCAAGTGTCTTCTGAGGGAAATATGGGAAACATCACGCAAACCCAACCCATCAACATCTCTGTGAAACCAGGGATTGTCGAGCACATTCATATCGGGGTCACTTGTACTCCAGAGGAAGTTCAACTCTACACTGACTTATTTCGCGAATTTCGTGATGTCTTTGCTTGGTCCTATGAAGAAATGCCTGGCATCGACCCTAGTATAGTGGTGCACGAAATACCGACGTACCCAGGGGCTAAGCCTGTCCGTCAGTGCCTACGTCCAGTGCACCCCCGAAAGGCTGCAGCCATCAAGGCCGAAGTCGAAAAGCTTCTCAAAGCCGGATTCATTTACCCCATTCCACTTACGGATTGGGTTTCTAATATAGTCCCTGTGAATAAAAAGCAGGGTACTATCCGAGTCTGTGTTGATTATCGCGATATCAATCGTGCCTGTCCAAAGGACAACTTCCCTATGCCCTTCATCGATCAGCTTATTGATGAGTGTGCAGGAAGCGAAATTTACTCGTTTATGGACGGCTTCTCTGGATATAACCAGATCAACATCGCCCCCGCTGATCAACATAAGACGGCTTTCATCTGTCCTTGGGGCACTTTCGCCTATAAGAAGCTCCCTTTCGGTCTAAAGAACGTCGGTGCTACGTTTCAACGTGCAATGTCTTATGCCTTTCATGACATTCGTCACATTGTACAGTCGTACCTGGATGACCTCCCAGCTCATTCAGCCAAGCGTCAGGACCATCCCTCTCATCTTCGCGAAATTTTTCTCCGCTGTCGACACTACCGCATTAGGCTCAATCCTCATAAGTGTGTCTTCTGCGTAGAATCAGGCCGACTACTCAGGTTCATCGTCTCCCGAGAAGGCATCCGTCTGGATCCCCTCAAAGTCGAGGCCATCCTGAATCTTCCTCCCCCTGCTTCTTTGCAGCAATTGCAGAGCTTGCAGGGCAAAGCAACTTTTCTTAGACGATTCATTCTGAATTATGCCGAGGTGGCTAAGGGTTTCACACGGTTATTGAAGCGAGACACACCCTTTCATTGGGATGCTATCACTCAGGAGTCCTTCGAGCGACTCAAGGACCTCCTTGTCTCGGCTCCACTCTTAAGACCCCCGAACTACCACCGTGATTATACTCTCTATCTAGCTGCCGCTGACACCACCATCGGCATGGTTCTAGTGCAGGATGATGATGACGGCAATGAGCATGTTATCTATTACCTTAGCCGCAACCTCTTGGATACGGAAACTCACTACGCTTATGTCGAGAAGTTGGCATTGGCAGCTGTCTGCGCCGTCCAACGTTTCCGACACTATATCCTATTGCGCACCACGACCATGATTTCTGACTGCAACCCAATGACGTACATCTTGTCGCGTCAGTTGCTGGGGGGCAAATACTCGAAATGGATTGTAATCCTCCAAGAGTTCGACTTGGAGTTTACTGCTGCCAAGTCTAAGAAGTCTCTGGTCTTTGCTGAATTGCTTTGTTCTTTGCCATCTCCTTCTGCACCATCTCGTTCGGAGGAGCATATCCCAGACGAAACATTGTTTCTCATCAGCACCCTCGACCCTTGGTATGGGGACATCATAGTCTATTTGCAGACGTCTTCCTTCCATCCCAATGTATCGAAAGATGCTCGACGGAGGATTCGTCATCAATCTCAACCCTATCGTATCATTGGCGATACCCTGTACCGCTTCGGCGCTGATTCTGTTCTCCGCCGATGTTTGACTCTCGAGGAGGCTGAGCGGGTGTTGAATGACTGCCACTCCGGTGCTTGTGGCAGCCACATGTCCGGATATGCCACCGCCCAGAAAATTCTCCATGCTAGTTATTTCTGGCCTTCTATCTTCAAGGATTGCATCCTTGCCGTCCGTGCATGCCATGAATGCCAGATCTACCACCGGAAAATGCGTGCACCTCCTACACCACTGCACCCTGTCGTTACCGTAGGTCCATCTGCCAAATGGGGCATCGATTATACGTCCTGTAACCCTCGTTCGGCTGGGGGGCATGGGTATATCATCGTTGCCATGGATTATTTCACCAAATGGGCCAAAGCGATGCCTACACTGACTGAGGACGGTCACACAGTGGCGCAGTTTTTGTTTAATCATGTCATTACTCGGTTTGGAGTCCCTCAGGCTATCGTCACGGATCACGGAAAACATTTCCGTAATCACATGATGACGGAACTAACGACCCAACTAGGCTTGCGTCAAGATAGTTCGACGCCGTACTATCCTCAATCCAACGGCCAAGTTGAAGCTGTGAACAAAGTTCTGATCACAATGCTCCAATGTACCGTTGGTACACACAAGTCTAATTGGCATCTGATGCTGTTCCCTACCTTGTGGGCCTACCGGACCTCTGTGAAGGACGCCACCGGTTTCACTCCTTTTCAGCTAGTTTATGGACTGGAGGCCACCCTTCCTATTGAATGTGAGATTCCTTCATTAAAGTTAGCTGTCAAGTTGCTTCCCAACACCACTCCGGTGGAGGAACGGCTTCTTTACTTAGAACGGCTAGACGAGACCCATCGCTTAGCTTCTCTAGCTATTGAAGCGCAGAAGAAAAGGGTTAAGGCTCATTTCGACAATACCATTCAACCTCGTTCCTTTGTTGAGGGAGATCTAGTACTGCTCTACGATCAAGCTAAGGATAAGCTAGGGGCAGGCAAACTCGAATCTATGTGGCTAGGCCCCTATATCATGAAGAGAGTTTTGCAGAAGGGCGCATATGAGCTGATTGACTACGAAGGAAATCCTCTCGACAAGCCCCGCAACGGGCTTTATTTGAAAAAATACTATGCATGATTTCGTGCACCTAGCTTGTACATACGTGTGTTTTTAGCAAGTGTGTTATGTGTGCATGATTTCACGTTTTGCTTTGGTGTGAAGGCGTGTTTGCCTCTTATTGTGTTTTCTGCTTCTTGTGAAGATGTCTAGTGCACCTTATGTTGGTTTCGCTGATGGCGCCTGGCGTAGCACTTGCAATTTGTCTTCTGCGGCGTGGGCAATCTATGACCCTCACGGAGAGTTGCTAGACCTTCAAGGTGTGTGCTTGGGTCGTACCACTAACAATGTTGCCGAATACAGTGCTGTAATTGAGTTACTGGCCGAAGCAGTTGATCTCGGCATTCATGCAATGGTGGTGAACCTGGACTCTCAACTTGTCGTCCATCAACTCAACGGGCGATATTCCATCAGGGACCAACGCATTCTAAGGTTGTATCTACGTGTAAGATTGTTAGAAAGGAATTTTGATTACATCACATATCAACACATTCCGAGACGATTAAACACGTTAACTGATGCATTGGCAAATCATGTGTTAGACAGGCATTTGCGTAACAGATAAAATTCATACAAGAAGACATAGAAAGCATAATAAGACCATAGAATAAGCATATGTATATAAATGAATCTTTTTCCAAGCATAGTTTGCATGTGTGTTTGCATGTGTGCTTTTAAGCTTGCATAAAAATTAAAATACGTGGGTCGTGTGTTATGCAACTGATACATTAGATTACATTTGTATTAGACATTTGCATAGCATATAAAAACATCATCACATGTGAAAAGATCCATCCAAAAACAATATATATATATATCACGCGGCGCACCAAGGCGCTCAAAAAATAAGTGTATATGTCTAAAGTAAAGCCGGTGTCCTCAGTACATCTGAGACATATGTCTCTCAAAAAACATCAGTGGAAATAAAACCTAGATGTCTACTGTGGTGGGTTATGCTCTCTGTAGCACACAACTGCCCGTGCCACCCGCCTCAAAAGGCGGTGCATCCTGGGTTCCACCCCCACTGTGTGGATCTGAGATGCTATGGGGACCTCCTCTATCCCCTGGTAATCTGGCACCCCCGCCAGTAAGCCCTCGAGGTTGTGCGCCACAGTCTCCACCGTATCGCCTCCTGGAGGAGCCAGGGCCAGAACTCCAGCGCCTTGTCCCTCTCTCCGTGCCTCCAGAGCTAGACCAAGGGGTCTCGTGGGTCCCACATCTGTACACTGTAGCATTCATCAAGACATGTACATGAAAAATCTAAAAACAGTACAAAAGATAAAAAATCAAAAAGAGATCAAGTGACATACCTCCATTGTCCCAATGCTCTCCAGCGGGTAGTGGCATGTCGGGATCACCGCGGAAGTCTATACCAGCATATGGCCAGTCCTCTACGAAAATAACCTGCCGATCCAGCCACTCTCGAAAATAAACACCCCATGCCACTGGGCGGCCGCCACCTCCGCGCGGCATGACATGGCCCCATCGACTGGCCCTCATCTCCCGGGGACCTCTGGGTGGATCCACGACCATATCCTGTAGCTGTAAGGCCGGTACCCACTCCAGCATGAGCGAAAGTAAGAGCAACCCATAACCGAAGTGCTTTGACTCTCCGCGTCGACAGTTTCTCAGTTGTCTCTTCATGCTGGTCATTACTGCTGCTTCCTAGTTGAATATGGTGGGCTGTAAACACTCGAGAGCTAATAGTAGATGGGTCTTCGAGGCCTCGTGATTGGCCAAGCAGCCCGCTGCCCGGGTCACCATGAAGAGTATGGTGCGAAGGACGATGTCATCCACCGTCGGAATACCCACCTTCCCACTCCGTGTTTTGCGCGCCCGCGGGCACACTCGAGCCATGAGCATGTCAAGGGTCTCACCACTGGGTCGTTGCCCCTCCAGAATGGGCATCTCGCCCCGGCGTGACAATCCAGTCAAAAAATAAATATCCGTGTAATCGAACTCGATATCACGGCCTCGGATCGTGAACTTTCCATCAACTGGATTCCAGGCTCTGATTAAGAGCTCGAGGAGATCAGGTTGTGCTCTCAGGCGCGGAGTGAGGAAAAATTTGAGGAACCCGCATGCCCGCATTGCATTACGGCACCCCGCATCGGCATAAGCTGCTATATCTTCGTTATCGTGAGCTCTCTCTTGCCAAACAAATGCCATTGTGTCCTGCATGACCATAAAAAACTATTAGGGCCCTGACCGTTGAAGTTTGTACGTTCAAATTCATAAAAATAAAATTTCACGGCGTCAGCGCGACTGTTTTTAAAACAGTCGCGCTGATAATGGCGCCCCGTGTTTTTTTCCTTGGGTCAGCGCGGAAGCACACGTGTTTTCCGCGCTGATCCGGGAGGTGGTGTGTGTAAAATTAATCGATCAGCGCGGACCCGATGAGGAAATCCGCGCTGACCGAGAGCGCATTGAAGCTCAAAAAATTTGCCCAAATGGCCACTTCCCACCGTGGAAATGCTCCAAAAAAGACTCAAAATGAAGCGCAGGGGGAGGAGAACCTACCTGGAACAAGCTGTCGGATGGATGGTGTCCGCACGGGATGGAATTCGCTCCGTCAACCTCGCAGCTCCACAACGTTCTCCACAGCTCAAAATGGTAACAATGGTAAAAAATTTCTTTTACCCCCCTATTTATGGTAAAAAAATTTAATTGTCTTTGTTTTCTTATAAATGTGGGTTTTTGTCATGTTTTTACCATGTATTTCATGCCAATGTCGCTCTACTATGTGTTTTATGCATGTTTTACTATGTTTTTTAACTTGTCGAACAGGTTTACGTGGGTAGTTTTCTTGTGCAGGTTCTCGTAACCAGCAGGGTCACGACGGTTTTATATACACTTGGTCCTAAAAAACGAGTCGCCTTTAAGCTCTTTTCTGACTCGTAAAATATGAAAAGATTGCCGAGTATTTTTCCCTTTTTGACTCGTTAAAGGGAATAAAAATGGACGTCGTCTTTAGGCTCTTTTTTGACGTGAAATAAGAAAAGATCGCCGAATCCCCCTCTCAGCTCGTTAAAAGGAATGAGAGGCGGTCGCTTTTAAAGCTCTTTTTTCGACCGTTTAAACTAAAAAGATTGTTGGGTGTTTGTCCTTTCGAACTCGTTATTGGCTCCAAAACGACGTAATTCTAACCGCTTTTTTACTTTTTCGGATCGAAGTTACTACTTACGAAAAGTACTCCTCGATCGTACCAGTCGGGCGGTTCTTTCGAGCATTGTTTTATACTTTTTCGGGCTCGGGAGACACAACTCTACGAAAAAGGACCCCCCTGGAGTTTTCTTTTCCGCTGTCTTTTCAGACTCTCTAAACAAGAAAAGACGTCGAGTTTTTCCTTTGTCAGACTCGTTAAAACTTAATGACATCGGACACCGTCGAAATGACGCTTTCCAAGCATATGCTATCCCCGTCAAGCTTGCCATCCAAAAATAATCGGGGTACCCGCCAGAAATGGTGGGGAAAATGGAACTGTAATAATGATCGTGTCGGCGGTATGTCGCTCTTGAACATGGCACTCGTCTGCATTCGTGTCGGGGTGGGGATTTCTCATCTTGTTTTACATTAGCCTCCGTAGGTTTGGGTTACCCTATTTTGACCTCTCATCTGCTCATTGTCGTGTCACCATGACCTCTACCCATTTGATGTTAAATACTGCCAAATCTGCTGTCGTGCCGCCATTATGTTCAAGAGAAGTTGACCTCTGCAAACTTACCACCTCACTCTGATGTCTCACACAAAATATTTTATCCCTCTCTGTCTCATGTCGATGATGTGGGAAACATTATGGCCCACCTTCGGTCAAGGTTACTTCCTGTCGACTTCAGCTCATTATCCAGGAAAGTGACCTAGAGACTCCCTTCAGGTGCCTTAGAGCCTGCATGCCTCAATGGCAGGTTCTTCGTGTTCGACGCGAGGTTTTCATCATTGGCCTCCAATCGAATGATTCTGCGGGTGTTCGACACCAGCTCATTGATTCACACGCCGCGGATTGTACCTATAAGTACCTTGAGGACCATTGTCATTATTGGTGGTACCTCTCGCGTCTGTTAACAGTTTTCATTATTGGCTGGTAATCAGACGATGTTCATGCATGTTCGACTTCAGCTCATGTATTCACATGCTTGGACTTGTACTTTGTTCGGGTCGAGTTGGAGCGCAAAACCCTGGTTTTTGTCTGTTGCAAACCAGGTTGTGATTTTGTGGATTACTATTAAATGACTCATTGATGGATGGCTGCGCCCATACCTGAGTCTTTTGGGATGGCTGCGACCATACCTTATTATCACCATGGTCTCTTCAGCTGGGTGGCTGCATCCATACCACAGACCTTCTTCGTATGTCTTTTGGATGGCTGCGCCCATGCCTAGACTACATGTAATCGAGATATCAGTTGTACATATGTGCAGATTCTTCCTAGTGGTGTTCCAGTTCAGCGAAGTTTTGTAAAGCATTTCACCCCTCCCACTCTCTCGGGCTTCATGCTTTAGGGGGCATCTGTTACGCAGTAATTTGTCACTGTCTCCCTGTCAGTCTCCCTACTGTGTCACGAATTCAAATTAATCATGCTCATGCTCTCTAATCTGGCCAAATGACCCACTTTGCCAAAGTTTATTTCATCATCGCGACTGTTATTAAAATAACCGCGCTGACTGGCGCCTGATAGTGCAACTGATGCGCTGCCAACGCGGAAGCACACGGGTTTTCCGTGCTGGTCGAATTTCATGAGCCAGCGCATCCTATGTTTGTATTAAGTCGTGCTGACACAGCCTGCTCCGTTATTAAGATGCGATGTCAGCGCCCCAGTTCAGTTATACTCCTGCACTGATCTAGTTTGGGCGAGTTTGTTCTAACAGCTAGCCTTTCAGATGACTCCAGACCTGGTTGTTGGCCTTGTAAATGTCGCCCTCCCTTCTATGGCATGTCTGTTCGTCATTTGAACCACTTTCTTTGGAGATAAGCTCATCCTCCCACCATTCATGGAGACTCCTTCTCCTATTTAAACCTCTACCATTGCCATGAGCAGCTAGTTTGGATAGTGTGGAGTTGATAGTGCTTAAAGTGCTGCTGCTAGTAGGTAGTTGGTGTGACTAGTGTGAGATTGCTAGAGCTTAAGGAAGGTTGTGAGGTGTTGCTTGGGTGAGAGAGAGTTCTTTGTCTTGGGAGATCTACTTCCAAAGGTGAATGCTTAAGAGACTTGCTGGCTGGACCCTCTTGAGAAGGACTCAGTGTCAGAACTTTGGTTGTACCTTTCTCTGTTATTGATTAATAATAGATGACTACTATTATGGTTCCATTCTCATTTGTCTTTGCAATGGTTAATGTGAATTACGTCCTTTCTGACTGATGTATAATTGCATTTATTAGATTTCACGCTTGTGTTTGTGTTTCTCTTTGTGTGTGCAGGTATCTATCTACGGGGATCGTGGAAGATCGTGACCGGCCAAAGCAAAGGAGCGAGAACGACATCTCTTCATCAAACAATAGCGTTGGAATCCAAGTAGGTGTTCCTTGCCTATCCTTTATTTGCAATTAGGAACTTGCATAGTAGCATTGACTGATTGTTGCTAGACCCATTCTGGGCTAGTAGGGATCGCCTCTATCCGTAGAGGGGATTTACCTCTCCAACAGCAGTGATATGATCACACTAGCACACTTGCCATAATTGAAATCATATAATACAAATGAAGTAGTGAGTTCCACCGGAAGTCAGGCCCTCGCTACCAGCGTACATCGCTTAGTTACTTCAGAGAATGGAGAGGAACAACAACTCTTTTATTTATTAATCATCAAACTATGAAATCATTACAATGTATTTGTGCTCTACAACAAAACTCTGTAATTGAGAATTACAATGGTAATACAATAGTCCCCCTTTTCTTCTATCCTATCTCTAATAATCCCTATATTAATCTCTCATAATCTATCCCATAATCTCCCTCTCTGATCTCTGTTTTCATTTAAATACACAGAGAGCAGAGAGAAGTTACAACAAAGATGATTACAAAATAATTCTCATTACAAAATTGGATTGTTCATGACAAATTGATCAACAAGATCATATCTCAGATATCTTTCCATCAACATTCAACAGGAACAGGTCAAATTTGGTATTGCAACTAAGATAATTTGGAAAACAGCCACAGCAGCGAATCTGAGAAAAACATCTTCAGAGACCCTTCCGTTTCTCTTAATACAGACCAAATTTGGGAAAACAGTTCATTTCAAAACTAATTTGGTCTATTTTGGACAAACCCCATGTTTCGGATTTTCCAGATTCTTCTCCATTTGCCCAAAACGTCCAATGAAAAATTGTCACTTCTTATTCCAACGAATTTCTGAGTTGGCACATTTAATGATGAGCTAGAGATCAAATCTACAATATGGAAAATATATTGGAGGCTAAAATGGTGAGTGATGTTACAACCAATTTATTAATAAACCATCATTGGTAAAAACATGCATAATAATCAATTTATTAAAAATAAAGGAGAAGAAATAATATTTATCCATAAGAGCATAAATAATTATAAAATGGGATTATATGATAAATCATGATAAATGACATGATAAAGAAGAGTATAAATGGATGAAATAGGTGTTAAAAAGTGATAATAATAATGACATATTAATGGCCCAACATACCCCCAAACTGAATATATTGCATGTCCTCATGCAACCCAAAGACTTTGTGTTAACCAAGTAATGATTTCTTCCTCAAATAATGAATATTCAATGTTAGCAATGTTGATGAAGGTGTAACAATTTTTACATTGATGTTCAACTATATGTATATGAATTTGTAGCAAAATATGATATAAGTAACAACAAACTTCATTAACCATTTTCTCAAAAACTAGAAACCAGATTTTGTTAAAATGTTGCAAGTAGATTTATAACATATTAATGCTGCTGTGATCCAAAAATTAGATCGTTTTGATGCACGGATCATGAGATATAAACAAAATGGTTGTAGGTGATAGTGCATGATTTCCGAAATTTTATGAACTAATTTAACTTGAAATTATCTGGGTTTGTGTATTTTAATGATACGTCTGTGTTTTCCAGAAATCACAAGAATTGAGTTCATAGTTTTAAAAATATATGGAAATCAATTTCTGCACTGTATAAAAATGAAATTGTATGCCTTAAATGAGAAAGAAAGTAGAAAACATCCATCATGCGTAGCAATTCCTCCCCCAAACTGAAGAATTAGCATGCCCTCATGCAATGCTAGAAAACAAATAGAGGCGGTTGCCACAATCTATTGAAATCTATGCTTGGTGTAAAACAACATGGAATAAGGGGGTGTCGAGAATGAATAAGAAGATCAATGGATGATAAAGAATATTAATGACATGGTCATAAGAAAGAAATGGATGAAAGCAACACTCCCCTAAACTGAAAGAAGATATGTATCTGAAAAATGGAAAGTGATAAAGATGTGGAATGAAATTTGATGATAAATAATGCTCAATTGATTTTCATGAAATTCTCCTAAATTCGTAATAAATCAGAAAATTATGCTATTTTACATTAAGTTTTACCTTCGAAAAAAAAAGAAAATGCAGAATGACATGTATGGACTGGCATTTGTTGAAGCTGATGTAGGCAGAGTTGGTGCTGAAAGTGATGCAAAAGGTGGAATCCAGGCAAGCACATCATGTATGAACAATTGTTTGCATTCGCGAGTTGCTCGAGCCTCTTCTATTAGTTGCAATAGTGTGGTCATGCTGCGAATAGAGTTCCCCCCCATACTTGTTGTTCTCCTGTAAACAAATCACTATTTTGCATACAATGTTCTTGAATCCACAGTGTTAGTTTTGAATAGCAACAAATAAGATGCATGCAAAAATTTCAATCAGAAAAACTTTTGTATACATGCAATACTAATATTTTTTCAAATCAACAAGTTATGGCAGAGTGCTGTAATTATATTGCATGCTATCCCATAATGCATACATTCCCCCCTCCAATTGTAAAAAGGATTCCATGACCATAAAGCATATAAAAGGTGTTGTGCTGACGGCAAGGCAAGGGAATGAACAATACGACAGTGAATGAAGCAGAGTATACATATCAATGATAGGACGATGAGAGTTATGGTTATAATGAGAGTAGATTGTGTAATGATAGTTATGAATAAGAGATAGGACACTTTGGATTGATGATAAGTTATGCGAAAAAGAAAAAGGACAGAAATATGCCCAAAAGATGCTTTGCTAATGGTATTCTAGCTAAAAATGATGTGATTGATCGGAAAACAATTTCTCATGCGTAAAGATTCAAAACAGGGAAAAATTTAAGGAAATAACTTCTCTGATAAAAAGAAAGAATAAGAAAAGGGTATTAAGTAATATTTGACGATAAGATATAGCTTCAATACCATACGCAGAGCCTCTGCTGCCAGCAAGCGTCCATAGCCTCGGTAGAGTTGCTTTTTAACCCATATGAGCCAGGATCCTCAATTTATAAATGGAGAGTTCTAGTGTTGTTCTACAGAAGAGATCAGTGTGCTGGCATGGTAACCAGATAACCACACTGCCATTCACTGGGATGTAGCAAAAGTGATCAGGTCGGCTCGTGATGAGACCTCCTGTTCCAAGGATATTTTGGCTATCAATGTATCATAACCCTGATATGGTGGCCACAGTGGGAATGTCACTTTGCTACATACTTATGAACATGGTAGGATAGCTCTTAATAAGACCATCTATCCTCTATCCTCTATCTGTAGGCAAAATTTTGTTGTTATTACACATTTTTATGATAAATAGAGGGAGGCTCAGTACTTCCTAAGAGTAGGGATGGTAGAAGAAGTTGAACATGTCAATAGAAAAATACCCGTAATTTCATTTATTATAGACAGAGAAGATTATAACCAAGAGGGTTGAACCATCATGGTATTAAGATGATCAATCAGTATCATGTACAACAGAAAACAATGCAGTAAAGTAGTATATAAATAATTGTGTCCCTTTTGGAAAGAATCTATCATCAAGGAGTTGTCTTGTTAAATACCATAATGTGAATGATATTAACTCGATTCAATAGAATCCATAATTCTTGTCCTCATAAAAGTAGTGTACTTCATGCCATGAAAGGGAATCAGTAAAATGTGGTTGAGATGAACTAGGAATAATCCCACAAGAGGAAAGAAGGGTTGGTCTCGAAAATACTCCCAAAGTGTTGTTCCCTGTAGGGAACAGCAAAGGAAAATACATGCAAAAGTGTTGTTCAGAGATATCTAAGTAGAGGAGGTATGATGGATATCAGAAGGTATGAAGCCATTTCATATCATCAAACATCAGGTCTCCATCATTTGTCGAGAAGTCATTCCAAGGAACAAGCCATTCACCACACATAAGGGACAGTTTTTCTTCAAACTGTGTTTCTGGGAAAGAAAAGATGAATTTGAGAAAAGTGAGAGAGGTTTTTGTCCATCATTGACTTAAGAAGAAAAACCTCTTTTATTTTTTACACAGGTTTCATGGTTTGGGAGAAATGTCGAAAACATCATTTGCCTCAGGAGGGTTAGTGCACCTCTAGAGTGACCTTGGTAAAATCAAATTTTTCTCCTATATGAAATGACCAAATGACTTGCTTGATGAGTCAATTGATAAGTAGACACAAATATATTTCCAATGAGCTATCATGAGCTCAATTTGGAGTTGAGGAAGGCCTTCAAAAGTTGACTACAACATCACTATGCATTTCGATAGCCTCATTCTGCACATTCTGACCAGTCTTGGTAGATTGAACTTTTGACAAGGTAAATGAACTCCAAATTAAAACATTCAAGATGTTCTGGAAATTAGACTCGACAAGATTTCCAACGAGCTATTGCATGCTCAATTTGGCTAAAGGGAAGGCCTCCAAAAGTAGGTGGAAAGTGGCGCTGCTCTTTTGACTAGTTTGCCCAAAAATTATTGTTCCTTAAAAGGAACGATTGTTGTTCCTTCAGAGGAATAGCAGCTGTTCCTTAAGAGGAACAACAGTTGTCCCTTAAATGGAACACAAAAAACACAAGCACATGAAACTACTATTCCTTAAATGGAACGGTTGTTGTTCCTTAAGAGGAACAACAACTATTCTTCAAGAGGAACAACAAAAATACAACATACGCAAAACTATTGTTCTTTAAGAGGGACGGTTGTTGTTCCTTAAGAGGAATAGCAGCTGTTCCTTAAGAGGAATAGTAGTTGTTCCTTAAGAGGAACAGCAAAAATATAAACACGCAAAATTTTTGTTCCTTAAGAGGAATGGCAGCTTTTCCTTAAGAGGAACAACAAAAATAAAAACACGCGCAATTGCTGTTCCTTAAGAGGAACGGCTGCTATTCCTTAAGAGGAATAGTAGTTGTTTCTTAAGAGGAACAACAAAAATAAAAACACATGCAACTGATGTTCCTTAAATGGAACGGCTGTAGTTCCTTAAGAGGAATAGCAGTTGTTCCTTAAATGGAATAACAAAAACACAAACACTTTATTTACAAACAGTATGTGAATAAATTAAGTTACAACAACTATGATGTTATTTCCTAAGGCAAGGAAAAGAATGATCTCTTTGAAAAATGTTTTGGCAGCAGAGACATGACATGAATCTTCAAATCGAAATCAATTCTTCATTTCTTTTGTTATGAATCTGTTAGGTAATGAATTGGATGAAATTCCCTCATTTCATTAAAATTTCTTTTAAGAATCACTCGTCCATAAATTGACCTTCTTTATTCTCCTAGGACCTGCAAAAAATGAGTGTCTACCTGCAAAAAAAAACATTAAATAATGGAGAAAGAGAGGTGATCGGTCTCCCCTAATCCAAGAATTATGCAAAAAAAACAACAAGTAGTTACTCTGTATAACAAATCCGCGGAGAAAATAACAAAGTAAAATTTAGTTGTCACTTGCGGGAGAGCAGTGACCAATCATGCTAACCTACAGTGTTTTAGTCACAACTTCTTTGTTTTTCGTCCAAATTGAGTGATTCCACCGCCAGATGAGAGCTAATACAAATTTATATCTCCAATAAAAACATGTTTTAAAAATTCAATGATATGATATCTCAATTTTACTCAGAACAACCTACATAACAGAGTCATTTTCGATTACCCCACTCAAAACAACAGTGGATATTTTAAGCATATATTTTTCGTTTGATGTCAAATTCGAATGATTGAAATTTGAAATGAAAGTAGATTAATTTATTTATCTCCAATAGAAATAGGTTTTGAAGAAAATATAAATTGATAGGTGAAATACTCTAAGGAACAGCCGGAAAAATAGAGTTTTAAGAGTGTTGATTTACGATAGACAGTCAGTATTTTTGTCATAACTTCCTCATATGATATCAAAAATGAGTGATTCAAATTGCCTTGTAAACTAGATTCATATGGGAATATACCATAGAAATATGTTTTCAAAATATGGTCATTTAGGCCTTCAAAAATGGACTATCCCAACTCTGTTCCTAAGCTGCCTACTAGACACCTTGTCAATGTTTTGGTTCTAACTTTTTCGTTTCAAATCCAAATTGAGTGATTCAAATTGGGTTGGAAAGTAGACATCAAGGGATACTTAGAATAGAAACATGTTTTAAAAATATTCCCTTTTGGTCCCTAAAAACATGACTGTCCCGGCTGTGTTTTCCGAAATTTCATCAAGCCCACAAGCCAAAAAATATGATATTCAAGCATTTTTTCCAAATTGGTGATAAAAATGAATAGGAGTGTTTGCAGAACTTTATTTCCATTATAATTCATCTACATACACAAATGAATTAAAATATTTATCACTGATGTTTATTTCCACAGCGTGTTGCAACAAAAAAACAACTATTTTTACATAAAAAAATGTGTTTATTTTATTTCCTTATTTATTTTATTTTCTAATCTAACCTATTCTGATTTAAAAAATGAATATGATTACGTATAAGAGTACTTCCAGTGGAGCCATTTTCGAAATAAGGCTTCATATATGTACATACCCAAATTTGAAAAATGCATGTTAATAAATATTAGGGTATGAGAAGCCAACTTCCCTTGAAAAAATGGTGTCAAAAATTGTTGATGGAGTGATGTTGCAAACAAATGATGGAGTGAAACCAATCTTCAATATATCCTTTACATTCTTGATTTTCCATAGCCATCATATCATGAAGTTCTTGAGCTTTTAAAACGACTTGTTGATGCAGACAAGAAGAAACCTCATTTTCTTCCATAGCTTCTACAATTTTTGAATTTGAAACATTCTAAATCTCATTGTAGGTTTTCTCCAATGGCGTATGTGAGATAGAATGGGTGGGAAGGGTGGGTAAATTTTGTAGTTCAAAACTGTAAGCATGTTGTACAGGTTTATTGTGGTGAGGGTGTGGAATCAAAGTACAACATGTAGGGCCAATTTTACCATAGTAACATTGCTTTCACTATAAGAAATTACTTAATAAACCACATTCGTTAAGTTATTTCTGATTAAACCCATGAGGAGTAATTAAATAAATCATTATTTATTAAACCACTGTTTAACTAATATTCCTTGTCATATTCGACCCAATCATGAGAAATAAATAGATAATCATTATTTATCTTATTTTTCTCTAGGAATAATTAATTAATCATTATTTAGTTATTATCCCTTGTCAAGTTTGACTATATCCTCTAGGAATACTTAAACAAAACTTTATTTGTTTATTATTCCTTAACCACATTCCTTGAGATGATAAATAAATCATTTATTTATTTATTATTTCTAATAAAAGTAACCAATTTAAATATTTTTTCCCTCCAACCAAATATAATAAAATATTCCAAATGGTTAATTTTAGATTTTGGTTAATAATATTATATTATTTTCCATTATTCGAGAATAACCCAATATTTTGTTATAAATTGGAGGGTTTTACATCCATTCTTCACTTTGGATCATTTTCATTGTTGTGCTCACTGCTGTAACTTTGAATATAATCATTTTTTCTTGCCGTTTACTTTTTCCATTTTGAGTTCCTATTGAGCTCAAACATTTTTTGCTAGGGTTACACATTGTAGAGAGGAAAGACTCTACAGAGCTGAATACATTGAAGATAGCCAAGAACCCATCCCATAGAGGGGGACTAGTAACATCATTTGTTCCCTTCACAGGTGTCACATAATAAAATATATTCTTTATATCTGGTTTTCTTTGGGTCATTGGAGTTGTTTGCGATTAATTCCTTATTTCATTTTGTTGTTGAACTATTTTTGTTGCATAGATTAGGACTTTGGCAAGTTTTGTTTCTATCATTTACTGTAGATCTACACTTTTTTACAACCATTTTTACCATTGAAGTTGTTTGTCATCCACAATCTAAAGTGGTTTCTTTTCATACACCTTCGAGAAGAAAACACTCCAATAGATGGCGACTCTGTTGCATTTTTAATTCCGATTCAGAAATCTGGGTGACCTTTAGTTTTCAGCTTAGGGTTTTTCTTTTTCAATCTCTTAATGTTGTTTACTAGCATTCTAACCCTAGATCAGTCAAAATTCTAACTTCTAAATTTTTTCTAGTTATTTCTACAGGTGACAGGAACTAGCCGCAATAGAGATGACACTTTTTTCTTAAACCTGTCGACTGAGAACTCGGCAAAAATCATATTTTTTAGGCCAAAACTTGCACTTTGGACCTCCAGAACGCACTTCCTTAGCCAAAATGTGCAATCCTAGCCTAAAACATGTTAGTGCGATTTTAGGGTTTTTCGGGGTTTTTCTGATTATTTTTTGGGTTTTTCCAAGAGCACTCTGCTGGTTTGGTTAACCATTGTCTTAGCCTGCTAAGGCCTTGATCTACATTGTTTTTCTCATCGAAGTGAAATTTAGCCCCCTGGGTCTTCTAGAACGCTTCCACCTTTGTAGGAGGAGTTCAGCTGAGTAAGAAGTCTGAGCTTTGGCAGAGCTTTCAGCCATACATTTCATGTTTGTACCTTTCTTTTTCATATCTTTAAAGGTAGGTTGTTTCCATCCAAAGTTCCCTCTTGAACCATGTTTGGTCATTTGCCTTAGGGTGCCACTGTTTTCCCTAGGTTCCACACCCATCACCCTATCTTTTACAACGATTTTCCTCATTGGTTTTTTGTTGTTGCTGCACCACTTTCCAGAAGCATAGTGCCATTTGATCCCAGTCACACCGACACTTAGATCTCTTGGCCATTTTAGTGTGTTTTTAGTTGATCTTGCCACCAACCAACACAGTGTTTGCAAACCCATTTTGAGTGGGATTTAGATAGTTGATTTTATGTTTTTAATTTTCGTTTATTTATAGTATTTCAACAATCTTTTTGTTTTTGTTTTTTCAAAAAGATCTGGGATTAATTAATAAACACCATATTTTCAAACACAGGCACACCTTAAGCGAAGGGCGCTTTGTTAACACTGCTAAGCCAATACATAACTTAATTAATTTATCTCCCCAACGGAGACATAGATATTTTGTTTATCTCCCTTCACCATCTCCGTGTCACTTGTGTCTTGCAACCATTGCCCCACAAAGGTGTTTGGCACAGAGACTTTTAGGCCTTCATCCCCAGTTTCCTCTTAGATGTATTACTCCTCCCGTAGGTTTTGATTTATTCCTCCCTCAAGTCCCCATATCAACTCTTCTTCTGGTTCATCTGATTCCTCATCCGATTTTGAGCCTCCTTCACTGCATATCATCATCATGTTAGGACCCACTGGAGGTGTAGGAAACTAACCTGGTGGAGGCTCTAGTTCTACCCCGGCAGTCACATCCAGTGGAACCATTACAGGAACAATCTCAGCATCTCCTTTGCTACTTTTCATGGCTGGGTTAAGTCTCCTAGATTTTAGCTAGTTGATTAACGACCCCATACACCATGATGCTAGTTGGCCAGTGATGCCGACTATGCTTCCCTCAGACATTCCCAAGTTTGAGGGTAATTCTGGAGAGGACCCCACTAATCACATCTACTCCTTCCATATGTGTTGTTCGTCTGATTCCATCACCGATGACTCCATTTATCTTCGGTTGTTCCAACGTACGCTCACTGGAGATGTTACCAAGTGCTACATTGACCAACCCTTCACTTCTCATTCCACTTTGGCAATTCTTGCTAAAGTGTTCCTTTCATATTTTTAGTTGCCTCTTCGATATGACATTGGTACGGAGCTCTTGACCAAATTTCGTTAGTCCTCTGCCACCTGTCGTTATGACCATGTCTAGGAATGGCGTAGAGGGAGGAGCATGTGTCATGCTCCTTCCTTCGAAGACCGTGTCTACCTTGATTCGTTTCTTAGGACTCTTCTAGTGCCCATTTCCAAAGATGTCGCATCTCACTTTCCTTAGACAGAGGAAGAGGCTCTCCATACTGCTCTGAGATAGACTTGATTTACGCTCAATCTAGTTATGTCTATACCGTTATACCAGAACTCCCTTGTCCTGGTGGTGCTAATGCATGGGGGCATCTCACGACGCTGATGATATCATTAGAGATATTTCACATCCTTCTTGGTATACTCATCAGAGTTATGACTATCTGTAGGGGGGCACCAGCTCTTGCAACACTTATCCCCCTCCTACTAGCAACGTGTATTCAGGACAAAGAACATCTTATGCATTCACCCAACCACATCAGTAGATGTTAGGGCTAGCTAGTGCTCAACCTGTCTACGAGACCATTTCTGATTTACCATATTACACCTATGCACTGCAGAGCTCCAGTCCCTCGGACATTAACGCTACAGCCTCCCATGCAACCTTAGCCCCAACAACCACTACCCCCTCAGGGTCAAGTGTATGCACAACAGAGTGCGACCAATCCCCAAAATTCAAAGAAAAATAATAAGGGGAAGGGTAACAAGGGTAACCAGGGTAACCAAGGTAATCAACCTAATCAACCCCAGGGGAACCAACCTAACACCAACAACCAACAACAGGGCAACCATCCCAAGAAGAGTAAGGATGTTCATATGAACAAGCCTTGTGCATGTTGTGTTGTACATGGCCATTATACTCATGAGTGTCCCTCTTACCTAATATGCGCTAGATGTGGGAAGCGCAAGCAGCTTCTAGAGGTCAACCGCCCATGCAGCAACTGCCTCAAAATCCTGCGCCATCTCAATCGGTCGTGCTTACGAATCCTTTCCCTCAGCGAGGATTTTTTGTTGCTCAACCTCAACAAGGTCAATCAGCACACCCTCCCCAACTTTTTGGTCTTGGTGACTACCATATTCTCAAGATGAATTTTGACAGGGTCAGTACCTTTGATGTCAACCTACAAAATCAGTCGTGTCAATATGACAAGCCATAGACTTTGTCCACAACCAAGCCGAAAACATAAGAGCCCTCTGAGTCCATTATGACACCCAATGGTTCCTTACAGAGCTAAAATGTATCATTATAACTTGGTATTTGTAGCAGCAACAATACCATGCGCAGTTTAATGGGTATCAATATTTTTGATACAAAATATGCATTGGTGGATAGAGTGCTCAACCAACACCCATAAGGTGTCCAAAACTGGAAGGACAAATAAGAGGTAGTATATGTTCAGGAGAAGCATATCACATTTTCCCACTTTATGGAGCACCAATAGCGATAGTCCTGAAAGAGAGGTCTGTGAAGCAGAATTCACATCTCAACAACTAGACTTTAGTCCTCACAATTGGTGATTTCATGAGGAGAGTAAGGCATCTTGTGGCCCCTTGCCATTAATGTCAAAGGGGGAGAAAAGTTGTGGAGAAGTTGTGATGGCAAGAAGGCCATTAGTGTCTCATGACATGAGATGTGTGGAAGCAGCCTAAGGTTTGGCCATCACTTGGAGAGAAGGATGGTGTGTTGCCATCAATTCCAAAGGGGGAGAGTGTTGGATAGTTGCCATAGTGTGGATGGCCAGTGGCCTAGTGAAGGCATCTGCAAGTGTGTTGAAATTGATGTTAATAGTCATGTTGGAGTGTGTTGGGCAGTTGGCAGGAGTGTTGGCATTGATGTCATCCAGACAAGCTCAGATGCTTGTTACAGTAGATGACTGGTAGTGATGGCCCAGGATGGAAGTCCATGGTTGTTGCAAGCTTCATGTAGGGGATCACCTTAGTGGGTGTGATTTCTGATGCCCGGAGAGTCATGGAGCAGAAAGAATGGAAATGACTTTGGGGCCATATTTTGAGGTAGAAGATGGGCTCAATGTCTAATCAGACCCTTTCCATTGGAAATTTTTGTGGAAGGGCTTTCCAACGATATGTGGAAGTCCAGAAATAGACTTTTGGTTCAAAAGTTATGACTTGCCAAATTTCAGGGGTTTGAAGCCTCAAGTAGGGGAATTAGCATACCAAAGACCGGAGATCGGAGGCCAAGATATATCGGCAATTGAAAATCGGAGGGCAGTGATATCAGAAATTGCAAATTGGAGGTATCGCAATTCGGATCATCAGAGGTCCCACAGTTCGAAAGTCCTCCAGATTGGAGATCCCGTATATCGGAATTCACACAAATCGAAGGTCTTGCAAGTCGAAGCATCAGAGGTCCCGCATATTGAAAATCTTGTAGATTGGAGGTCCTGTGTTATCGCTTGGTTGTGGAACACACAATAAACTAAGGGCTTAGAGGTTTAAGAAAATAAAAAGACCCTGGTAGAGTGTTGAAAGACTTAGTGTCTTAAGGCCAAGCCCCTGGTCACCACCCTCGATCCTATGATAAGAAGCATGTGGTAAGAGTTGAGCGAAAGGAGCCTAAAAATCAGAGATCAATGATCACATGTTTTTGGTCACATTGACAACAATTGAAAAACACCGATATAGGGGACTCCGATATGGTTTGCGCTCGGTCACTGAAACAAGTTCTATGGTGGAGATATAGCAAGGCTCTAATGCAAAAGGGGATAGACTTTATTGGAGGTCGACAATCGACTATTTCACAGTGTTACACCACTACACAACACTACGATGAAAAGCTCTAAGATGATGTTAGAGGGTGTCATTAAGATTTATGAATCAGCGGTTGTGGTCTTGAATGCAGAACTGTAAGGTTGACGACCGAAGACCTTCTGTGCACGCATTGTAAATAAATTTAGAACAAAAATCCATGCTGAAGTACTGTAAACCATGAAGAGGCATGGAGAGACTTAGTGGAGTGTGCAGGTGGACTACGATTAAATTCTCAGCATGGAGAGCCTCAATGATGTAAGAGTGTTAGACAAAGAGGAATATGCCTAGTTTGAGTCTGCAGTGGACTGAGAATTAATTCTTGGTATGGAGGAAAGTATCAATCAGGTGCCCATTCTCAATGAATACAGTGGCAGAGAATAAGAATTATGCAGAAAACATAGTGCAGGGCCATGTCGAGGTACAACACACAATTTTGAATGAGAACAGTGTGACAGCGTCGATCGGGGAGACATCAGAGGAATAAAACCCAGGAGTTTGAATGAGAAAAGAGGGGGAATGCAAAATTGTTTCCATAGAGCCTAGAGGAAATATCTCTGAGTAAGTGCACTACTGTGAGAGGTTGTGTAAGAGCCAGTTATGTGTTTAAAGGCTGAATGTGCCTAAGGAGAAGAAAAGATAAGACCCCAAGAGCAACACTCTTTGTGTGAGGCTAAAGTGCATGAATGTTCTATGTGTAATGGTTGATAGTTGTTTGTGTTGTGTGTGTTAGGCCAAGAGTTTCCTGTGAGCTGTGAGCCAAGGCTGAAGTGCCTGCACTCTGTGTTAAAGGCGGAAGTTGCATAAGCTGTGTGAATAAGGTTGTGTGTGTGCCTTAGAGAGAAGAAGTCCAAGAGTTGAACCTATGCTTTGTGAAGTAAGGTCGAGGGCAGACTGTGTGTTGTGGAGAGCAGAGTGAATACTATTGATAGAAGACAACAAAGGGCTGAGAGTGATTATTGTTGATCATATCACAAGGCTACTGAAGAGAGTTGCAGAGAGCTACAAAGCGCATCAGAGTGAGTTGGTGCTTGCAACAAATCCAATGAGCTGTAATTTGGTGCTTGCAACAAATCCATGAGGTTGGTGCCCCATATGGTGTTTTTGGTAAGCTGGACAGGTGTCTAAAAAAAGAGGGAGTTGGTGCTTCCTGCTAGTCAGTGCTAGAAAATAATCAAAGGGATTTCGTGCTTCTTGTGCATGGGTGCTCACAAACAGATTGATGTAATAGAGTAGGTTCTTCTATTTACATCAATAACAAAAAAACGATTTGTGGTTTTTTCTCGAAATGGTTTCCACGTGAAAAACATGTGTCTAATGTATATGATGCTTATGGCTTGTTTGCTTTTTTGTTGAGTTTGTGTTGCTACCACATTATATATTGCAGCTAGTGATATGGATGAATGCCAAGTTAAAAAGGAAAATAAAATTGGTGTAAAGGAGTACAAATTAGCCTTAATATTGGTTCACCCCCCTTTCAGTATTATCATTGTTTCCAATAGGTTGTAGAAAGACTCAAAAATAAAAATATTCAAAACATGGTGAAACCAAACCCAGGTTGTAGTTCTCGTCATTATGGTTCTAGTGGCGCAAACGACACTCAAATCTGAGTCTGTATGAGAAATTTATCACAATCAAAAGTTGGAAAGTTAAGTAGGAAAAGGGGGCCTACAACAATACTAAATAGGACCCACAATGCTTATGTGACAAAAAACTGGCCAATCAGCCATTGACAATTGGCACCAAATCATTGGCTCCTTGTCCCTGCAAAAATACAAAAAAAAATATATTAAAACAAAAAACCATAAAACAAAACCATATTAAAAATATACATTTAAAACAAAAAAAATGGTTATTAAATAACCATATAAATCCAAATATTATATGTATAGTTTTTAAAATCAATAAAAAAGAATACATAATAGGTTAATGTACCATATATAGTGTCAAATTGGAGGAAACAAATATTTTTTATAACCCCCACATAATCAAAAGGTGTCGTGTGTTATGGGCGTTAAACTTATACACTATATAAGAATATTAAAAAAAAAAACTCTAAACTATGCAACACTATTAAAATCTTGTGGGTTTTGAATATGGGCCAACTTTCCACTAATTTTAGACCCTGACAACACACCACAAGGATATCTCTTGTTAAGTTTTGCTAGCAAAGATTACTTAAGTTGTGATTCATTCGTGACATGGAGGAGAAGGCATGGAGCATGCAACAAAGATCAGAGGTCGAGGAACCACGCAAAAGGAACCGAGAGCTAGGCCCAGACGAGGCACAATTTTCGAAGACAAGAATATTTCAAGGGGATATCCCCTAAAATATTCCAAAAAATATTCTTTATGCAAAATTTATAAGGAATCTAAAAGAGTCTCTTGGAGCTAATTTTTTACAATGGTGGAATCATGCGAACTTTATACTCATTTTTCTCAGTTTTTCACAAGGAGCACAGTGGTCAAGTCATATTTGTCATCTAAGTAGAAAATATTCAGTCATTTTGCAAAGAGGAATCTTTGTGGAATCATGAAGAATCTAAAAAATTGCCTAAGGGCCAAATTTTGACAATTTCAGAACCAGGGCGACTTTATACTCATTTTACTCAGTTTTTTGTAAGGAGTGCAATGGTGAAGTCAAATTTTCCATCTGAGCAGCAGAATTCCAGTGAACTAGCGAGAAAAAATCTTTGGGGGATCTTTAAGATCCTCGAGGGTCCATATTTTAACCAAAGCATAAAGGGGTCAAGTTTATAGTCATTTGAAACAATTTCACTCCAGACATTCAGTGGTGCAGTCCATTTCTTCAATAGAGGTGTGCATTTTTAGGCCATCCCTGGAAGTGGAAGTATAAGGTTCCTTTTGTACATGCATGTAATTTGATTTCATTGAAGATTAATGAAAGAGGCCTCCCGACATTGAGCAGGGCCTGAAGACATAACCCACAATGGGTGAACTTCTTTATCAAACTAATGTGTCTTTGCTACTCATGGTTGTCATTTAGTTCCGATTATTTTATGTGTATGCATATTATGGTTACATGCCCTTTTCAAATGCAATTATGTATGCATATTTGAAGTGAAAATATCTGGATCAATTTTGGTATCAAAGCGAGTCTTTTGTTGATGTGAATTGTAAGTGCATGATAACCAGGGGAAAGATCCAAAGAGGTGAAGTAAAACTTAATTCCGTTGATCCAGAAGTGGTGTGTGCAGCATGAAGAATAAAAATGGAAGATGAAGATGCTCAGTTGGAGGAAGAGTGAAACTATTGAAAGGATTTCTACACCATGGCAGAAAAAGTGGAAAAAATATTTGCAAAGTATGAGAAGATAATGGAGAAGTTAGTGAAGAAGCAAATACCAGATGATCATGTCTAAATGAATCATGGAGGAGGAGAAGAGCCTCCTGAACCTCCCTCTCCATCTTCTAGTGAAAGTTCTTTTTCTTCCTCTTCTCGTCATTCTAGAGGTAGAAGAACTCATAAAAGCCCCTTTTTTGAGATGGATGTCAAGTTTGATTTATCTATGTTTAGTGGAGAATCTAATGCAGGAAACCCAAATAACTAGATCAGATAGGTTGAACTATATTTCTACATAAAATGAATCAAAGAGGATAAAGCCAAGATCTAGCTAACATCCTTTTGATTGAGTGGAACTATTATCGTCTAGTGGGAAGGAAAGCTATAGAAATGTGGCAAGAGTAGTCGTAAACTTATTTCATCTTGTTCTGAGTTCAATTCTTCTTTAAGAGGGTAGTTGTACCTATTGGGTTACAGAAAAAAAGGCCATGATAGAATGGAAATATTTGAAACAAAGTAAAATTCAAAATGTTCATAATTTTACAAAGGAGTTTAGGAAACAAGCATTAGCATTGAATGTTCCACTAGACACTCCTGAGACATTGAAGAAATATATTGGCTCTTTACATAGTTATTTGCATCATTCACTGTTATTATTTGAACCTAAAACTCTTGATGAAGGTAGTTTGAATGTTGTACATCTTGAAAGCAAGGGGAAGCATGAGAAAGATGACTGCCCAAAGAGGGGAGCAACAACTAAGAGAAGAGAAGAAAATCCCTCTTGTAGTCATTATGAGAAAGAAGGGCATGATAAGGATCATTGCTGGAAATTGAATCCACAATTGAGGCCTAAGAGGAATGACAGAAAAGAGAAGCAGAAGACAGTTGCAACTATGCAACAAACCAAGAATATGAATCAAAGTATGATGAGAAGATCTTAGCGACAAGATTTTTAGGTGTTGGACCAATTGACCTGGGATCAAACTTAGGTGGTGACATGAATATTTCAACTCTTGGGATTGCAGAAGATGGACCTATCGACTTGGGTTCCGATTCGGGTGATGAGACAAATATTTCAGCAGATGTTGTACCAAAAATAATGAGGACACCAAACACTGCATGGCTCCAAGAACACGAAGAAATCAACCAAAGCATTCAGGCGGAGAATGTTGAACTAAGAAGACTCGTACAACAAGAAGAAAAGGAGAAACAAAGGTTGCAACATCAGGTATAAGGCAAGGAGGTGGAGTGATTCTTCAATTTCATGTTCTTTTTATCATGATGATTTCACTGCAATTGAGAAACATACTACGGGAATTGGATCAAAATTGTTGAAAAAAAAGGAGTATCAAAGAAAGGGCCACGGCATGAATGGCCAAGGTATTATGAAACCCATCAAAGTGGAGGAATTGTCTCATTATGCAGGACTTGGGTATGTCAAAAAAGAGGTTTGAGAATGCTCCAATACAACTAGTGACCAACCCACGATGAATGATGGGAGCACCTCATCACATTCCATTGATAGTGAGGATTTCATGGGTACTTATCAGAGGCGCACCAGGAATAAGCGTTCCAAGATGATCCAAAAAGTTTGGAGGAGAAGGAATCATTTTAGTCACTGCGAGAAGGATGGACACCAGAGAGCCACATGTCAGATACTCCATGCCTAGAAAGCACCTATAAAGGAACCAACTCGAAAAGATGTTCAACAAGCGAATCCACCATAGGGAGATGACCCATTCACTTTGTTGAGTAAGAGTTGGTTTTACTAGATATAGTAGCTTGTCATGGCCGCATTTTTGTAAATCATGTGTTGTGATATGATTGTAAAAGTGATGAAGTGTTTTCCATCACTTATGAATGCAACATGATGATGTTTTTGGCATTATTGTTGATAATTGGGGTATTGGTTTCTATTATGAGTCTAATGTAAACTTGACCATAGAGTGTGTTATAAAGTCTTAGAAAGTATGGGGATTGCTTTGGTCATGACAGGTCTTGTAAGAGAACATGTATTTTGCAAATATTGTACCATATATTTGCATAGAGTACATGTATCAGTTCATCACTTATGGCTCCAAAGTACAAAGGTGAAGGAGAAGGAAGTGTAGCCTATTAGGGCACTTGTTATGCAGACGATGGAGTACAACAGATTACAGATAGTGTTCATGATTTTAGAGGACCAAAAGCGCCTCAGTGGGGAGGAATGATCCAGGTGGTTACAGAAAGGCTCAAAAAACAAATTCTTCGAAACGCAGTGCAACCAAGACCAAGTTTTAATTCTCTTTGTTACAATTTTGGTGGCGCATACGGCACTCAAATCTGAGTCCATATGAACAACTTATCATAGTCAAAAGTTGGTATGTTAAGCAGGAAAAGGGCCTACAACAATAGTACATGGGACCCACAAATCTTATGTGGTAGAAAATTATCCAATCAACCATTGACAATTAGCACCAAATCATTAACTCCTTATCCCTACAAAAAAAAATGTAAATTAAAAAAAAAACATATTAAAAATATATATATTTAAAACAAAACAAAAAATTTATTAAATAACCATATAAATCCAAATATTATATATATGGTTTTATATATATATATATTTAAAAAAAACAATATTATTAAATAACCATATAAATCTAAATATTGTATATATGGTTTTTAAAATAAATAAACAAAGAATACATAATATGGTAATGTACCATATGTAGTGGCAAATGGGAGGAACCAATATTTTATATAACCCTCCACATATTAAAAAGTTGTTGTTTGTTATGGGTGTTAAACTTATATTAAGAAACAATGTACCATATATAATGGCAAATTGGAGACAACAAATATTTTATATAACCCTCCACATATTAAAAAGATGTCGTCTGTTATGGGTGTTTAACTTATACACTATATAAAAATATTAAAAAACAAACTCATATGGCCCTCTACATATTAAAAAGTTGTCGTTTGTTATGGGTGTTAAACTTATATTAAGAAACAATGTACCATATATAATGGCAAATTGGAGACAACAAATATTTTATATAACCCTCCACATATTAAAAAGATGTCGTTTGTTATGGGTGTTAGACTTATACACCATATAAGAATATTAAGAAAGAGACTCTACACTACGCGCCACTATTAAAAGCTCATGGGTTTTGAACATGGACCAACTTTCCACTAATTGCGGAACCTCGCAACACACGAGAAAGTGAGAGCGAGGCCGGGGGACACGATTTTCGAATATGAAAATATTTTTTGGAATATATTTTTATGTAGAATTTGTAAGGAATCTATAAGATTTTTTTGGTGTTGATTTTTTATAGTAGTAAAATTATGTCAATTTTATACTTATTTTTTAGGTGTTTCATAAGGAACACAATAGTGAAGTTAGATTTTTCATATGAGCAACAAATTTTTAGTCAACTTGCAGAGAGGAATCTTTGTAGAATTATGAGGAATCTAAAAGACTCTTTAAGAGCCAAATTTTGACAATTTCAGAACTAGGCCACTTTTATATTCATTTTACTCAATTTGTTTCAAGGAGTATAGTGGTGAAGTCAGATTTATCATCTAAGCAACATATTTTCAGACAACCAGTGAGAACGAACCTTTGGGGAATCTTTGAGATTCTCGAGAGTCCATATTTTGACCAAAGCATAAAGGGGCCAAGTTTACAGATATTTGACACGATTTTGCGTTACGAATTCAACGTTGCAGTCCATTTCTTTAGTAGAGGTGCACATTTTTAGGCCATCCCTGGAAGTGGAGGTATAAGGTGCCTTTTGTACATGCATCTAATTTGATTTCACTAAAGATTAATGAAACACGTCTCTCCACATTGAGCAGGGTCTGGAGACGTAACCCACATTAGGTGAACTCCATTATCAACCTATTATGTGTTTGATTCTCATGGTTGTCATTTATTTCCACTTCTTTTATGTGTATGCATCTTATAGTTACATGACCCTTTTAAATGCAATTATGTATGCATCTTTGAAGTGAAAAGATTTGGATCACTAAGACAAGGCCATAAACAATGGTATTCCTGAACGAATAGAAGGCTTGCGACATGTGGACCTATGTGGAGAAAAAGCAACCAACATAAGGAAAAAGCCATCGTGTCAATACGCTAAATAGGGCATCGCAATAGTTGTCATGGTTGAGTGACTATGGAAGCCCTCAAAAGAGGGCAGTGGTGTTTGATCGTTGTGTGGACTCTTCTTCATGTGACGAGTGAGTATGGGCCACAACAATAACATCCAATTATGATCATGGTTGCAAGCAAGGAGCAATAGGGATATTTCTCTACAATGGTACAAGAGAAGACAATTGTTGTGGTTAAAAATGCAGCAACACTGTGTAGGATATTGCGAAAAGAGCAGTGCATTAGAGACAAGTGTGCAACAAATTTGAGAGAAGAAAGAAAAGCTCAGCTCAAGGAATGATTTGAAGAAGGAAAGAAGCCAAGAGAGTAGTAAGATGGATGAAAAGAATGAAGATGGATTAAAAGGAGTGATATGCAGTGAAGTAGTTGGTGTGTGATGTGTGAACACCCTAAGAGTTTTGGTCCAAGTTGTGAAATTTGTGATAGGAATATGTATTGTACCAAGAAAGTTGTATGACCTGATGATGAGGAAAACATGTTGCGTGGGAGCATGCATAGTTGTAAGGCCTTAAGAGCATGCTCAGGCATACATGTAGTGAAAGTGGTGCATGGAGTTATCAAGTTGTGGAATGGACCACTTAGAGAGATACTAGGGTGACAGGTGTATTGGTATCCTAGCTTGATGGGGGGAATGTGAGATCTCAGGTGAGATGGTTGTTGAACCATGTACGCGAAAAAGTATCCTAGATAATTGGCGGATACAACAACTAGTTACTTGCGTAATCTGGTAGATGGAAACTTTTTTATATGGACTGCAATAAAAATGAATGAGACCAAGTCAAACTCCCAGAGTTAAGTTTAAGAAGGGGATTTTTAGGGTTGTTCCAATAAAATTGACTCGGTCAAGATATTGGTGGTATTATGTCTCTAGTATGAGAATCCATGGTTTTTTTCCCATTTTATTCATCTCTAATGAAGCTTATATAAAGGCTAGAAAGATCAAAGGAAAATTGTCTTTGTGGCCACCGAGAACACAAAAACGGTGTCTTTAGACACCACCATCTCTCTCAGTGCTCTGTGATCCCAATATACAATAAACCCTAGAAACTGAATCAACAATTTTCTTGTTGTATTTATATGTACACTATGCACATCATTCATGTGATCATTATAATAAAGTTGAATTCATTTTCCACCAAATTATTTGTTTAATAGTGGTATCAAAGCGGAGATTAATCTGCTTTGTCGAATAGAATGAGCCACTAGTTTTGTGGCCTTCTTGAGCGCTCCTCCTTTCTTGGTGGGCTGCCATTATTTCCTCACTCTATTGAACTTATGGCTTGTGTGTATTTCGAATTGGTGTTGAAGTGTGGGAAGCGTTGGTGTTTGTTAAGAGGGTATTGTCAAGTCAATTGTAATCTGCCACTCGTTTTGCATTAGTTGAAGCAAAGACACCCTGTTTCACAAGACTCTTATGACATTGAGAGCAGATACACTTGCACAAGCCAAAGTGTGAAGAGAGTGATGATTGTGGAAGAGACAAGTCCAAGTCCGGCTATCAAATGATGTGTGGTTTTCCCAACACAGAGAGCTTTTCTATTCAGTGAAGTTCAGGTAATGGAGACAAAGGTATAGTAGGACGAGTAGACTTTTTTGCATCATGTCTATGATGGCTAGGAGATAAAGGTACATCAAAAATCATGGTCGAGTCACTAATGGTCAGGGCAATGATGCATAAATCAATTGATCATCAGGGGTTTTTTTAATTTGGTTATTTTCCATGTCTTTCACATTGCAATTGTTTTATTCTTACATTTACGTTTTAAGAGAAAATTCATAATTTGTTGTGGTTGTTATATTCGTTGGGGACATTTTCGAATATGGTATTGTATTCTAAAAATATTGCAACATCCTTTCTTTGGAGTTATCCATTTTCACATACCCATTCCCTTGTCTATAGAAAGTTATTACAGACGTGGCCTATGTTGCAGCCTCTCTAGAAACATTTTGGAATGAAATATTATCTGCTTTTGATTTCTTACTAAATCATGATCGGTTCTAACCCACAAACTGAGCCACAATGAAGTTATAAACTCCGTGAATGTGTTTTCTAAGGACCTACTGAGGATCTCATGAGGTGAATGCCATATACCACAAGCTTCTTGTCGGAGGCCTTGATGGCGTGTGACAATGTTGTTGTTAGATGTATGCGGGTGTCTGCATCTACTATGAATTGGCCAATACATTGCTCTGAAGGTACAGATACAACATATTTTTTTATATGCCCTTCTTTGCTTCTGTTTGAAAGTCACTTTTGTTGCTTTCTATATTGACAATCTGCCTTAGACCAACTATTGGAATTGAATATTGACAAGTCACGCTCAGAGGCTTCAGGTCTGTCTTCCACCTTTTTACTATTCTGCATGCTTCCTGTTGGTAATACTACTTTGAGACATTTACCTAATTCTTGGAAATCCAACGCAGTCCACATGTCGCGTTATGTGATATTGGAATGAATGTAGTCAATTTGTTGTTTTTTTCTTCTTCAATTTGTTGTTCCTAACTCTGGTTCTATTATTGTTATTGAATCTGCTCTTTAAAACAATAACAATCAAAGTGTGTAATATTTAATGGTGGAAACCATTGAATTTAGAGAAGCTGCGTGGAGCTAATATATTTTGGTCACAAATGAGAAAATTAATACATTGAATCCTTCAGTTTTGTAGCATTGCGGAAAAAAAGAGAAAGAAAAAGAGAGCTTTGTAATATGAGTGTGAGTCTGTAATGATTTATAGGAATTAAAGGAAAAGCATTATCATAAGGATAATTTTTTTTTCTTATTAGTTTCAATATTGTTTTATATATTCCAAAGCACCATATTTTTGGAGCCTTTGAAATCGCATTCAAATGAACAGATGGCAACAAGCATAGGGAAAGAAGAAAGAGGCAAAAGCACTAGGTTTGGGGAGCCTTTGAAAAGTTAAATGGTTGTTGCAAATCAAAATATATTCCTTAAGGATAACTGCAACTGACTCAGAATCCCCTACTCGGAACCAAATCAGTGTAAGAGTAAAGCACCGCTTCTACATTATAATTGAACCAATTGTTTTGGTTCTAAGGTAGTATTATAGTATTGATGAACCAAGAAATTTAATTTTGTTGACATTTTAATATGAATTCTACCACTAAAATCAAATGTAATGGTCGAGATAAAATTGTTGAAGAAAAGAAGAAACATGGTAGAGAGGTCAGAGCACTGATCCGTCAATGAGTTGCACTTGAGCCTGTTAAAGCATAAAGTTTTTTTTCACTTAAGTATCCGAGAGTGGTGCTTTATTTTGAAGATTGATCATTTTATTTGTCAAATTTGACTACAGACTCTCTTTTATATTGTATTGTAATTGGGGGTGGACACCTTTTCAAAGTTGATTGTTTTCCCATAGTGAATTGGTCAAAATGGTGAGAATGAATGATTTGATAGAAATAATAAATACTCTAATGATCCCTAATATTCACAACATAGTCCAAATTAACAAGGACACCATTTTTTATATTAAAACCAATTTGAAAAATTCACAAGAGAGAGTTGAATTTCTCCAAATAGAGTCGCAGTTACAAAAGGATGAAATACAAAAACTAAAGATGAGTTGTAATTTTGAATCTGTTTTTGTTTAGATAAACATGTTTGAGTATGACTCAGAGATTGATCAGGAGTTAGAAAATGATAATGGATCAGTTCAATCCACCAAAAAAGAAAGTGTATGTAAGGGTCATTTTCATATAGATGTGAAACCTACAGTTCCCAAAAAATTCATTAGACCTTGGGGATAAATCGTGCACAACAAAAACAAAACTGGTATTGGATATGATAAAGATGTGCCTTTTCATGTTCCTAATTTTTCCAAGCCTATACAGTTTCGTAGTGCTGGATTTTTGGATGATGTTGTCCCACAATAAATTGTTAGATGCCAATATTGTGACAAAGTTGGACATGATAAAGATCATTTTTATGATCTTCATCCTTGTGAACATTGTGGAAAGAAGAATCACCATTCAAACAGGTGCTTCGAGCATAAGACTATTGCAAGAGAGAAAAATAATTTTGGATGAATTTCTTATTGGGATTGGTCTAAATATTCCAAGAAGGTTTACAAGTCATACCACAAGATATGTTTGAGAGTATTGACCAGTGTTGCAGTGAAGAGCACTTCATCTTTTCACCCTGTATCTGACAAGGGGGAATTGATGGAATTGATGGTCTACTACAGGTTCGAAGATTTATCAAGAGAGCCTAAGTCAAAGATAATCATAGTTGAACTGCTACAACCTAGAGTTCAAGTTCAGAAATCAAATTCAGAGTTGTAGACAAAGTTTTTTTTATTTATGCTCTATGAGAATGAGCATGATTGCATGTTTTTTGACATGATGAGATTTGTGAAGGAGCATTTCCACTAGCAGAAGATACCAAATTAGGAATTGTTCTAGGAACTGCTTTGATAGTTCCAAAGTTATTTTATTTGAGGAACTTCTATGATAGTTCGAGAGTTGATGGTCATCCTTAAACCATCACTGGTTGAGACCTTGAGTTCTCCCATATTTTTGTATCGCTTATGATTTTCTATTAAAAACCACCAGAGAGCTTACTCAAACATTGACTAAGATGCATTTTTTCATTTTTAGCTCTCATTCTTGGACTTTGATAAATCCATTCGGATTAATGGGGGATGTTAGCCACCAAATCCTTGATATTATAGCTTGGGCTAGTGTGTATTATTATGATTAGTTATTAGAGTCCAAGAAAACCTGGAAACTAAATCAGCAATTTTCTTGTTGTATTTATATGTACACTATGTACATCATTCATGTGATAATTATAATAAAGTTGAATTTATTTTCCACCAAGTTGTATGTTTATAAAACTACATAAAAGGAACCCAAAAATGACTAGTTGAAACCATGCCCTGTCTCAAACTAAAGAAAATTATAAAGCTGCAGATCTTTAAAAAAGAATAATCATAGATATATACTAATAGCAGGATTACAAAAGAATAATTATTGAAATTTCATGAATCATCATCCTGAAACTACATAGATTTCAATGTATATAATTCCATAGAAGGAAGAACAAAAAAAAAACAACGTGTGGCTAGACATGCAGTGGACTAGCATATGATGAGTGGTAAATCCATTACCAAGACAACCCTTGTTGTTTACTGCTACAAGCCATTTGGGTTGAATGGGGAGTGGAATACCAATAAATATTATGAAGCGAACTATTGGTTGTAGGTAAGGGGAACTCATCATTATCATCACCATCAAGAGGAGCATGAAAATTGAGATCAAACCATGGTGGATGTTGTTGTTGCTTGGTACTAGAAATGTCACTAGTAGTCTCCAAACTTAATATCCTGATGTGCCCACTTAGAGCTTTCCCTAGTTTGAGGCCTCCATGTAATTCTTTGATTCCTTGGTTAGAACATGAATCAATCAACTCATTCTTGAAAGGGGGATTTTTGTGCATGTCTTCATCTGTGGTAATTATTTCCTCTACTTCTAAGCTCTCAACCTCCTCCCTGGAAAATCATCCCTTGACCTTGTTGTGCTTGCTCTGTGCCCACCCAAAGCATGGAACAAATTGAAAATTTTCTTGCATGACCTGCACTAGAAATTTAAACCCATTTAATGTAGGTTTCATGCCTTGAAGTTGGGACTGTGGATTACTTGAAGGGGCTTTTTTTATTGTGGGTCTTTAATGAAGTTGGAGTCTTAACATCCACCGATCTAGATGTAGAATTTTTTTTATCAAATTTTCGATTTCTTAATTCCCATGGCTCCCCTGTAGTAGCAAGCATTACCAAGAAATTTGTCAGGTACTCTACCTCCTCATTTTTAGAGGAAACATATTTTTCATCCTCAGAAACCCCATTTTGTTCTCCTTCCATTAAGTTATTGTAATGGCATCTCATGTGCCTGATGAGAGTCTTCTAGGAGACGAATTCCTCAACCCATTACTGGCATATTCTTCAGAGAAGTTGAGCAGAGAATTTTGGAACTGAACTAATATGGTATGTTGAAAGAGTGTTCCATATCTGCATAGCTCCAATTCCAATAGCGATTAGGCCATTATCATGTTGTTGTTTTAGATCAACCCCACATAAAGCTTCATGTTCATGTCTTCTACAGTTGGGTATCAGTGTAGGCTTGGCTTTAACATCAATTGCTTGGTGGGGTGTTTTAAAAGGTGTTTCACTACGTATTATGGTACTTTGATTCTTGCTTATCTAGTTGGAATTGGAATGGGAAACTTGATTGTATTTTGCAGTAGTTATCAAACAGAGTTAGTGTCTTGTAAAATGTTTCATTCATTTTATTGCACTCAGTTGTTTCAATCATTTTCATTTGCTTATAATAATATATCTCCTCTTCATTCAATTCAAAGCCTAATGATATTATATAGGACATACATTTAAACAAAATATATATATTTGGACAAACAACCTTAATTCACATAAAGGAATGCGTCAAGAGTATTTCATGCTCTGAATTCAGGAAATACACTATATATGTGTTGTTAGTATAGTTATTATTGTAAAATTAGAATAGTTTTTATTGTAAAATTATTTGTTATTTTTATTATAAAGTAGAAAAAAATATCATAATTTAGTTGACAAATTAGCATTAAGGATAGTTATTATTGGTTGGTATCTGTGAATGCATGATGGCTCATCACTGTTATTCAAGGAAAATCACACCGCCTGAAATTACTTGCTCCTAGTCTGTAAGGCACAGGCTTTCACTTCTACTAGACACATCTAAGTCTTGGGCCTTATTTCCTGAAGATGACCTCTTAGCCAAGCAAAAAAAAAAAGGTTATGTTCTAGGTCAATTCTTTGTTATATTTATACATGTGTTTAATTTTATTTTTATGGTTTTTATTTATATTCATAATTATATAAAAACATTTACTCTACTAATTTTTTTTATTAGTGTATGTTACCTTTATCTATATATATATATATATATATATATATATAATTTTTATTGTTGGTGTTAATGTTATCTTATATATATTAAAGTTATTTCTATTTTGATCACATATTCTTGAAATTGAAGGGTTTATTTACAAAGTAAATGTCAACTTTGTAACTAGTTTTCATATTTTTGAAATCGTTTCGTGAAATATATAATTGGGAAAGAATTATTATTAAGTTTAAATTTTAGATAGGATATATATACTTCCATAAATTTTAGCAGTGAAATTATTCCACAAACACTAATTGCTTAGGTCACAAACCAAAAAAATATTATACTCTAACTAATATTTTATTTAACTATAATTTTAAAATTAAATGATGATGATGATTAATGCCCACTAAGACCAATGCGATCTATCATACCTTAAAAACAAGAATAATCTAATTGAAATTCTTTAGTATCTTATTTATATGCTTAAAAATAAGTGAAAGAAGTGCACCAATATCACTATAGTTGGGTTGAATTAACAAGTCAAAAATATTGGAAATGTGATAGATGTTAGGGAAATGAGAGTGGATGTGAGTAAGAGCCAGACACTCTAAAGGAAAGTGCTTTTCATCCTCCACCCTCTTAGTATCACAAAGCTGACAAATTCTATCGTCCCAGGGAGTCTTGGGAGTATACCACCACTTGGTTTGCCTTTGAAGCTCATGAGAATTAGTTCTAATCTTATTGATGTTCATCTTTTTCTTCGAGATGGTCAAAACAGAAAGATAATTTTGGTTCTCAAGGGTAGGGTTGATCACCTCCTTATAATATCTTATCTTCCTTTTACCCTTCCTCTCCTTATCATCCCATACCATATCCTTAAATTTGGAGTTGGTAGTATATTTGACACTATCCTTGCTTCCTAGGATGATCTCTTCATTTATCCCCCAATGGTTGAGCCAAGACTGGGGATCCTTATGTCATCCACGCTTGAGGCGAATGTGTGGGTTTTGACTAAAGTTAGAAGAACTTTTAGGAAGCCTCTTGGATTCCATGTTGTAAAACTTCTTCTTATACATTAGATACTTAAACATAGTCTTGTTTTCAATAGGGGAGAGGCCAGCTTCGATCAGGAGGATAAGATAGGGGGTATTTCCCTTGATCTTGAGATTGTATGTTATGAATTTTTTTGAATCATCTCAATATTTCTCCACGACTCTCTAGATATACTGCAACCCCAGACTTCACAACCGTATAGGACAATAGGGGTGATGAGGGTCTCAAAGAGGAATCATTTTTACTCCAAATACAAAGATCAACAACCTTACAATTGTTTTCAAGCTCATAATAATCTTTCCATCCTCTAATAATCCTTTTCTAATTTTTGTAATTCTAGTTGAGTTGATAAGGAATGCCAATACCCAAATATTTATAAGAAGATACCTATTCCAAGCAATTGTTATCATAGATGAAATTTCCATGGGTGATATTTTTGGATTTAATTATCATGATTTTAGTCTTGTTGGTATTAACCATCATACCCATCTTGGAGAAATAGTCATGAAGAGTCTTAAGTTGCTTGTCCAGGTCCTTGTGGCTTCTAGCAGGAAGCACGATATCATCGATGTAGAGGAGAAGAGTAATGATAATACCAGCAAGCTCGGTTCCCTTGCACCTCGCGATTTCCAAACACTCCTCTAGATTATAGATGTAAATACCAAAAAGGGTAGGGGAAAGGGGAAAGGGCAATATTTTTTTTTTTTAAATTTTATTTCATCACAAAAATTAATTGACAAACTTAGATAATGTACCATATATAATCTCTCTCATAATCAAGTCAGAATTACACTACCCAAAACAATTTTAATTCTTTGTAATGGACACTCACAACTTAGGTGTGATGGACACTTATGTGAACATTTTTTGGAATATTTAAATGAATATGTAAGATGGCCTATTTCTAATATTTATAAATTTATGGTTTGTGTTTGTTTATCCCTTTTTCCATAAAATTTGTACAATATGCATAATTATTAAACTTCGGTGTAATTATAATAAGCACAACCACATTAATAATAATAATAATAAAATTACAATAATAATAATAATTATTATTATTATTATTCTTAATTAATTAATTATTTTTTAAATAATTATTAATATTAATTGTTATTAATTTATAATTAATTACTTATAATATTATTATTAATTATTATTTTTAATAAGTTTTATTAAACATTATTAATTATAATTTATTGATAAATCTATTATAAATTTATAATTAATTATAATTATAAATTATTATTATTATTATTATTATTATTATTATTAAATAAATATTATTTTTATTAATTACTAATTTTTAATAATAATAATTATAATTATGATTAATTAATAATACTAAAAACAAAAGGATACTACTTATTATTATTATTATTATTATTAGTTTTTTTTTTAATCTTGATAGGACTCTCTGATTTTCGAGTTTACATGTCCATTATTAACCCCACTACGGGGGAGGGTAGCACAAGATTTGAACCTAAGATCTCCGCTTCAGTGAGACTTCATTCCACGACCATCGCCACTTGAGCTACCCCAAGCGAACAATTATTATTATTATTAATTAATTAATTAATACTAAAAACCCAAGGGATAACTTAGTTGGTCAAGTTCTTGTTTGTAAGTACCTCACCTATTGGGAGGTCACAAGGTCAAATCTCCTTGATGCCCTTGGGGTTAGGCCTTGATAGTTTGGTCAGCGGGTGGATCCCTTCAGGTTGATCTACCTGGATTTTCCCGTGGATGTAGTGGCCACTGAGTGTCCGTGAACCACCCTTAAAAGAAAATAAAAAATCCAAGGGATTAATACTATAAAACCCAAGGAATTATAAATCTAAGGGAATAATGCTAAATCCAAGGGATAAATATTATAAACCAAAGGTATATAAACCCTAAGATAAATATTATAAGCCCTAAAATAAACATGGTTGACCATAGTTGATTTTCATATTGACAAAATCTTTGTCACAATGAGACGTTCGACTATGATTGACCATGATTCGACTATAATTGATTTTCATATTGAAACAACCTTTCTCACAATGTGATGTTGGACAATGGTTAACCATGGTTGATTTTCATATTGAGACAATCCTTGTCATGATGCAACATTGCGAAATGGTTGACCATGGATGATCGTCTTGTCACAATGTGATGTTGGGCCAAGACACAATCTTTGTTACAATGTGACCATGGTTATTGAACATGGTTGACCATGATTGATTGTGGATGACCATGGTTGATTTTCGTATTGACCATGGATGACCATGGTTGATTTTCACATTGACCATGGATGATCATGGTTGATGACGTTGGAGCAAGATACAATATTTGTCACAATATGACCATGATTATTGACCATGGTTGAGCATGGTTTATTTTCATATTGAGACAATATTTGTCATAATGTGACGTTGGATCATGGTTGACCATGGTTGAGTTTTATATTGACACAATCTTTGTCACAAAGTGATGTTGAACCATTGTTGACCATGTTTGACCATAATTGGTGAGGTCGACCATGTTTATCTAATGTTGACAATGATTCACCATGATTCACAATGGTTGACCATGATTAATTTCCATATTGAGAAAAGCCTATGATAAACCCTAAGATAAATATTATAAACCAAGGTATATAAACCATATGATAAATATTATAAATGGTAAAATAAACATGTTTGACCATGCAACATTGGACCATGGTAGACCATCTTTGACCATAATTGATTTTCATATTGGGACAATCGTTGTCACAATATGACATTGGACCATGGTTGACCATGATTGACCATGCAAGTTGATGATGGTTGACCATGTTTGATTTTCATATTGAGACAATCTTTGTTACAATGCGACATTAGGCCATGGTTGATTATGGTTGAACAGGATTTATAAACCCAAGGGATTTTTATTAAACCCTAGAATTAATATTTTAAACCCTATGAACACTATTATACCCTAGGAATATGAACCCTTTGATTAATAAACCCAAGGTATTGATATTATAAACCCACGGGAATAATAAACTTAAGGGATTATAAACCAAAGGGAATAATATTAAACCTAAGGGATTAATGTTATAAACCAAAGGTATATAAACCATAAGATAAATGTTATAAATCCTAAAATAAACATGGTTGACCATGGTTTACCATGGTTGATTTTCATATTAAGACAATCTTTGACACAATGCAACGTTTGACCATGGTTGTAACAATGTGACGTTGGACAATGAGACAATATTTGTCACAATGTGACCATGTTTATTGACCATGGTTGACCATGATTGATTTTCATATTGAGACAATCTTTCTCACAATGCAATGTTGGACCATGGTTGACCATGGTTGATTTCCATATTGAGACAATCTTTGTCACAATGTGGTGTTGGACCATGGCTGACCATAATAGACCATGGTTGACCATGATTGACCATGGTTGACCATGATTGATTTTCATATTAAGACAAATGTGTCACAATGTGACATTGGACCATGATTGTCCATGCTTGACCATGGTTGATTTTCATATTGAGACAATCTTTGTGACAATGTGACATTAGACTATGGTTGAGCATGATTTACCATGGTTGACGAATGGTTGAAAATGTTTGACCATGGTTGATTTTCATATTGAGACAATATTTGTCATAATGTGTTGTTGGACCATGGTTGACTATGATTATAAACCCAAAGGATTTATTTTAAATCCTAGGATTAATATTATAAACCCTATGAATAATATTATACCCTACAAATATGAACCCTTGGATTAATAAATCTACGGGAATAATAAACCTGAGGGATTATAAACCCAAGGGAACAATATTAAACCTATGAGTTTAATATTATAAACCCAAAATATATAAACCCTAAGATAAATATTATAAACCCTATGATAAATATTATAAACCAAAGATATATAAAGCCTAAGATAAATATTATAAACCCTAAAATAAACATGGTTTACCAATGTTTATTTTCATATTGACAAAAATCTTTATCACATTGTGACGTTGGACTATGGTTGAACATGATTTATTTTCATATTGAGACAACCTTCCTCACAATTCGACGTTGGACAATGGTTGACCATGGTTTATTTTCATATTGAGACAATGTTTGTCATGATGCGACGTTGCACTATGGTTGACCATGAATGACTGTGTTGGCACAATGTGACGTTGGAGCAAGAGACAATATTTGTGAGGATGTGATGGTCGATTTTCATATTGAGACAATATTTGTCACAATGCGATGTTGGAACATGATCGACCATGGTTGACCTTGGATGACAATGGTTGTCACAATGTGATGTTGGACCAAGAGACAATCTTTGTCACAATGTGACATTGGACCAAGAGATAATCTTTGTCACCATGTGACCATGATTATTGACCATGATTAACCATGACTGACCATGGTTGAGCATGGTTTATTTTCATATTGAGACAAGCTTTGTCACAATGTGATGTTGGACCTTGGTTGGCCATGATTGAATTTCATATTGACACAAATTTTTTCACAAAGTCACGTTGAACCATTGTTGACCACGGTTAACCATGATTGACCATAATTGATGAGGTCAGCCATGTTTATCCAATGTTGACCGTGATTCACCATGGTTGACCATTATTGATTTCCATATTGCGAAAATCCTATGATAAACCATAAGATAAATATTATAAACCAAGGTTTATAAACCATATGATAAATATTATAAATGGTAAATTAAACATGTTTGACCATGTGACATTGGACCATGGTAGACCATGGTTTATTTTCATATTGGAACAATATTTGTCACAATGTGACATTGGACCATGGTTGACCATGATTGACCATGGTTGACAATGATTGACAATGGTTGAACATGGTTGATTTTCATATTGAGACAATCTTTGTCACAATGCAACGTTGGACCGTGGTTAACTATGGTTGAACATGATTATAAACCCAAGGGATTTATATTAAACCCTAGGATTAATATTTTAAACCTTATGAATAATATTATACCTTAGGAATATGAACCCTTTGATTAATAAACCCAATTGATTGATATTATAAACCCAAGGGATTATAAAATGAAGGGAATAATATTAAACCTAAGGGATTAATATTATAAAGCCAAGGTATATAAACCCTAAGATAAATATTATAAACCCTAAAATAAGCATGGTTGACCATGGTTTACCATGATTGATTTTCATATTGAGACAATATTTGTCACAATGTAACATTGGACCATAGTTGGCCATGGTTGACCATGGTTGTAACAATGTGACGTTAGACCATGAGACAATCTTTATGACAATGTGACCATGCTTATTGACCATGGTTGACCATGATTGATTTTCGTATTGAGACAATCTTTCTCACAATGTGATGTTGGACCATGGTTGATTTCCATATTGAGACAATATTTGTCACAATGTGGCATTGGACCATGGTTGACCATGGTTGATTTTCATATTGAGCATGATTGACCATGGTTGACCAAAATTAGTTTTCATATTGAGACAACTTTTGTCACAATGCAAAGTTGGACCATGGTTGACCATGATTGATTTTCATATTGAGACAATATTTTTTGCAATTTGACATTGGACCATGGTTGTCCATGCTTGACAGTGATTGATTTTCATATTGAGACCATCTTTGTGACAATGTGACAATGTGACATTGGACCATGGTTGACCATGATTGATCATGGCTGACAATGGTTAACAATGGTTGACCATAGTTTCTTTTCATATTGAGAAAATATTTGTCACAATGTGACATTGGACCATGGTTGACCATGATTATAAACCCAAGGGATTTATATTAAACCCTCGATTAATATTATAAACCCTATGAATAATATTATACCATACAAATATGATCCCTTAGATTAATAAAACCAAGGTAATAATAAATTTGAGGGATTATAAACCCAAGGGAACAATATTAAACCTATGGGATTATTATTATAAACCCAAACTATATAAACCCTAAGATAAATATTATAAAGGATGTGATAAATATTATAAACCAAAGGTATATAAACCCTAAGATAAATATTATAAACCCTAAAATAAACATGATTGACCATAGTTGATTTTCATATTGACAAAATATTTATCACAATGTGATGTTGGAATATGGTTTACCATGTTTGATTTTCACATTGAGACAACCTTTCTCACAATCCAACGTTGGGTAATGGTTGACCATGATTGATTTTCATATTGAGACAATATTTTTCATGATGCGACATTGCACCATGGTTAACTATGTTGTCATAATGTGATGTCGGACCAAGAGACAATATTTGTCAAAATGTGACCATGGTTATTGAACATGGTTGACCATGGTTGATTTTCATATTGAGACAATATTTGTCACAATGTGACATTGGACCATGGTTGACCTTGGATTATGATGGTTGTCACAATGTGGCGTTGGACCAAGAGGCAATCTTTGTCACAATGTGACCATTATTATTGTCCATGGTTGATAATGATTAACCATGAATGCCCATGGTTGAGCATGATTGATATCCATATTGAGACAATATTTGTCACAATGTGACGTTGGACCATGGTTGACCATGGTTGAATTTCATATTGACACAAATTTTGTCACAAAGACACGTTGAACCATTGTTGACCATGGTTAACCATGATTGACCATAATTGACGAGGTCGACCATGCTTATCCAATGTTGACCTTCATTCACCCCGATTTGCCATGGTTGACCATTATTAATTTCCATATGGAGAAAGTCCTATGATAAACCATAAGATAAAGATCATAAACCAAGGTATATAAACCATATGATAAATATTATAAATGGTAAAATAAACATGTTTTACCATGCGACATTGGACCATGGTAGACCATGGTTGATTTTCATATTGGGACAATCGCTGCCACAATGTGGCATTGGACCATGGTTGATCATGATTGACCATGCAAGTTGGCGATGGTTGACAATGGTTTACCATGGTTTATTTTCATATTGAGACAATCTTTGTCACAATGCGACATTCAACCATGGTTGACTATGGTTGAACATGATTATAAACCTAAGGGATTTATATTAAACCCTAGGATTAATATTTTAAACCCTATGAACAATATTATACCCTAGGAATATGAACCCTTTGATTAATAAACCCAAGGGATTGATATTATAAACACAAGGGATTATAAACTGAAGGGAATAATATTAAACCTAAGGGATTAATATTATAAACCCAAGGTATATAACCCTAAGCTAAATATTATAAACCCTAAAATAAACATGGTTTACCATGGTTTATTTTCATATTAAGACAATATTTGTCACAATGTGACCATGCTTATTGATCATCGTTGACCATGATTGATTTTCGAATTGAGACAATCTTTCTCACAATGCGATGTTGGACCATGTTTGACTTCCATATTGAGACAATACTTGTCACAATGTGGCATTGGACCATGGTTTACCATAATAGACCATGATTGAGAATGGTTGATTTTCATATTGGGCATGATTGACCATGGTTGACCAAAATGGATTTTCATATTGAGACAATCTTTGTCACAATGCGACATTGGACCATGGTTGGCAATGGTTGACGATGGTTGATGTTCATATTGAGACAATCTTTATCACAATGTGACATTGGACCATGGTTGACCATGATTATAAACCCGGAGGATTTATATTAAACCATAAGATTAATATTATAAACCCTATGAATAATATTATAGCCTACAAATATGAACTCTTAGATTAATAAACCCAAGGGAATAATAAACCCGAGGAATTATAAACCCAAAATACATAAACCCTAAGATAAATATTATAAACCCTATGATAAATACTATAAACCCTAAAATAAACATGGTTTACCATGGTTAATTTTCATATTGACGCAATCTTTGTGACAATGCGATGTTGGACCATGGTTGACCATGGTTGTAACGATGTGACGTTGGAACATGAGATAATATTTCTCACAATGTGACCATGGTTGACCACCATTGACCATTGTTGATCATGATTTATTTTCATAACGATTGATTTTCATATTGAGTGATTTTGACAACTTAGATGCCTTGTGGTGGTGGATAATTAAACCACATATTAGGCATGCCAATCATCTAAGAACTCACATAACCTAGCAAACAAAAAAAGGAAAGTACAATCACATTTATAAAATCTTCAATTAAGCATATCATTTGTCACATTACTACTCATTTTAAATTTTGCACCTATTTACAATTTTATTTTATTTTCAAATTTCATTGGTTAAACATGAATTTTCTCATTCACCTTTTTAATAAAGTTTAAATAGTTTACACATTGATTTGAAACATTTTACTTTTTGTTTTTACTTAAAATTTGCTCAATATCTACTTAAATTATTAAATTTTAATTTCTTTGGTTAAACATGAACTTTCTCATATTCACATTTATAATAAAGTTTAAATACTTTACATGAAACATTTAATTTTTGTTTTTACTTAAAACTTAGCCAATATCTACTTAAAATAAAAACTAACGTTGAATTTGTATTATTTTATTATCTTTTGATTTTCAAGTTATTGAATTTATTTACACATTAAAAATACATTTTAAATAATAATAAAATTATAATTTAAATTTATTTTTTTATTAAAATAACCAAAACATAAATATTGTATCACTTTTACTCCCTATATAGTATTATATAATAATATTGCATAAAACTCCACCCACAATCACTTAAACTAAATTTAATTAACAAATACACTTATATTTTAAACTCTATAAATTTAATTAACAAATACACTTATATTTTAAACTCTATATATATAAAAGATAATCTCTCTTTCAATAATATATAACCTTATTCTCATTGAAAAAATTATATACAATTTCCAAAAAATGTTATCATATACCATTTTACAAAAAAATCAAACATACTGGTGACACAGGGTGGTAGTTTTGAGCCTTTTTGCTCAATTTTCTTTTTTGAGCATTATCGAAAATTTTCGGATTTTCTGTTTTGTTATTAAGTTTTCTGTTCCTAGTTCTATTGGTTTTTCAGTTTTCGAAATTGGTGCCCATGAATAGTTAATTGACTATACCGAGTTTTGTAATGATGACAACAAATACATAATTATGTAATCAATTTCTAACCTAAAAAGCAGAACTCAGAAAAGTTACATAAAGTGAATATTTTATTTTCAAAATTTTTATTTTCAAAATAGATGTGAAGTGTAAAATATAACAATGGAGATATATTTTAGTTAATGTTGTATTTTTTTTTTCTCGTCTCATTGAATAGTTTTTTTCTTTTTTATTTTTTATTTCTAATTAATTGTTGAGAAATGACAACAAGAAATTCGAGTTTAATTTGTCCTTGAATTAAACTGTGAATTAAATTCGAATTCTACTTTCATGGCAACTTAAAAGACTTAAATTAAGTTTATTAAACTTACTTAACTCAGGTAATTTGAGTTGGAAGTCTTTTGGAAGTCATGTTAAGTTCTCTCTACTTTGTAGGAGTCCAATGTGAGTTGTAAAATAGAAGACTCGGTTTCATGAGTCAGTTTAGTTAAATTAGTTCTCAAACTAATTGAGAAAATTAATAGTAAGTTAACGGTTAGTGGGGACACTAATGAACTCCACCAGTGCTACTCTAGTTAACTGAATATTTACTCATCAAAAACTCATGCAAGTCGATTCTGAGAAAGACCTAGTTAAGACTAGAGTACAGGGACAATGTACTATTTGTTTTAGATTTTTCTGAGTTGCACTGGCATGCATTCAGGCACTGATTCTTGAAGGATTCACAGTTTTTAGAGGCTTTATTTCCCTTTAAATACAAGCTATCCTTCATAGGAATTACACATTGGAATAAACACTTGGAGAGCTTGTGAATTTGCTCAACTTTGGCCTTGAGCTTCCTTATGAGTTGGAGATTGAATTTGTTGAGTGTTGGGATTGTTCTAGAGAGAACAAGCATTGTAATTTCATTTTGATTTTCCGAATTAATATAAACAGATAGTGGGGTTTTGAGTTGTGGCTTTCTCCAGATATTTATTGTGTTATGTGCTTTTGATTCTCTTCCTCTATTGATTATTGTTTGCTTGATGTTTATGGGCTTTCGTTGTAAAGAGTGGAAGTATATTCTTGTCTTTTTCTTTAGCATACTGCATAGCTTTTCAATCTACAGGATTTTCTACATGGTATCGGAAGAAGATTGTTTTTTGGGCGAGAGTTTGCAAAGCAGATCTGATAATTTTTGTGCAAAATTTTCAGCAAAAAAAAATAAATAAATTAATAAAATAAAAATAAAAATTTGTGGGTTTGGATTCCTTGGGAAAGGATACCCAAATTCAAAGAACAAATCGGTTGAATCAGAGTTAGATGAGGGAGATATCGTTGATTTAAAATCATCTCTCTAGAGGAGATTTCGAAGTTGAGTTATGGTTATAGGTGAAAGTCGAATTTGAATACATACTTCAGGATCGGCAGATGGCGTTACATGGGTTGAGGCTTGAGTATGTATTGGAAGGAAGATCGAATTTTATAGCATGGAGGGACAGAATGGAGGCTGTGCTAGAAGGTAATGGCTAGAAGGAATTCATTGATCAAGAAGTCCCCAAGCCAGTAGCAGTGATCAAAAGAAGTTGGCATTGAAGGATAAACTTCGTAAAATCAAGATGGAGAAAGGCGAGACGATTCCAAAGTACTTGACCAAGTTCACTCAATGTTGGGATGAACTTGGAAGTGTTGGAATCATGGTTTCCGAGGAGGATATGGTGAGCCTTTCTCTTCTTGGACTCCCAAAGAGTTGGCATAATTATCAGGACTCTATCAATGGTTGGGAGAAGCTGCCAGATTGGGAACAACTATGGTCAGGTTTGATGTAGGATGACATCAAGAGGAACACCAGGGATGGCTCTTCATCAAAGACTAATGATGAAGATAACTGTGCCTTAGCGATTAAGACGAGGAAGGGGAAAGGTAAAATTTCTCATTCCAAATCAGATTCTTATCACAGAGGTAAGAAGAAGGACATGACGAAAGTTAAATGCTTTCATTGTCACAAGATGGGACATTTTGCTACAAATTGTCCATTGAAGAAGTCCAAGGAGAAGTCCTCAGGAGGAGCGACGGGTGAGGCTTTCGCCTCCTAATTCAAATTGGACTTTTCCCTCATTGCATGCATGGTGTCTTCAATGATGGGAAGTGTCTGGTACTTAGACAATGGAGCTTATTTCCACATGACTGGCGATAAAGAGTTATTCAATGAACTGGAGGAGAAATATCTCAAGATGCATATCGAGATGGGTGATAATGGTAAGTATAGTGTTACTGGTGTGGGCACTATTAATTTTTTGAGGGAGCATGTTGGGTACCTATAATACTAGTGATTACCCCATTACTATTGTAGTTATACCCTTATTTATATTGTTGTGCCCCTATTACCCCCATATTGTTATTTCTGTGCCCCATAGAATCCCTCTATTGTTATTTTTGTGGCTTTATATTATTATTGTTAGGTCGGCTGGATTATATTGTGACTCCTTAGACTCCTATATATAGAAAGGAGGTTTTGTCATTTGTATCATCCAAGAATTGTTCATTTATGTAATGTAAAGGAGGTTGCCCCCTCGAAGAGGCTGAATTCTAAGGCGTTGATCTATCTTTTCTATCTTTTCTTGAGCTGGTTTCATAACATTTGGTATCAGAGCTTTGGATTCTAGGGTTTCGCTGCTCCAAACAGGTCATCGTGGCATTTTCGCTATAACTTTTTTTCTGTGACGTTTCAGAAGTCGCAAAAAAAACCCATTTGAGAAGAAATCGCGCTGAACCTTGGGTCCGAATTTCAGAGCTTTTCGCATGCTTTTTGCGGAGATATGATCTGAGGAAGTTGGTCTTTTTGCAGACTCCTGAATTACATTCAAAACAGGTGACCTGGGGAAAATCGTCATAACTTTCTCTCTGGGGATCGGATTGAAATTTCGTAAGAAGGTACAGAAAGAGGACGGACTGTAGTTTCTTGTATGTGTTTTTCAGATCCAAAGGTTGAAACAGTGACTCGTGGCACGTCGTACAAGTTCGCTCTACTGAACTAGTCTAAAAGCAAGTCACTGTGGGAGATTTCACATAACTCTTCCTTGGAGAATCCAATTTGGGTCAGACTTGTGGCATTGGAAAGAGGACACAGAAGGCTACTACAGGTCACAATTTCAGAACTGGATGATCTGAAATTACAGAGATACATCAGATTCAATATCAGGCTTCTATAAAGTGAAAAAAGGTGTGTAGTTTTTTTTTAATTTTTGTGTAAGCTTGGTTTAACGGAATTCAAAGGGCATAGTAAAGCATTATTATCGGTAACTGATGCCCCGAGGAAAGAAAATGCAAACACCTAGTAAGGAACCTGAAAGCTCTAGCATGACTCATGAAGAAGAGGAAGAAATGCTACATGATATATCAAAATTACAAGAACAAGTGCAACAAATGTCACGCTCACAAAAGCTAACAGAAGCTAAGATAAATGGCGTGGAATCTAAGATAAATGGCGTGGAATCTAAGATAAATGGCATGGAAGCTAAGATGGACGATTTGAAGATAGATTTGAAGACAGATTTGAAGAGAGACATGGCAAATTTGAAGACAGATTTGAAGACAAACATGGCAGATTTGAAGATAGATTTGACAAATTTGCTACAAGAAATACTTACTAATGGTGAAAAGGTTGTAAAGGAAACTCATGATGTGAACAAAATTAATGTTAATCATGATTCCATAGACTCTAATGTTGGATCGAAGACCCACCATATTCCAAAAATCGATATGAGGAAGTTTGATGGCAAGGATCCCGCCACATGGATATTACAGATGGAGCAGTTCTTCGATCTCAATAATGTGCAAAACACACAAAAGGTACGTATGGCAACTGTATATTTGGAACCAAATCAGTTTGTATGGTATCAATGGCTTTGCTCTCGTAAACAATTTATCACTTGGGCAATTTTTACGGAAGAATTGATAGCACATTATGAGGATACAAAAAGCAACACTTTTTTTAGCCAATTGATAAGTCTCAAACAAAAGGGTTCAATAATGGAGCACATTGAGGAGTTCCAAAAATTGAACATAAGGGTAAAAGATATTCCAGAGGAGCATAGGATTGATGTGTTCATAGGGTCTTTAAAGGATAATATCCAACATGATGTTCGCCTTTGGGAACCTGATTCATTAGAGAAGGCATTCAGGTTAGCAAGAAAAATGGAAAGCAAAATTATGGCAACTAGGAAGCATACCACTCACAACTATAAAGACGGAAGTGTTGTTGCCCCTAGTCTTCCACAACCTATAAGGTTGACACCACAACAATTGGAAGAAAAAAGAGCAAAAGGGCTTTGTTACAGTTGTGATAGCAAATACACTAAAGGTCATAAGTGTGCTGAGAAGAAATTATTCTACATAGATTGTGAAGAGGAAGAAGAAAAGGAGCAAGAAAGGTCAAAAGAAGAGGATATACTCCAGGAACAAAGCCTAGATGAAGAACAAATAAATCCGACCATATCTTGTAATGCATTGGCGGGAATTACCACTCCTCAAACCATCAAGATAGAAGGACAAATCAAGAAGAAAAAGGTAATAGTGTTGATTGATTCAGGAAGCACCCACAATTTTATTCATTGTAGGGTAGCAAAAGAATTGAATTGCTTCCTATATCCAGCACCAGAGTGTCAAGTGATGATTGCAAATGGAGGAACAATAAATTGCTCTGGAAAGTGCCATAATATCAAGCTATCCATGGGAGAATATGTATTGACTAGCCCAATGCTTTCCATTCCAATGGGAGGTGCTGATGTTGTACTAGGAGTCCAATGGCTACAATCCTTGGGTACAATAGCTTTTAATTTTCAAGAACTTTTCATCAAATTTTCTACGGAAGGAAAGGAAGTTGAATTAAGGGGTATTGCAGGGAAACCAGGAAAGATAATCAGCTCTAATGGTATGACAAAGCTTCTAAAAAAGGAGCAAAGAGGTGTAATTGCACAATTATGTTCGCTAGATGTTTCCACATTGGAATCATCTATTTCTCCAGATCTCCAAAAAGTCCTGGACAATCATTCCAAGGTATTTGAGACTCCCAAAGGTCTCCCACCTATGCGTGATCATGATCATGCTATTCATCTGATTCCAGGAAGTGTTCCTCCAAACATCAGGCCGTACAGATATCCCTATGTCCAAAAAAGTGAAATTGAACGTATGGTTGCAGAAATGCTAGAGGCTGGTATAATTCAACCGAGTCAAAGTTCTTTCTCTGCTCCAGTAGTATTGGTGCACAAGAAGGATGGATCATGGCGCATGTGTCCGGATTATAGGGAGCTCAACAAGCTCACTATTAAAGATAAGTTCCCCATTCCTGTCATTGATGAATTACTGGATGAATTGCATGGATCAATTTACTTCACCAAGTTGGATCTTCGTTCGGGATATCATCAAATCAGAATGAAGATTGAAGACATTCCGAAAACGGCATTTAGAACTCATGAGGGTCATTATGAATTTTTGGTCATGCCTTTTGGCCTTACCAATGCACCTTCAACATTTCAAGGTTTGATGAATTCAATTTTCAAACCATTCCTTAGAAAATTTGTGTTAGTATTTTTTGATGATATACTAATCTACAGCAAGTCTTGGAAGGATCATGTTGAACATGTTGACAGGGTGCTACAACTATTGGAGGAGAAACAATTATATGCAAAAAGATCCAAATGTTTCTTTGGAGTCCAGGAGGTGGAATATTTGGGTCATATTGTATCTCATGAAGGAGTTAAGGTAGACCCTAGCAAAATTAAAGCCATTAAGGAATGGAAAATCCCCACATCCATAAAGCATCTGCGAGGATTTCTTGGGTTGACAGGGTATTATCGCAAGTTTGTTAAGAATTATGGGAGAATAGCAGCACCTCTAACAACATTATTGAAGAAAGATGCATTTTCATGGACTCCGGAAGCAACAAAGGCCTTTGAACATCTTAAAGAGGCAATGTGCCAAGCACCGGTCTTAGCTACACCGGACTTCACAAAAACCTTTATTGTGGAATGTGATGCTTCAGGAAATGGAATTGGTGCTGTTCTAATGCAAGATGAAAGACCCATTGCTTTTGAAAGTCGTCCAATCAAGGGAAAGTTTTTAAGCAAAGCTATTTATGAGAAGGAAATGTTGGCAATACTCCATGCACTTAAGAAATGGCGACCCTACCTAATGGGAAGACACTTCAAGGTAAAAACGGATCATGATAGCCTTAAATACTTTTTAGAACAAAGATTATCCTCTGAAGAGCAACAAAAGTGGGTCACAAAGATGTTGGGTTATGACTTTGAAATCATCTACAAAAAAGGGAAGCAAAATGTGGTGGCAGATGCACTCTCAAGAAAGGATGAGGATGTGGAAGCATTGTTGTGCGCCATTTCTATTATCCAACCAGATTGGATAAACGAAGCAAGGGAGGAATGGAAGAATGACGAAGAAGTGTGGGCACTTATTCGAAAGCTACAACAAGATTCCAGTACGTCTGATACATTTAGCTGGAAAAATGATTCGTTATGGTACAAAGATCGCTTATACCTCTGTAAGAATTCCCAGCTAAAACAAAAGATTCTTATGGAATTGCACACTTCTCCCTTAGGAGGGCACTCAGGATTTTTAAAAACTTACCACAGGGTTAAGAAGGAATTTTTTTGGGATGGCCTTAAATCAGATATTCAAAAGTTTGTGGCGGAATGTTTGGTTTGCCAACAAAATAAAGTTGAAACAATTAAGACACCGGGTCTATTACAACCTTTATCCATTCCAAGCCAACGTTGGGAGGAGGTTTCAATGGATTTTATCACAGGTTTACCCAAGTCTGAGGGAAAGAGTGTCATCATGGTGGTAGTTGACAGACTTACCAAGTATGCACACTTTTGTGCATTATCACATCCATTTAAAGCCAGTACAGTTTCTACTGCATTTATGGAAACAATTCAAAAGCTACATGGAAACCCAAAGATTATTGTAAGTGACAGAGATCCCATTTTCACTGGAAATTTTTGGACAGAATTATTTTCTTGTCTTGGTACTCAGTTAGCTCATAGCTCATCTTATCATCCTCAATCTGATGGGCAAACTGAGATAGTAAACAAATGTTTGGAAGGATATCTTCGTTGCTTTGTATCTGATAAACAGACACAATGGGTCAAATGGTTGCCTCTGGCTGAATGGTGGTATAACACTTCCTTCCATACAGCAACAAAAATGACCCCATTTATGGCACTTTATGGGTATCAACCACCATCCATCACATCATATTTAAGAGAAAATTCTAAGGTTCAGGCAGTGGAACATCACATCGAACATCAACAACAAGTCCTCCAACTCTTAAAGGATAACCTCGTGTTGGCACAAAATAGAATGAAACAACAGGCAGATCAACATCGCAGTGAAAGAAGTTTTGATGTAGGTGATTGGGTATTCCTACGGCTACAACCATATAAGCAAATGTCCCTAAAGCAAGCTAAGAAGGATAATAAATTATCACCAAAGTATTATGGTCCGTACAAGGTGTTGCAAAAGATTGGTACTATGGCATACAAATTGGAGCTTCCTGCAGCTTCTCGATTGCACCCAGTTTTCCATGTTTCATGTTTAAAGAAGGTTATAGGCGACAAGCTCCCAGTTCAAACAATATTGCCAGAACTTGACGAGGAAGGAAAAATTATATTGGAACCGGAAGCAGTCACAGAAACAAGAACTCGACAGCTACGAAATCGATCAATTTCAGAGTATCTTATCAAGTGGAAGAACTTATCCGCTGAAGATTCCACATGGGAGGATGAGAATTTTATGCAGAAGTATCCAGAACTACTCAAGCGTTGAGGACAACACTTTTTTGAAGGAGAGGGGCATGTTGGGTCCCTATAATACTAGTGATTACCCCATTACTATTGTAGTTATACCCTTATTTATATTGTTGTGCCCCTATTACCCCCATATTGTTATTTTTGTGCCCCATAGAATCCCTCTATTGTTATTTTTGTGGCTTTATATTATTATTGTTAGGTCGGCTGGATTATATTGTGACTCCTTAGACTCCTATATATAGAAAGGAGGTTTTGTCATTTGTATCATCCAAGAATTGTTCATTTATGTAATGTAAAGGAGGTTGCCCCCTCGAAGAGGCTGAATTCTAAGGCGTTGATCTATCTTTCTATCTTTTCTTGAGCAGGTTTCATAACAGAGCATCCGACTCCACTCACCTTGAAGAATGTTATTTATGTACCCAAACTGACAAAGAACTTGGTATCTATTGCCATGCTTGAGGATAGAGGCTATGATGCGATCCTTTCGAAAGGAAAGACGTTCCTTTGACATATAGCCATGGGTCAAGTAAAGAAGATAGGGATTCGAGTTTAGAATCTCTATAAGATAGAGGTAGAGGATTGTGCTGCTTTGAGTTCAAAAGAGGAAAAAATGTTGAGCCAAGACATCGACGAGTTATGGCACAGGCGATTGGGCCACTTGCATCATGGGGATTTGAAGATATTGCAGCAAATCTCTACTAGTCTTTCCAAAGGTACGCTTGAGCAAGTTGATACATGCAAGTGTTGTGCTTGGGGAAAATACACCAAGTCTTCATTTGGAGATAGAGATAGTTGAGCAAAGTCTATTCTGGAGAGAGTCCATTCAGATGTGTGTGTACCATTCTCGACAACATCCATGACCAAACAGAAGTATTATGTTATATTTGTTGATGACTATTCTCGTAAATGCTGGGTATTTTTTATGCAGAAAAATGATCAAACTTTCACAAAGTTTTGTGAGTTCAAAGCATTGGTAGAGAAATAGTCTGGCAAGAAGGTTAAAGCTCTATGGAGTGATAACGGTGGTGAGTATGTCTCCAATGAGTTTAAGAACTTCTGTGCAGTAGAAGGGATTAAACGAGAGTTGATGGCACCCCATAACCCTCAACAGAATGGGGTTGCCGAGAGGAAGAATAGGAGCATAGTAGGGGCAGAAAGGGTGATGTTGCATGATCAGGGCCTACCACTACACTTGTGGGTTGAGGCATGCAACACAACAGTTTATGTTCAGAATCATAGCCCACATCAGATACTTGAGATGAAGACACCAGAGGAGGGTTATTCTAGTAAGAAGCCAAATGTTGGTCACTTCAGGATTTTTGGGTCATCAGTGTATTGCCATGTGACCAAAGATGCACGGAAGAAGCTTGAGCCAACAAAAAATTTGGGGATCTTTGTGGGGTACACTGATACACCCCACAACTATCAAGGGTACATGTCGACCAGTCAAATGAGAGTGGCTCATAGGGATATCAGGTTTGATGAGGAGAAGGCCATGCGAGTATCCCTTGAGAGGGAGCTTGGGCTACACGTGGATGAGGAGATTTTAGCTCCTAAGTTTGAGGGGCCTCAAACTGATGTGGAGTAGCCACATGCAGAGGTTCAGAGAGTGGATATATCCACTCAGGAAGAGTCTTCTAGAGAGGGAAGAAAGCACGCTAGAGAGGCTGATAGATTGTTGGATGATGCACGGGAGAATGTGGGAGCACCCTCTTCTTAGCGCAGACAAAGGAGGTCACTAGAGAGGTACACTAGGTACATGGAACTTATGGGTGCATGCGTTGTGACAGAGACATCTTCCTTTCATGAAGCAATGCAACAACTATTTTGGGTTGAAGCGATGATGGAGGAGTATGACTCTATAGTTCAAAACAGTGTTTGGGATGTGGTCTTGAGACCGGAGGAAAAGTCAGTTGTGAGCTCCCGTTGTCTTTACAAGGTAAAGCAAGCTGCAGATGGTAGTGTTGAGAAGTATAAGGCCAGATTTGTGGCTCACAGCTTTTCACAGGTAGAGGGGATTGACTATGATGAGACCTTTTCTCCTGTTGCAAGGTACTCGTCAATCAGATCTATTTTGGCACTATCAGCATAGATGGGTTGGAAGATCCATCGAATGGATGTGAAGACTGCCTTCCTCAATGGAATGATTGAGGAAGAGGTGTACATAGAGGAGCCCAAAGGTTTTGAAACCTTGGACCGTGAGTCGCATGTGTGATGACTCAAGAGAGCATTATATGGGTTGAAGCAAGCACCTCATGCTTGGTACACTAGGATAGATAGCTATTTCACTAGGTTGGGCTTCATGAAGAGTGAAGAGGATGTAAATCTGTATCACATAGTGGTGGAAGGTAAGATGTTGATCATTGTACTTTATGTAGATGATCTTATACTAACAGGTGATGGTAAGCTCATCAAAACTTACAAGGAGGACCTTGCAAGAGAGTTTGAGATGAAGGACATGGGGCTCATGCATTACTTTCTTGGCATGGAGGTATGGCAGGGAGATGGGTAGTTGTTTGTATCTCAGGGCAAGTATACCAACGAGATACTTAGGAGATTTCGCATGGAGAGAAGTAAACCCATGGAGACTCCTCTAGCTAGTAACTAGAGGAAGGAGGATGCTACTTCAGGGGAAGTAGTGGAAGCTACTGTTAACAGGCATCTTGTGGTTTCATTAATGTACTTGGTGAACACATGACCTAATATCTGCTATGAAGTTAATCAGCTTAGTCAAGCAATGGTTAGGCCCACGAAGTTGTATTGGAAGGTGGCAAAGCATGTATTGAGATACCTCAGAGGAATTACTCAATTCGGATTATGGTACAGACAGACAAAGGGAGTGAAGCTTCAAGGGTTCATTGATGAAGATTGGGTAGGGAGTCCGTTTGACAGGAATAACACATCAGGAGGGATCTTCAGTATTGGGTCAACGACAGTTTCTTGGTACAATAGGAAACAGAGATCGGTTGCACTCAGTTTGGAAGAAGCAGAGTACATGGTTGCAAGTTAGGCAGCATGTGAGGCTATTTGGATGAGGAAGATCCCATTTGTTTTGTTTGGTTAGCAGATGGGTCCGATAGTGATTTATTGTGATAATCAGAGTTGTATAAAAGTCTCAGAAAATCGAATCTTTCATGATCGGTCCAAGCATATTGATATCAGTATCATCATCTCAGAGATTGTGTATTGAGGTAGATCATGTTGTTAGATTACATTAGCATGGAGGAGTAAGATGCTGACATCTAGACAAAGGAATTATTAATATGTAAATTTGAATTTCACAGAGACAAGACCAGGGTAGTTGATAATCCCTTTCTTGTTGAGAGGGAGTGTTGAGAAATGGCAACAAGAAATTCCAGTTTAGTTTGTCCTTGAATTAAACTGTGAATTAAATTCGAATTCTATTCTCATAGCAACTCAAAATAGTTAAATAAGTTTATTAAACTTACTTAACTTAGGAAATTCGAGTTGGAAGTCTTTTGGAAGTCATGTATATGTTATCCCTACTTTGTAGGAGTCCAATGTGAATTAATTGTGAGTTGTAAAATAGAAGACTGAGTTTCATGAGTCAGTTCAGTTAAATTCGTTCTCAAACTGATTGAGAGAACTAATAGCAAGTTAACAGTCAGTGGTGACACTAATGAACTCCACCAGTGCTACTCTTGTCAATTGAATATTTACTCATCAAATACTCATGCATGTCAATTATGAGAAAGATAACAGTTGAGACTAGAGTGCAGGGACAATGTACTATTTGTTTTAGATTTTTTTGAGTTGCACTGATAATGCATGCATTTAGGAACTGATCCTTGAGGGACTGCGCAGTTTTTAGAGGCTTTATTTCCCTTTAAATACAAGCTATCCTTCATAGGAATTATGCATTGGAATAGAGACTTGGAGAGCTTGTGAATTGGCTAAGATTTGGCCTTGAGCTTGCTTATGAGTTGGAGATTGAATTTTCTGAGTGCTGGGATTTTTCTAGAGAGAACAAGCATTGTAATTTCATCTTGATTTTCTGGATTAATACAAAACAGATAGTGTGGTTTTGAGTTGTGGCTTTCCCTGGATATTTATTGTGTTATGTGCCTATGATTATCTTCCTCTGTTGATTATTGTTTGCTCGATGTTTATGGGCTTCCGCTGTAAAGATTATAAGTAGATTCTTGTCTCTTTCTTTAACTAATTGCATTAGCGTGTGAATATACAGGATTTTCTACACTAATTATGATAAAATATTCCTACACGATTGATGAGATATTAGATATTTTCCTCCTCTAACTATCAATTATGATAAAAGATTCTACATGATTGATGAGATATTTGATATGATTAGAAAAAAAAGATATTTAATTTATAGATACGAAATATATGTACAATTGAAGAATAATAATCCTATTCATATTCACCATCCAATATTAATGCGAATGCGCTTATAAAACTGAGAGTTTTCATCTATGATTGTGTAAGCGTGATAGTATTAATGAAAAGTTAAAAAGAATTCTCGGCAAAAAAATACCAATGAATATACTCTGGAACCCAAAATAACCTTTCATTGTTTCAGGTGCAAGGTATTTACATAATGAAAAATGAATAGTTAACATTGAAGAATTCCCACACTTCATTATCTTAGTGGAATTTATTTGATAATAACAATTGAATTTCATATGAAGCCTTTCAAATGAGATAATATTATTTGCTCTTTTATTAGTGAAAAAAGATAAGGCTTATGATTTTTTATCAGAGAAAAAAGATAAGGTTGTCTACCACTTAAAGAAGATGAGTGAGATTGATAAGAAATGAGACAATAGTCTACTTATCAATTCCATTTATATGTACACCTTCAACTTGTATCTATCTATATTGATTGTAGAATAAACTGGGACACATACCATATGATCTATGAAATAATGTGACTTTAATACAACATGTTAAAGTGAAGAATGCATTCAAATAATTCAGAGATTGAATAATGCATTCATGAATATTGTAGTGATTCTGAAATATTCTCTTCCATATTTTTCAAATGAGGATAGGGCTTCTTTCCCAGTGCATGCACGAGACCTTCAAATTAGTCAGTAAGTGTGGACACATTTACAGTAAAACCCTTGCCTGTCCATACTTGCAAACGATTTAGCTTCACATGTTCTACAGTAATGTAAGGGTTCCTCACATGCTTCTACAGTAATGTACCCTATTACAATTGTCCAACATTTCTTTCTGCATGTCAGCAAGATTCGATCTCGGATTGCATGATTTGTCTGTTTGCATTAGGATTAATAAGGTTAACATCAAAATTTACCCTAAATTAATTGTGTGCACTAAAGAAATCCATCAAATGGCAGAATCAAGAAAAACAAAATAGTTAAGAAGAATATTTGATTACAAATATATCTACAAAATGTTTGGTGTATGTGCTCAGAAAATGGCAATTTCCATGGCTCAAGCTCTCAAAGTAATTAACACTGAGAGATTAAAAAATTGGAATGGAGAAAAAGATAGTATCAGGGCTTCGAGTCTGTTCATTCCAGCACGTTCTGTGGGGTTTATGGTTCTCATACATTTCAATTTTTTCTTCTAGATAGAGCAATTTTGAGAATAGATTCACCCTTTTCTTGCGATGTAGGTATATCCTCTTTTGGGTTGTAACTACAACAAGAAATCAAACAATTATGCACAATATTAATGTCTACACTTAAATGTGGAAACCCATAAAATTTCAAAATCACCTGTTGGGGATTTTTCTGGTAAAATCCCAAAAACAAAATAAACTGAACACAGAGACAATGCTCTGTTTCTGCCACAGGATCTTTAACACAGGGAAACAAAAAATGTTTCCAGAACACAGAGTTTTACCCACACACATAAAAACTTGTATTCATAAAAAGAAACAGTTGCTGTTACAAAATGGGTCTTCCTCTTAACAGAGGGATTTCACCAGCACTACTTTTACAAAAACATCTTCCTCACACAAAGGGATTCTCCAACTGCTGTTACAAAGAAAACATCTTCCTCACACAGAGGGATTCACCAGAGATTATGCTGAAGAGCATCTTCCTCTTGACAGAGGGATTCACCAAGAGACTGTGCTGAAGAGCACCTTCCTCTTTAACAGAGGGATTCACCAAGAAACTGTGCTGAAGAGCACCTTCCTCTTTAACAGAGGGATTCACCAAGAACTTTCAGCAAAACAAAATTACTCTGCCTCTTTTACAAATAATTTTACATTGTTGTGTAAAATCCTCATTCACTACTATGTGAAAAAACTTTTACATTCACTGCTGTAAAATAAAAATTTTCTTGCATACAACCTGATTACATTCGCACTGCATTTCAATGCATTTCAATCTCCCAACAAAACAAAATTTACATAACTCTTTTTCACTACTGCGTGAAAAAATAAAATTTACTTTTACTGTTGTAAAAGTCTTTTGGTTTCATTTACTCTGCTCACGCTGCTGCATTCTTCACTTGCTTCACATTACTTAAAAACTACTATGCATTTCAATGGATGAGCTCCACAAAGATTACCACGCTGCTGTGCATTCCCATTCACACTGCTGTGTGAAAAACCTATACTCCATTTGCAAGCTACTACAGTTTTGTTTTCTTCGCACTATTGTGCATTTCTTTCTTTGCATTACAATGCAGATGATTTACATCAAAATCGTTTTCGCACTGCTGAACGATCCTTACTTACAAAACGAAGTCAACACATAACAAATAAAACTTATACAGTGCATATGCGTTCCACTTCTTTTTGCATTACAATGCATATCTTCACTTGACAGCCATTACAAACACATACCTTCACGGATTCTTCTTCCACAAGCTCAATGTTGCTTCGCCTCTACACTGTTGTGCATAAAAAAGAACTCTCAACAAAAAAAATTTACATGCATGGCTGCGCATTCCATTTTTTTCACTCAAGGGAAAAACCCTTCTTTTTTTTTATGCAGCTGCATTGGTCACAATACATAAAAAAAACATATGACATTTTTTTTTATTTTGAGCCATACTCCCGTGACCAAATACAAAACATTAAAATTAAATCTTCACCAACCATTTACGAATGCCATTTAATTCTCAGCATGGCGAAGGTGCTTCGTAAATTAATTTACTGGTGAAAGACAAAACTTTACGCAATCTCCATGCCCTGCAGAGCGTACCCAGCTTTGACCTCGATCCGACGGCGAGCAGTCTTCACACTCATCCAACGATCATCGCTCAGCCAAATCAAACGAACGTTATGTCCCGATAGAAAGGCTGTTTTGGAGAAGGTACATTTTACGCGTGGCAAAATCTTATTGCATCGGGCGCGTTAGTACGAAAACCACTTGCTGAGCAAAAGCGGTCCGATAAGGTAGCTGGTTTTCTTGAGCTGTTTTCCTGCTGCGTGATGGCTGATTCGGCAACTGACTGTGCTGCCGTCGCTGTCCAACTGTCCGCGTCCGCCAACACTGCACGCAGTTGGAATTAATATTCCAACACTCCCCTTTAATTTCAACTGTTGGGCGTTCAGACATACCCAAACACTTCATAAAAATTCAAAGCTTTTCTGCCTATTCATATCAACTTTCCTTTCATCGCTTTCACTGCTGTGCTCAAGCACTCCAATCATGTAATAGCCTCTTTCTCTCTGCTTCAGGCAAGATTTCCAATCTTTGCATCTCCAAGCTATCCTGCAACCTTTTCTTCTCTGCTCTTATGGCATATTTAATTTCATATCTCTCCCCTATAAGAAGATCTTCATCAAAGAATGTAGTTCATCAATAATGATCAAGAAATACAGGCTCCCCTTAACTGTATGCATTGTCTCATTTTGGCAAAGTCTTCTTAAAAGAAACTTAGATTGGCTGGGGAGCTCGAAGGACTTTCAGACTGTATTTCCTTCCTTCTCCATACTTGTGTAACTTTCTTCTTTTGCATGGGTCTAGCTTGTGTAAAAGCCCATGTTAAGTCACAATTACGTGCCATATGACCAATGTTATGACACTTGAAGCATTCTACATTGTTCATGAATAAGATTTCATGATTTCTTCCTATAAAATTGTTTCTTGGAGGTTGTCGGAGACCATAACATCTATCTCTATGAAATGCTCCACAGTCTTTTGCCATATGACCAAAGTTTGAGCAAGAATAACAATAACCAAAAAATGAACTTTGGTACCTAGGAGATGGAGGCTTCCTAGATGTACTTCTGAAGCCTTTCTGCCTTGAGATCCTTTGATGATAACCATTGCCTCTTGCCTCTTTGACATCATCAACATTTCTTCTTGGAGCTGGTTTTCTACTTGGAGTAAGATTTCTTCTATTGTAGCCTTGATTTTTCTCCTTGCCTTTGTTGGAACTAGGAGCATCGCAATTTCTTTTTGCCTTCTTCACATCTCCTTTGCTTAAAGCATTTTCATTCTTGTTTGAGGGTTCACCTACATACCCGGGTCCTGATTTATCAGATGAACATCTGTGATAGCTGAGCATGTCATCCAAGGCTTGAGAGCTCTTCATGATTTTGTTCATCCCTTCAACCTTTTTCTTGAGGAGGACAATCTCTTCTTCCAATCTTTCACACTCATTATTCTTCTTTGCAAGTTGTTCCTTAGTTTCTTCCTTGCTACGAGTAGCTTCAGTTGCTACTATTTTAAGGGAGATGATATCTGACTTCATTTTGGATATTTCTTCATTCTTTGCTTGACTACTCTCCATTTTCTTCTTAGCTTATTGTGCTTGCTTCCTGGCTTCTTGTAGTTCAAACTTAAGGGAGGATACCTCTACCTTGTACTGTCCAATCTCTTCTACAAGTTTGTTCACTCTCTTGTGCCTTTGTTCAAGTTGACTTGACAAGACATCTTCCTGCTTCTTTGCTTTATTCAACTGATTTGTCATGGATTTGACTTCTTCATGATGCTTCCTTTTGCTTTGATCAAGTTCCTTCTTAAGCTTGGCAAGCTCTTCATCCCTTTCTTGTACTTGAAGCTTGATGAGGTCAACCTTCTCATTTTCAGCGTCTATGATGGGTTCAGAATTTCCTTCTTGACTGATGGTCATGGTCAGTGCTCCCTTTGCGTGAAGGTCATGAAGTCTGTCCCATATATCTTTCGCTGATGAATATTTTCCTAGATTTTTCTTTAAAGAATCAGGCAGCCCATCCAAGATTGTCTTTGCTGCTTTTGCATTGTACTCCTTGGATTCTCTATCCATCCTGCTATCATCAATCACTGATTCCCAAATTTCAATCCCTTCAGACTTTAAGAAAGTCCTCATTTTTATTTCCCATATATCAAAGTTCCCATTGAACCTTGGAGCCTCAAATAGAATGCTTTCAAATGGATTGTCTTCTATTTTAGTAGTAGAGGGAGACACATTTTTAAGAGGATTGGAGACTTTCTTCTTTGACCTTGCCATTTTTGCACTTTTCAAAACACTTGACTGTGTATCTAAAATAACTCACTGTTTCCAACAGCTACACCAAAAAAAAACTTTGAGAAATACCTGGATCCTTTCTTGACTGTGTCTTCACTCTGCTGGAGAAGTTGCTGTAGCCAGAAACCTTCCTTTAGCTTCTTTTACACCTTCAAAGAGCCTGGATCTGCTCTGATACCACTGTTGGGGATTTTTATGGTAAAATCCCAAAAACAAAATAGACTGAACACAGAGACAATGCTCTGTTTCTGCCATAGGATCTTTAACACATGGAAACAAAAAAAAAATGTTTCCAGAACACAGAGTTTTACCCACACACATAAAAAACTTGTATTCATAAAAGGAAACAGTTGCTGTTACAAAATGGGTCTTCCTCTTAACAGAGGGATTTCACCAGCACTACTTTTACAAAAACATCTTCCTCACACAGAGGGATTCTCCAACTGATGTTACAAAAAAAACATCTTCCTCACACAGAGGGATTCACCAGAGATTATGTTGAAGAGCATCTTCCTCTTGACAGAGGGATTCACCAAGAGACTGTGCTGAAGAGCACCTTCCTCTTTAACAGAGGGATTCACCAAGAAACTGTGCTGAAGAGCACCTTCCTCTTTAACAGAGGGATTCACCAAGAACTTTCACCAAAACAAAATTACTCTGCCTCTTTTACAAATAATTTTACACTGCTGTGTAAAATCCTCATTCACTAATATGTGAAAAAACTTTTACATTCATTGCTGTAAAATAAAAAATTTCTTACATACAACCTGATTACATTCGCACTGCATTTCAATGCATTTCAATCTCCCAACAAAACAAAATTTACATAACTCTTTTTCACTGCTGTGTGAAAAAATAAAATTTACTTTTACTGCTGTAAAAGTCTTCTGGTTTCATTTACTCTGCTCACGCTACTGCATTCTTCACTTGCTTCACATTACTTAAAAACTACTATGCATTTCAATGCATGAGCTCCACAAAGATTACCACGCTGCTGTGCATTCCCATTCACACTGCAGTGTGAAAAACCTATACTCCATTTGCAAGCTACTCCAGTTTCGTTTTCTTCGCACTGCTGTGCGTTTCTTTCTTTGCATTACAATGCAGATGATTTACATCAAAATCGTTTTCACACTGCTGAGCGATCCTTACTTACAAAACGAAGTCAACACATAACAAAGAAAACTTATACAGTGCATATGCGTTCCACTTCTTTTTGCATTACAATGCATATCTTCACTTGACAGCCATTACAAACACATACCTTCACGGCTTCTGCTTCCACAAGCTCAATGCTGCTTCGCCTCTGCACTGTTGTGCATAAAAAAGAACTCTCAACAAAAAAAAATTACATGCATGGCTGCGCATTCCATTTTTTTCACTCAAGGGAAAAACCCTTCTTCTTTTTTATGCAGCTTCATTGGTCACAATACATAAAAAAAAACATATGACATTTTTTTTATTTTGAGCCATACTCCCGTGACCAAATACAGAACATTAAAATTAAATCTTCACCAACCATTTACGAATGCCATTTAATTCTCAGCATGGCGAAGGTACTTCATAAATTAATTTACTGGTGAAAGACAAAACTTTACGCAATCTCCATGCCCTGCAGAGCGTACCCGGCTTTGACCTCGATCCGACGGCGAGCAGTCTTCACACTCATCCAACGATCATCGCTCAGCCAAATCAAACGAACGTTATGTCCCGATAGAAAGGCTGTTTTGGAGAAGGTACATTTTACGCGTGGCAAAATCTTATTGCATCGGGCACGTTAGTACGAAAACCACTTGTTGAGCAAAAGCGGTCCGATAAGGTCAGCTGGTTTTCCTGAGCTGTTTTCCTGTTGCGTGATCGTTGATTTCGCAACTGATTGTGCTGTCGTCGCTGTCCAACTGTCCGCGTCCGCCAACACTGCATGCAGTTGGAATTAATATTCCAACATCACTGTCATTGTTGTTCTTAATAAGGCTATAAAATCCAAGCATATCTAACTATGAAGTAGAGGCTAGGCATTGTAAACCATAGTTACCAAATACGCTTGAATCAGAGAAAAAAGTATGAAAATTTGAAAGTTTGATTCGCATATCGAATACTTCGATAAAATTCGATCTGGTTCATAGTAACATCAACGTGTTGCGTGGATAAACAAAAATTCATAGTATATAGTTTATAGAATGGTAAATGCAGTTACTCCTAAACAGAAAATAGATGTAAATGGTAGCAGGATCACAGGTCTTCTGTTTAGCATAAGTAATATCTCAACGGACAAGAATAATATCGTCTCGCAGTTCTCCTGCATCGGGTGAACAACTAAGAAGGATGAATGGTGGATACATAACATAAAGGCTTAATGACAGGTCCCTGAAAGCATAATCTTTATTGGTGATAGGGCTGGAGGAATGGGAACTGAAAGATAAAGCAGGTACTAAAAGCATAATAATGTAATGGGGAGCAACTGAAAGCATAAGGTAATGTGTTGGAGGATAGGTAACTGAAATATGGGAAAAATCAGAATCAATAACTCCGGGTCCTTTACAAGAGATGGCTTTAGGAATAATAACTGGAATGGCAAGGCCTCAAGAACAATAGATTGGCCGAACAAACAAATCTAGAATAATGAATGAATCACTGCTCCCCCGTGACTTCATCCAGGTATCCTTCCTAGGACTGTGTAAAACCAAACTACAAAGTGAAATGAATACCAACGCAAAATGGAAAGAAGTGTTTGCCAAAGAAGAAAAGCGAACCACCCTATAAAGTAGTGGAAGTTACATTCTGATTTTGCCAGCATAGAGAGGAGAACTAAATGAAAAGTAAGGGTGAGCAAAGAAATTTTCCCAAATTTCAATTTTAGGGTTGCTTTTAATCGCTTAAAAAGATGAGATAACCAGGAAAGAAAAAATTAAAAAAAAAAAAATAATTGATTTTTTATATCTATTTATGTTAAGAATTGATTTTTTTATATATATTTATGTTAAGAGGAATCTTATAAAAATAAGTTTTAAATATTTAATTTTTAAATATGTATTAACTATAAAAATATTTTAAATAAAATTAGAAAATAAAAAGGATATACTTTTGAGTTTCTATATATATATATATATATTACAAAAGAGTTTAGATTGAATTTCAGCTAAGATGTAGTTTTGAGTTTTGAATATTTAAGTTTTAATTATATATTAATTATTAAAGGATTTTAGACAACACACAGAGGGATCTAGTTTAAAGTTTTGAAAAAGAATAAATGTTTTGAAGATAACATATAAGTGTGGTTTTAGTTGTTAAATTGTAGTTTTAAAATTGTTTGTATAGATTAAAATTATTTAAATTTTAAAATGAATGAGAAGAAAATGAGCACAAGATATTATCGATTTTTTTTCGAATTGAAAAATTTTCGTCCAAATTTTTATGGTATTGTATCGAATTTGAATATGAATTCGAATTCAAAATTGGTATTCGAATTCAAAATTGGTAACTATGTTGTAAACAATGAATGTTACTAGCCTACAGTCATTGGCAACATTGAAGTTGGGATTGTTCTTCTTGTTCCATCGCATTGAATCGATCAGCCATCCATTGTCATACCTATCAACCGTGACAGATGAAACACAAACACAACAAATTAAGAGCGACAGGTAAACACCGGTGTTTTGATTTAATTTACTTTTTAAATATGACGCTTCGCACTCAAATCACCACAGCCTTCGATAATAACGACTTAGATGAAGCATATGCTTCATATATTCCCTCCACATTTAATCTTGCTCTTCAATTTTAAAAGAAATCAAAAGTCAATGTGGGTTCATCCACCGGGGGCCCAAATAGAAATGCCTTCGGTAAATTATTAATCTTCCCGACTTGGATATTCAGGTTTTCCATTATGAACATAATGCGTTATAACTATAATTATACGCGCTGTAATTATAATTATACCAAAGGTTAATAATTATACTTCCCGACTTGGATATGTTTTCAATCGCCACCGAATCACCGAAGGTAACTAATAATTATAATTATTTGGTTTTTTAGCTATTTTTAGTCTTGGAAAACATTATTTGAATCCATTCTCATAAATTTTTCTCTCATTCTCCAAGGATCCTAGAGACCTCATGCAAATCCATAGGATCTTGCAAAGACACGAAGAAACTAAGCAAAACAATGACATATCCCTAAGGCACTTGAAAAATAGAGAGGAAAATTTGAATCATCCACTACTTATTACCAAAAAGTACTATTGAACCAAATGAGTTAAAAAAATTGTTGAGATACATAACATAAAATGAAAATTAATGTTTTTTTTCTACTTTACTATTCAATGTCTTCAAGTGTTTTTCCCTTCCTTTCAAACTTTTCATTCTTTTTGACCATATGATAAAAGGTTCCACTTCACCTCTCAACCCTAGAATTCACCAGCCCACGGGGGTTTGGATTGATGGTGAATGGGTGCGCTGTTAAGGCACTCATTGCGATAGGTCACCGGTTCAAATCCCCCGTGGGTACATAGGTTAGTCTTAACAAACAAAAAAAAAAAACCCTAGAATTCACCAATTTCTAGTGTCCTATGTGATTTTCTACTTCATCTCCCTCTAGAACCCAACTATTATCATGTTCACACGGTACAACTCCTACAAATTATTTGGGGTATTTATACCATGCCTTGCAACTGTATTTTTTCTCACTAGATATTCCTTTTCACCACTAATGAGATTTATCCATTTTTTCCCAAGTTGTGAAACACTTCCCATGTTGTGGAATCTCTCCAATAAAAATATTCATTGGAAACTATAACTTCCCATTGTGTCACTATGAGACCTTGGATTCCTTCTTCCCTTCCACACAAAAGTTTATATCATCTGATTAGGGTTTTCAAAGTTTTCAACATCCATGGTGACACCAACTTTCTTTACATCATGGGGCATCTCTTTCTATTTCCCCTTCGCTTTAATATGATTTGTATGCCAATAGATCATGGATAATTTTTTCACCATCCTATAGATCTTCATCCAAGAGCATCTACAATACTTCCTCGCCTACAAATCTCTCATACTCCTTAAATAGGATTTAGGGTTTGTGTAATCAATTGGCTTGTTCTATCTAATTATAGATACAATATCTTTCTAATTTCATCTACAAATAATTTTAAACTCAACTCTACTCATGAACTAACAACACCTTATCATGATCATTTTCTCTCCCTCCTTTAAAAGAAAAAGAACCAGAAAACAACATCAATTCAATATTTTATACAAGTTAGTGCATCCATGAATACCAAACGGGATAGAATGTGCATAAAATGGATATGCAATAGTGGGGGCACTTATACACCTAGGGGTTGGATAACACCTTATAATATAGAGCAATGGAGGAAAACATCTCCATGAATAACAACTTAAATTTGGTTGTTCTTTTGATAACGAGAATGATATGCATAAGATACGGGAGAATCCCAATTTATAATAATAAGATGCATACACACTAACCTTGACTTTTATGCAACGTGTTTAGGATTTTATTATAAACATTGTGCTTTTTCAAGTGTCACTCTATTAAAAAAATATATTATATATATTGTAATTAGGTACACAACAATTAATCCATAGCTAATATTTCCTGTTGTAGATGTATGGGAAAGTATAGAACGGGCCCTTTCCATAGGTTTGGATGATTTATCTAGGAAGTTTGACTTTAATACCACATATGATTATGTTGAGTGGCACTTCATCACGGTTACATTATCTTAGGTTTTAACTCTAGCTTTATTGGTGTTGTAAAGACTCTCTTTGCAACAATCTCAACTTTTCATTCTACATCATCATATTCCAATTTGAGAAGATGGATTTTTTCTCCCTTCATTAGGAAAGTATGTCCATTAGCATTGGCATTATAATTTTTCTTCTTAGTGTAGGATTTCAGGTGTTTTTTAGATAAAAAGTTGATGTGGGACTTTCAAAGGCCACATGTTTCCAAAACTAGATGTTAGCTAATTATTTAACAACCATCATGCGGATGATTCTTTCATGATCATTATTAAGGACCAAGCATGTGGATAACATGATGGATTATATGATACTTTTATCTTATTTATGGTTTTATTAAATGGCATAAAGATCTATATTAGGGAGAGAGTTAGTGTCCAATTACACTTTAGCAAACTAGTAACAATTGGGAATGGATTCAACCAAACTAGATTTTCAATTTTCTAGGCATTCTTCTTGCATTAACAATTTGTAGGAGGTCATGGTATGATGGGTGGAAAATAAAAATAAATGATGAATCACAAAGCCTTTGTCCATGGCTACTAAGTTTCATATGTGCATCAGAGGGTTGTCACTTAATGGAAACATCATCTATGGCATTCAAAGCAATTCATATATAAGCATATAATATAAATTAGAAGTATATTTTTCAAATACATAAACTTATATACCTTGATGAAAACCAAATAAGAGTGAAAACTAGTGCTCCATTGTAGAAACATCAATGTGGGAGAAATCACACCCAAGAGTCATTTTTTCACCCAAAAAATTGTGGTGCTTAAAACGAAGCAATGCCTTCAAATAAAGACTTAAACTCAATAACGAGATAGAACATAGTTACCAACTTGAATAGTACTATGAGCTTAAAACAAGAACTCTATAAATTTTCCACCCAACTAATACAATGCTTAAAACTAAGTGATGCCTCAAAAGAAAGGTTTAAACTCTATGATAATATAGAACATATTTACCATCTTGATGAGAAATATGACCTCAAAACAAGAACTCTATCCTTAAAACTCATAATTTTTAGTAAAAAAACAAGAATCAATCTTCATTTCAAAAAGTGGTGATATCTATAATATTTTACAATTATGTCCTTAACAACAACATGTCTTCTCAATAGAAACCTTAAAATCAACCCTTAATTGAAAAGGCAATGCTAACAGAATCACTATTTTTATTTTTGAGGTTAAAAGTACAACTTCTTTGAAACCTCTACACTTGAAAACTAGTATTGTTGTGACCAAAACATTAAAATCAACCCTTGAATCCAAATTTGGTGTTGATAAGTTTTTTAAACTTGTGACCTTGACAACTAATACAATTTGAACCAAAATGTTAAGGGCAGCTTCTTATTAAGAAAGAGATGCTATGAGTAATGCCTTCATTTTCTTTTGAGCTTAAAATTATACTAACACAACCATGTTAAAAATATTAATTTGATTGATATAGCAAAAAACTTCATTTATATCTACCATTAATAAATATATAACAAAAAAACTATTGTAACAAAAATATTAAATAATTATTTTAAATTAAAAAATTATATTATTTTAAATTAAATAATTATCTTAGATTATAATTATATTATAAATTAAATAATTAAATAAAAAATAAACCTCAAATTAATATTAAAAATAAGGAATATTAAATAAAAAAGATTGAATTTCTATGTTGCATGAGTTTCTGGAATGTGGGAACATTGGGAACTTGGGTACGAGTTTCCGGAACAGCTAAAGGTTTCCCCAAAATTTACAGGAAACGGCTAATCAAGAGTGGTAATATTATATAATAAAAAAATTAATTATTATTATTATTATTTTAATTATATAATTTATATAATAATCAAAATTAATATTGATTCAAAATACTCAAATATTAAAATCAATTAAATATATAAATAATAAATATATAATCTCTCTTATATATAAATATATTCTCTGGGTGTCTCTCTTCCTTTTATATATATAAAATGTCAAGTTCATTATCAGTTCTCTGACATGTTTCTCTAGTTATTCTTATAAGAAAAGACAAATCTAATGTTTAAGCATTAACTGCCTATCGACGGTGCTGGATTTGCCAACATGTCAAGGGATCTCCCCGATAAGAAGTCCCAATTAGACCTCAGACCGTTTGTTGTAGGACTCCTAGCAGTGGATCGTATAGCAATGCCTTGACCGCGATTTTGCACAGAGGCAAGTAAGATAACTCTGTTAGTAGCAAGGGTGTGACTATTGCAGTGAGTCAAGGAAGGTGCATGAGAGGTTCTAACACCGGTGGGTTGAGATGAGTGTGCCCCTTGGCAACCTGTAACAGTACTCAGATGGGAAGGGAACACACGAGCGAAGATGCATCACAAGCTGGAAAGCAAGTCAGTTGGCAATCCAAAGTGATGGTTAAACCAATCAACACATTTCAGAAAGATTCATACATGCTCATACAGAACAGTCCATACATGCGTGCGTAAGAAAGCAAATACATATGCCATTTAGAGTAAACAAGACAACTGGAATACAATACAACATATGCATGAAACGTGTTGGCTCTTATTATATAAAGAAGTGTAAGTTCCAGTCATACAATACATCCATGTACACTCGCTAGCCCCAATAGTGGAACGTTATAGCCACATCTGCCTGCTCCTCCAAAGAGATGTACTAGCTCCGTGCAGTGGAGAAGCCAAGGTGCATTACAATACTATCCAAGCTCTCTCCAAGATAGTCTTATCGGAAGCTTGGCTGACCAAAAGCCTTTACAATGAGTTATGAGGTTCTATTTATAGCAAAGGGTGGGGTGACCCTTGACATTCCCCTTTGTGATAGTTCATATACCCTCATGACTCTTCATCTACTCTATGACTGTTACATCCAACTATTGACACTTGAACTTCCAGTTGACATAACGTTACATTACAATGCACATGTGGTCATGTGAGACGAAATGGCTTGAGCAAGCCATGTAAGACATCATTGACACTCGGTCCGTTGTGGTGAGACCAACTCTTTGACATGCTTGTGATGGCGAAGGTGGTGAGCTGATGCCAAGCTTAGTCATTCGTGATGGTGTGCATGCACCCCATGGTGACATCTTGCCGAAGCGAACTCTTGCCTCTGTTGCAACCAGTGCATTGGTTCGGCCCCTTCATCCAACTCATCTGCTAACATGCACATGGTCTTCTTGGGTGTGGCTAAATCGGAAACACACTGATGCATAATGTCCATGCTGATGTTCAAGCGTGTGTTGGTGGCCATGCGCATCAACTGGCCGAAGTACATGTTTAGCTCTAGTTGGACTTGCTTCTTGTCTTCACCTTGGTGAGTGTGATGAATGAGTTGGATCGCATGCGTGCACACAATGACATGCATGTTTCTGAATCCCTTGCATGTGATCAACATCACTGCTCACCATGTCTGCTCTGTGCCAGCTACTGGGATAGATCTATAACTTGTACGGGTGTAGTTTCATCTGTGAGTGCATGTTGCGCCCACTGTTATTCCTGTTCCTGTTGCAACTCATTTGTATGTCTGTGCAGCTTCATGTTCTTCCTTGAGTTGCTGCTTCAGCACATGCAACTCCTTCTTTGTTCCATTCTTTGTCTTCACGCAATCTTCATGTTGCACCATCACCTCATAGCCTGAGTCTCCAAAGTTGCTTTCATCATCAGTGGATCTGCTTGAGCTTGCAACTTTGTTCCACCTCTATGTTGTCAACAACCTTCCTCTTGCATTCGTTGCATTTATTGCATTCAGTATGCTACCTTTAACTGTTGTTCATGATGTTGCTCGCTGTGATGATGTTGTTTTCATATCTTGATGTCCTTGTCTACGAAAAACTTGATATCTTCATGAGTAGGCAAGCTCATAGACATTTGATCGACTGCATCTCTAGGTGTGCTCTGAACGATGTCTTCGACTTTTCTATCTTGGAAACCATTGTACCTGCACCACTGAGAGGCAGATGAACACCTACAATACCTAGAGACATGGAAACACTCATGAAAAGCAATCTGTCAGTCAAAAACCAAAATGAACTTGAGAATTGACTTGCAACATACTTGTGTGACTCATCATGAAGGTTACGCAATTTTGGCTGGAAGGTCAGGAGACTGACTGCCAAGACTGCGCAAGGCACAGTTTGGGCTGCTGGGAGACTGATTGGCTGCTCACTGCTGGAATTGTGCAATGTGCAATCTCAGTTGGAAATGGATGCAGGCTCAGTGACTGCATTGCACAATTTTTTGGGGCAGCAGTCACTGTCCCTCTGAAATGCACAAAACATTCCTAGAGGATAGTGCCTAGGCAGAAATGTGCATTTTTGGAGAGGAAGACAGAGCACTCCTTCCCCGGATTACGCAATGTTATCTCAGTGAAGGCAGAGTTCGGGCCAAGGTTGCCGAGACTCGCTGACAGGAAACTGAACACGAATGTGAGTGTGAATGCATGGTGATGCTGAGTGTAAGCATAAGTGAATGATTGTGCATGAAAACAGAGAATGACAAATTCAGAAAACGGAACAACATGCATGTGGGTGAGGCAATTCGTCAAATCGACGACCGTTCATGAAAAACAATTTCATGCATGCGACAGCAGTGAGATGTTGACGAAAATTGAAACAGTGCTAGTAAAAGCTAGAATATATCAAAACGATAGCAAGTGCTCATAGAAATCAAGTAGACAACGTTCATACGAAGCGAAACACAAAAATCACCAGAAATGCAACACAAGTCATGGAAAGCAGGCTTACCCCAAAACAGTTGAGTTGAGTGTGCCGATAGCTCCTAGATGTGATGTGGGATGTTAGAGCTGCAAGGTTGATGCGAGGAATGAGCTCTACGACGTCTAGTTGATGAGTTTTGATAACATTGGGGTTGTGATGCGCATGCCACAAATCTAGGGAAAGTGACACTTGGTGGGAGGTTTCTGAAATGATCCGTGCATATAACCTCCAACTGCTAATAATAGATCCCTGAAACAAGGGATGCCTTTGCATGCTGCCTTGGGAGAAGAAACCCATGCATCCAAGTTTGTTTTTCTCAGTCTCGAAGGGAAACCGTAAAATCAGCTACACATGCAAGAGGTTGTTCGACTGCTGGGAGAAAATGTGCATTTATGGCTAGGAGTTGGGTTGGCTGCCCAGGAGATTTACGCAATTTCTGGGTAGAGCAGCTGACTGTTGCCTAGATTTGTGAAAATTTTTGGCTGAGCAGCCTTGTTGTGGGAAATTGCGCAATTTTCACTGTGAGTGTTGACTGCAAGAATTGCGCAATTCTAGAGCCCAATAGGCTGCCAGTCAGTATTGCGCAATTTTTGGAGGGAAGGTTGGTTTCCCTCCAGAATTACGCAATTTCTTGGGGGAGTTGCTCAGCCTACAGCTCGACCAAGTCCGAGTGATTAGCCTGTGAGGGGAATGCATTGAGTTGTGATCGACAGGCTGCCTTTGTGCAAGCAAAACACTAAATCTTGTGAACTTGACGAATCAAGACAAGCTACTGTGAAAATTTGGTAGGAAGGCTCCAAAAAGAGGCTAAGGAAAAATTTTGGAGGGTGGTTGTAGCCGCTACAACACTGCCACATACAACATGCACACACTCATTATCAATTCTCTGACATGTTTCTCTAGTTATTCTTACGAGAAAAAACAACTCTAATGTTTAAGCATTGACTGCCACATACAATATGCACACACAATCTTATGTGATATATATACATAAATAGCAAAAGAAATACTCATCATCTTGATATTCCAGATATCCCCCATACGTTGAGGTGCCACATGCTTCCTTAACCCATCAAGAGATTGCTCCAGTTTCTCAATTAAGGATATTGGTGTTAAAGATGTATTTGGCCTTTCTTTCTATGAAGGTTTCAACATAGGCTCATGTTTTGGGGGCAGTTCATCATATTTCTCTATAGGCTTTGTATTCCCCAACCCTATTGAATGCCGGAAGTCCAAAAAAATAGTCTTCAAAGCTCCCTGAACTTTCCCAAACTCCCATTGAATTTCCCGCTGAAACTGTAACATTCCCATACAGTTCCAAAACTCCTGAGAGCACGAGAACCATTGGAACGAGTTTCCCACCTCTCAAGAGCAGTTCCCATGTAACAAAGTTGAATTTCAATATACGATCAAAAGTGTTGACTACATTGTATTTAGCAGCAAGATTCTTTTGGGCTAAACACTTTAATGTCAACCGCACTCAACTAATAATTGATGAAGAAAGTTTAACTTCAAATAAAAAATTATTTGAAGTTAAGGCCCACTTGCGCAATAATTAATCAACAAAGTGTTGAACATTTAAACTCTTTTGAGTAAACATGAAAAGATTATGCTTCTTTGATTAATGTTTTCATTGGAATACTCTTAATCCTTATGCACACAACAATTAATCTATGGCTAATATTTCTTGTTGTAGATGTATAGGAAAGTATAGAATGGTTTTTCTAGGATGTTTTATCCATGAAGTTTTAATTTAATAAGGTATATGATTGTGTTGAGTGACAATTCATCATTATTATTAGGGAAAATTTTAGGGGATAATATTCGGAGGTGGGTTAATGTTCCATGCTTTTTCTACAAAAGGATTCGCTAATTTTCATTTTTTCAAAAAATGATTCACCCAAATTTTATAGAATAAAATTATTTTACTTTAAAAATCACCAAAAATTTATATATAAACTATATAAAATTATTAGAAGTTTGAATATTTTTACAAAAATATCACCAAACATTTTAGAGATTGCATATTATGGACCTGTGAGATTCGCCAAGGTTTCTAAACTTAAAAAAAAAAATTCATCCTTAAACTTTTCCCCAATTGTTGTCACATTAAAAATATTAAGTTTTGACTCTACCTTTATTGGTGTTGTAGAGACTCTCTTTGCAACAATCACAACTTTTCAATCTACATCATCATATTCCAATTTGAAAAGATGGTATTTTTCCCTTCATTAGAAAAGGATGTCCATTAGCATTGGTTGTTGGAAATAATACTGGGGGGGGGGGGGGGGGGGGGGTTGAGTCCGCATTATCAGATCAATAATTTTTCTTTTTCATAATCAGATTTATATACACTACTTTAGAGAGGGGAACTAGCATGTACACACAACTGTCTTTAAGGCAACCAATGTTTATGCAGTAAACTTATGATTCAATTAACTCATCATATGTTGATCTTTAATTAGTGCTATTAAATAGTAACCATGTGCAGTATAAACATAATAAACCATTACACATAAGAAACACACATGAACACCAAGATTTAAGGTGGAAACCCAATGTGGGTGAAAACCACCTATTGCTGTCATCTCTGTCTTCTTTTAATAATAAGAAAATCTATTTACAACCTTGTAATAGTGCAGACTCATACCAGTACGCATGATTCTACTTGCAGAAGGTTACAACCTTCTCTCGTTCTCTAGCTTCTACTAGAAGGGAGCTACAACCCCCTAACTCTTGTACTAGCCAATATCTTTACTAGTACGTAGGTGCCAACCCACAGAAAACTCCACTCTTCCACCAAAGACCACGTTTCATGAATTTTCAGACTGGATGCTCCTGGCACATATCAAGACATATGAAGACCTTGACTCATCAATAACCCATCAGAAATTTAGAAACTCAAACTTCATCAACCAACATGCAGTTAATCTGAAATAATCAGATCACTATCATCAGAACACTGTGTTGAACCCAGAAACCTGTATCAACATTTAGAACCAATTGAAACCTCAAAAATTCATGTGTCAGATTGTATACGCTACTTCAATGAAAAAAACCTGTGTGTGTGATACTTCCTTCAGCCCAACCTGTGTATACCTCTAAAGATTCTGAATCATAAAATCTTTGAATCACAAACTATACCAACTAGCAGTGTACTGAACATCTACTGTCAACTTACAGAACTTTACACAGGCAGGCAACATAAAACACTTCTTCTCACTTATACAATCAATCAAATATCAACCTCCTTATGCATTCAGATTTACATTCAGATCTAAGAAGACTTCATTGACAGACAACAATAAAATAGAAACAGTAATAAATCAACAATACTGATATGATAGATCAGTCATCTCTAAACATCAAGCCTTTCTTTTGTATACGCTACTTGAAAGAACAGAACCTGTGTGTATATGCTCTTTTTTGCTGCAATTCCAGACTTCAGACAAACCTAGATCATGATAGATAACAAATAAAATAGACGCAAAACATTAGATCTAGCCTCAACCAATATCAGATCATTCAAGAATAAGTTATTTCAGATCTCATGATCCTGATCCAATATTGAACTCAAGGTGCGCATAAATATTTCAGATCTAGTCTCAAACATTACCCTGCAACATAAAATATACTTCAGATAGAAGTATTCCTTATAATCTTATTCACTTGCACATCTGGCTTTATGATCCTCTGTTCTTTATATAGTTTTTGGCCTTTCTCAATACCATGGACCGAATCCACTTAGGAACAATACCTTGGATCAAATACCACGGACGAATACCTCGGACTAAATACCTAGGGTCAATATAAGGGCCCAAAGATACCTTGGACCAAATACCTTGGACCAAAACCATGGTTTTCAACATGTATGCACTTTGCCTTCTGTGGGAGTGCATGTGTACGTTATATGCTATTTCTGTTTTGAGTACCTACGTGTATACGCTGCTTGGACTAAGTGAACCTATGTGTATCTCTTAAACTGCTCTTACATCATCTTCTTCCTTCAACTTCTTTATTCTGATCAATAGACCTTAGTTCCATCTTCCTGATCCTCTGTACCAATGCCTTATTGCCTCTGAATATTCCTGTTAGCCTCTTATCAAAATTGAGTTGACCTATAGAGTTGCCATCAAGAATAATACTTGTATCATAATGCCAACAATATCCCCCTTTGGACATGATGGCAACCATGATGGTGTTGACTACTGCAAGTTGTAAAGACTGTTAGAGATACCATACAACACCAAAACACCAAAATACTCTCCCCCTTTGACATCAAGGGCAAAGGGCAGACCACTCTACTCTCCTCCTTTGCATGTTTCTATCCATACTCCCGCTAAGTACATGCTGAGTCTACAGAGAGATGATTCAATATAATAACATGACACTATAACTCAACAAAGTGAGTATGACCTCCCTATTACCACGAACTCATACATACATCAATCACCCAACCAAGTGGGGATACACCATATTTGACTCATCTGCCCAACCAAGTGGAAATATACCAAAGTTTATACATGAAAGAAATACAACAATTATTACATCATCCATCCCAAGGATATTATGGAAATAAATTACATCATATGACCGATAGAACTCATTGAAATATAGACCATGACAGAAGAAGTTATATCACACTAATGATTGATGCAACTAAGAAATATATGAGATCAGCAAGCATAATGCCAATAATGTGGAATGTGAACGCTCCCCCTGAACCTGTGGTACCAATGTTTTTTCTTGTTAGAAAAACATATACACGCTTTCAGCCAAGGCAACCTGCGTGTACCCACACATATACTACATGAAAACAGCATGTAGTAAACTTCCTCTGAAAAATTGGATTTAACAATAGGATGATGCAGCAACAACTCCCAGCTTTTGTCTAAGATATTCAAATGTTTCTTTGGGCAGTGGTTTAGTGAATATATCAGCAACTTGTTCTTTGGAGGGGACATACTCCAATTTGATCTTTTGTTCAAGCACTTGTTCTCATAGAAAATGGTACTTGATGGGTATGTGCTTGGTCTTGGAGTGCATTTTTGGATTCTTTGAAATACTGATGACACTTGTATTATCACATATAATGGAGATGGGTGGAGTACATGTGATCTCAATGTCTTGCAAAGTTTGCATCATCCAAAGTAGTTGTGTGCAACAAGATGCAACAACCACATATTCTGCGTCAGCTGTAGATAAAGCAATTGAACTTTGTTTCTTGCTGAACCAAGACACTAACCTGGAACCCATATAGAGTGCACCACCAATAGTGTTTTTTCTATCATCAACACTTCTTTCCCAATCTGCATCTGTATATGCATGAAGAGTAAGATCTACATCTCTTGGATACCATAGTCCAAGGTCCAGATTTCCCTGAAGATATTTGACAATTCTTTTGACTACCTGAAGGTGTGATTCCTTTGGATTTCCTTGGAATCTTCCAACTATTCCTATTGCATGCATGATGTCAGGTCAGGTATCTATTAGATAAAGAAGACTGCCAATCATGGATCTATAAGTTGGCTGATGTACTGCTGCTGATTCATCATTTGAGCTGAGATTGCATCTTGTTACCATTGGAGTACATACAAGTTTAGAATCTTCCATTCTGTACTTTTTTAAGATCTGCTTGAGATATTTGGTTTGTGAAAGAAAAATACCATCTTTAGTTTGTTGAACTTGTAGACCAAGAAAATAGGTAAGTTCACCAAGCAAGGACATTTCAAATTCTTGCTGCATTACTGAAGCAAAATTCTGACTCATGGATTCTTCATTGATACCAAAAATGATATCATCAACATAAGAAATAATAATTAGCAATTTATCATTTCCAATCTTTGTATATAAACTACTATCTTGGGAACCTTTTGTAAAACCTTGTTGGTGTAGATATTTGTCAAGGTGGTAATACCAAGCCCTTGGAGCCTGTTTTAGACCATAGAGAGCCTTTTTGAGTCTGCATAAAAGTTTTGCATCATTTCTAAGAATGAATCCTTTTGATTGTTCAATATCAACTTCTTCTTCTAAATCTCCATTAAGGAAGGCTGATTTTACGTCCATTTGGTATACTTTGAATTTCCGAAAACTGGAAAGAGAAAGAAACATTCTTATGGCTTCATGTCTGGCAACAGGTGCAAAAGTTTCTTCAAAATCTATACCTTCTTGTTGAGCATAACCTTTACAAACAAGTCTGGCCTTGTTTCTAATGACTTCTCCATTTTCATTTAGCTTGTTCTTGAATATCCATTTATTTCCTATAATATTTTTATCATGAGGTCTAGGAACTAATTCCCAAGTGTCATTCTTTTCAATTTGCTCAAGTTCTTCATCCATGGCCTTGAACCAACATTCATCTTTGCATGCTTCATTTACATTTTGAGGTTCGGTGGATGATAGTAATGCTAGATAGCTTGAGGTCCCTGTAATAGTTCTTCTTGTCTATATACCAACCTCCCTTTCTCCTAAAATTTGAGTTTCCTAGATGATTTTTCTAAACATACCTGGACAAAGTCTTTTCTTCTACCATTATATCTTCTTCCAGTGCTTCATTGGTTTCATCTTCAATATAATTTTGATTTGATGTGGGAAAGTAATCCCCATCTTCCTCATTGTCATAATCTTCTATTGATTTTATCTATTTTGGATTTCTGCATACTTCATCAACTACAACATTAATTCTTTCAACAATTTTCCCAAGTCTTTTATTATAACATTTATATTCTTTACTTCTGGAAGAATAACCAAGAGGAATCCCTTCATCTGCTCTGGGTTCAAACTTATCGAGTTTTTCATTAGTCCTTTTGATAAAACATTTGCTTCAAAAAACTTTAAAGTATTTTACAGTAGGCGTCTTACCATACCAAAGTTCATGTGGAGTTTGAGTGCTATTTACTCGAACATTTGCTTTGTTGAGAATAGTCATGTTAGCGAATGCAACTTCACCCCAGAAGGTTGCAGGAGTTCTAGATTCTAATATGGCTCGAGCCATTTGTTGAACTGTTCTGTTCATCCTTTCTACTACACCATTTTGTTGAGGTGTTCTTGAAGTGGAGAATTCCCTTTTTATTCCATGTTGTTCACAAAAGTAAAAGAATTCATGTGATATAAATTCCCCTCCTTGATCAAATCTGAGGCATTTGATTTTTCGATCAGATTCATTTTCAACCAAAGCTTTGAAGGCTTGGAACTTTTCAAATGCTTCATCTTTATGCTTTAGAAGATCTATCCAACACATTCTGGAAAAATCATCAATGAAAAAAATAAAGTATTCTTCTCCACGAGGTGACTTTTTCCTTGTTGGTCCACATAAATCAATATGGATAAGTTCAAGAGGCTTACTAGCTGACCCTTCATTTTCCATGAAGTCAACTCTAGTTTTCTTACTGATTTGACATGGTTTGCATATTGTATTTTCTGGGACGCTGATATATGGAAGATCATGAACAACCTTGAGTCTGCATGCTTTTCTTATTTGAGAAAAGCTTAGATGTCCCAATCTTCTATGCCACAACCATTTTTCATCACTTTTGCTTAGATAGCATTGTTGTTGTCCTCCTTTGAGTATTTATAAGTTGTTTGGAGTTCTTGTACCTTTGATCACGGTCTCTCCTGTATCAAGCTCACAAACAACACATCTGTTTGATTGAAACACCACTTCATTTCCTTGATCAAACATTTGATTGACACTCAACAGGTTATGCTTTAAACCATCTACATACATAACATTTCCAACTTTAACCTTTTCTTTCAAGAAAACAGAACCTTTACCTTTTATGACAGCTGGAGTGTCATTTGCAAATGAGACATTCTTTTCCTTTTCTAAGGAATTATATGAGTGAAGTTTCTCTTTGTCACCTGTCATATGTTTGGAGCATCCACTGTTGATGTACCACTAATTTTCTTATCCTTCTGCATACAAGACTATACAAGATATTTCTGTTTGAGATTCTTTCCTTCTCCATATCTTGGGATTTTATGGCGTTTTCTCGTTTTGAGGTGTTTTCCGAAATTTTCTCCTGCATTCAGATTCTTCATGACCAAAGATGTTATAAATTGAGCATTCTATTTCATTTTCAAGAGGAGAAAAGTTATTATAGGAACTTCTCTTGATCCTTGTTACATTCCTTTGATTTTGTGCTTCTCTAGTCATGATGGTTTTGTAAACAATGCATTCAGCATCTTTGTGCCCAAAATTATGACATGAAAAACATTGCCCATTAAAGAAGTTTTTGTGACTATTGAATCTATTTACCTATTGATTATAGTTTCTATTGATATTCATCTTTGGAGCAAATTGATTATGATTTGCCTAAGGTTGATTGTGGCTTCTATTGATATTCATCCTTGGAGCAAATTGAGTATGATTTACCTAGTGATCAGCTTTATGCCCTTGCTAACGATTGTCATACTGTTCATTGGTCTTTGCTGCATCAAGATAGCTTTTGGTGGAGGTTGATGACTTCTGTGATTGAGATGCTTCTTAGTATATCCAAGACCTGTCTTTATCAGAGGAGAAAGTTGAACTTTGATAATTTCATTTAAATTTTCTGATCCTTTAGTAAATCTAAGATTGAGAGATTTTGTTTTCTCAATATCTTTCCTTAAACCCACAATTTCACATTCTAGTTATTCATTGTGTTTTTATTTTTCAACAAGTTGGTATCTCAAGGTATCTATGATCATATTCTTTTCTTCTAAATAGGTTTTGAGTTTAGAGGTTTCTTCATGAAAGTTTTCCTCTTCTAAAGCATCCCAAAAATCATCATTGCCATAAGCCATGAGAAGTCTATAATCATCACCATTAGATAAACCATCACTATTCTCTTCTAAACTATCCCAAAAATCATCGCTATCATAAGCCATGAGAAGTCTGTAATCTTGACCAGTTTCATCTTCATCACTATTAGATAAACCATCGCTCTCTTCATGAGTATAGTAACTCCTTCTATTCACAACTTGTTTCCTATTCCCTTTTGCATATTCCTTTCCTTTTTCATATTTATTTTTATGGGGATATCTGGCAGCATAATGACCGACTCTACCACAAGCAAAGAATTTGAAAGGCAGCTTACCTCTGAACCTTCCAGAACCCTATTGAAGCTTCTTGACAAAATTTACCTCATCTTCTTCTTCTAAAATGTGTCCTAATTCATTGTGTTCTTCCTTTTCTTTTCCTTTTTGATAAAGCTCTAAATGCAGCTTCTCTCATATCTGATGGACCTCCTTTTCTCATCTCAAAACTAGTTAGGATTCCATGAAGCTGTGTCATAGTGATATTCTGCAGATCCTATTTTTCTTCTATGGCAGACACTTTTAATTCAAATTTAGCAGACAGGGATCTCAAAATTTTCTTAACTAAGGTAACTTCCTTTATTTCTTCACCCAGATTCTTCATACAATTAATAACCTCATCTATATGTAAGAAGTAACTAGGTATATTCTATCACTACGCATCTTAAGAGTTTCATACTGAATTCTGAGAGTTTGAAGCTTAACACATTTTAACTGAGAGTCTCCTTCGTAGCTCTGAACGATTTTGTCCCATATCTCTTTGGCTGATTTGAGCTACATGACTTTCACAAACTCTGATTGTGACAAACTTCCCAATAAAGTATAGATAGCTTTGACATTGGTTTCATATTGCCTTTTACCTGCCATGTCTGTATGAATTTCCATTGGAAATTTATATCCTCCTTCCACAATTTCTCAGACATCTGTTCCAAGAGATTGTAGATAGGCTGTGGTTCTTATTTTCCAACAAACAAAGTTTCTCCCATTGAAGATTGGTGGTCTGATGGATCCCATGCTTTCGTGATTATTCATCTTGATGGATCTTCCTTCAAGAAATCAAGCTTCTTCTGAAGAACTTGGCTTTGATACCAATTGTTGGAAATAATACTCAGAGGGGGGCTGAATCAGTATTATCATATCAAGGACTTTTTTTTTCATAATCAGATTTATATACGCTACTTCAGAGAGGGGAACTAGTGTGTACACGCAATTGTCTTTAAGGCAACCATCGTTTATGCAGTAAACTTATGATTCAGTTAATTCATCATATGTTGATCTTTAATCAGTGCATTAGTACTTCATTAAGCAGTAACCGAGTGCAGTATAAACATAATAAACCATCACACATAAGCAACACACATGAACACCGAGATTTTAGGTGGAAACCCAATGTGGGTGAAAACCACTTGTTGCTGTCGGATCTGTCTTATTTTAATAATAAGAAAATGTGTTTACAATCTTGTACTGGTGCATATTCATACCAGTACGCAGGCTTCTACCTGCAGAAGGTTACAACCTTCTCTCGTTCTCCAGCTTCCACTGGAAGGGAGATACAACCCCCTATCTCTTGTACTAGCCAATATGTTTACTAGTACGTAGGTGCCAGCCTACAGAAAACTCCGCTCTTCCACCAGAGACCACATTTCATGAATTTTCAGACTGGATGATCTTGGCACATATCAAGACATATGAAGACCTTGAATTCATCAATAACCCATCAGAAATTTAGAAACTCAAACTTCATCAACCAACATGTAGTTAATCTGAAACAATCAGATCACTATCATCAAAACACTGTGTTGAGCCCATAAACCTATATCAACATTTAGAACCAACTGAAACCTCAAAATTCATGTGTCAGACTGTATACACTACTTCAATGAAGAAAACCTACGTGTATACGCTACTTCCTTCAACCCAACTTGTGTATACCTCTAAAGATTCTGAATCATAAAATCTCTGAATCACAAACTGTACCAAACAGTAGTGTATTGAACATCTACTGTCAACTTACAGAACTTTACATAGGTAGGAAACATAAAACACTTCTTCTCACTTATACAATCAATCAAATATCAACCTCCTTATGCATTCAGATTTACATTCAGATCTAAGAATACTTCATTGACAGACAACAGTAAAATAGCAGTAGCAATAAATTAGCAATACTGATCTGATAGATCAGTCATCTCTGAACATCAAGCCTTTCTTTTGTATACGCTACTTGAAAGAACAAAACTTGCGTGTATATGCTCTTTTGTCAAGACGAACCTGCGTACAAATCTGCAAATATTGACTCAGAACTTTGCTGCAATTCTAGACTTCAGACAAACCCAAATCATGATAGATAACGAATAAAACAGACATAAAACATCAAATCTAGCCTCAACCAATATCAGATCATTCAAGAATAAGTCATTTTAGGTCTCATGATCCTGATCCAATATTGAACTCAAGGTGCACATAAATATTTCAGATCTAGTCCCAAACATAACCCTGCAACATAAAATATACTTCAAATAGAAGTATTCCTTAGAATCTTATTCACTTGCACATCTGGCCTTATGATCCTCTCTTCTTTATATAGTTTTGGGCTTTTCTCAATACCATGGACCGAATCCACTTAGGACGAATACCTTGTGTCAAATACCACGGACCAAATACCTCGGACTGAATACCTAGTGTCAATATCATGGTCCAAAGATACCTTTGACCAAATACTTCGGACCAAAACCATGGTTTTGAACATGTACACGCTTTGCCTTCTATGGGAGTGCGTGTGTACGTTATACGCTATTTATGTTTTGAGTACCCGCGTGTATACGCTGCTTGGACTAAGTGAACCTACGTGTATCTCTTAAACTGCTCTTACATCATCTTCTTCCTTCAACTTCTTTATTCTAATCAATATACCTTAGTTCCATCTTCTTGATCCTCTGTACCAATGCCCTATTGCCTCTGAGTATTCCTGTTAGCTTCTTATCAAAACTGAGTTGACCTGTAGAGTTTCCATCAAGGACAATACTTGTATCATAATGCCAACAATCTCCCCCTTTGGACTTGATGGCAACCATGATGGTGTTGACTACTGCAAGCTGTAAAGACTGTTAGAGATACCATACAACACCAAAATACCAAAATACTCTCCCCCTTTGACATCAAGGGCAAAGGGTAGACCACTCTACTCTCCTCCTTTGCATGATGCTATCCATACTCCCCTTGAGTACATGCCGAGTCTGCAGAGAGATGATTCAATATAATAACATGACACTATAACTCAACAAAGTGAGTATGACCTCCCTATGACCACGAACTCATACATACATCAATCACCCAACCAAGTGGGGATACAACATATTTGACTCATCTGCCCAACCAAGTGTGGATATACCAAAGTTTATACATGACATAATTACAACAATTATTACATCATCCATCCCAAGGATATTGGGAAAATAAATTACATCATATGACCAATAGAACTCATTGAAATATAGACCATGACAGAAGAAGTTATATCACACTAGTGACTGATGCAACTAAGAAATATCTTAGTTCAGCAAGCATAATGCCAACAATGTGGAATGTGAACACTACCCCTGAACCTGTGCTACCACTTTTTTTGTTTTTTTTAGAAAAACATATACGCGCTTTCAGCCAAGGCAACCCCCATGTACCTGCGCATATACTACATGAAACCAGCGTGTAGTAAACTTCCTCTGAAAAACTGGATTTAATAGCAGGATGATGTAGCAACAACTCCCAACATTTGTCTGAGATATTCAAATCTTTCTTTGGGCAGTGGCTTAGTGAATATATCAGCAACTTGTTCTTTGGAGGGGACATACTCCAATTTGACCTTTTGTTCAAGCACTTGTTCTCGTAGAAAATGGTACTTGATGGGTATGTGTTTGGTCTTGGAGTGCATGACTGGATGCTTTGTAATACTGATGGCACTTGTATTATCACATAGAATGGAGATGGGTGGAGTACATGTGATCTGAATGTCTTGTAAAGTTTGCATCATCCAAAGTAGTTGTGTGCAACAAGATGCAACAGCCACGTATTCTGCTTCAGCTGTAGATAAAGCAATTGAACTTTGTTTCTTGCTGAACCAAGACACTAATCTGGAACCCATATAGAATGCACCACCACTAGTGCTTTTTCTATCATCAACACTTCCTGCTCAATTTGCATCTGTATATGCATGAAGAGTAAGATCTGCATCTCTAGGATACCATAGTCCAAACTCCTGAGTTCCTTGAAGATATTTGAAAATTATTTTGACTGCCTGAAGGTGTGATTCCTTGGATTTCCTCGGAATCTTCCAACTATTCCTACTGCATGCATGATGTCAGGTCGGGCACCTGTTAGATAAAGTATACTGCCAATCATGGATCTGTAAGTTGGTTGATGTACTGCTGCTAATTCATCATTTGAGTTGAGATTACATCCTGTTACCATTGGAGTACATAGAGGTTTAGAATCTTCCATTCTGTACAATTTTCAAGATCTGCTTGAGATATTTGGTTTGTGAAAGAAAAATACCATCTTTAGTTTGTTGAACTTGTAGACTAAGAAAATAGGTAAGTTCACCAAGCAAGGACATTTCAAATTCTTGTTGCATTACTAAAGAAAAATTCTGACTCATGGATTCTTCATTGCTACCAAAATTGATATCATCAACGTAAACAATAATAATTAGCAATTTATCATTTTCAATCTTTGTATATAAATTGCTATCTGCAGAAATTTTTGTAAAACCTTGTTGGTGTAGATATTTGTCAAGGCGGTAATACCAAGCCCTTGGAGCCTGTGTCAGACCATAGAGAGCCTTTTTGAGTCTGCATACAAGTTTTGCATCATTTCCAAGAACGAATCCTTCTGGCTATTCAATATAAACTTCTTGTTCTAAATCTCCATTAAGGAAGGATGATTTTACATCCATTTGGTATACTTTGAATTTCTGAAAACTGGAAAGAGAAAGAAACATTCTTATGGCTTCAAGTCTGGCAACAGGAGCAAACGTTTCTTCAAAATCTGTACCTGCTTGTTGAGCATACCCTTTACAAACAAGTCTGGCCTTGTTTCTAATGACTTCTCCATTTTCATCCAACTTGTTCTTGAATATCCATTTAGTTCCTATAATATTTTTATCATGAGATCTAGGAACTAATTCCCAAGTGTCTTTCTTTTCAATTTGCTCAAGTTCTTCATCCATGGACTTGACCCAACATTCATCTTTGCATACTTCATTTACATTTTGAGGTTTGGTGGAGGACAGTAATGCTAGATAGCTTGAGGTCCCTGTAATAGTTCTTCTTGTCTGTACACCAGCCTCCCTTTCTCCTAAAATTTGAGTTTCTGGATGATTTTTCTGAACATACCTGGACAAAGTCTTTTCTTCTACCATTATATCTTCTTCTGGTGGTTCATTGGTTTCTTATTTAATATACTTTTGATTTGATGTGGGAAAGTAATCCCCATCTTCCTCATTGTCATAATCTTCTGTTGATTTTATCTGTTTTGGATTTTTGCATGCTTCATCAACTACAACATCAATGCTTTCAACAATTTTCCCAAGTCTTTTATTATAACATTTATATCCTTAACTTCTAGAAGAATAACCAAGTAGAATCCCTTCATCTACTCTGGGTTCAAACTTACCAAGTTTTTCGTCAGTCTTTCTGATAAAACATTTTCTTGCAAAAACTTTAAAGTATTTTACAGTAGGAGTCTTACCATACCAAAGTTCATGTGGATTTTGAGTGCTATTTACCCGAGCATTTGCTTTGTTGAGAATAGTCATGACAACACATGTAGGTTCACCCCAGAAGCTTGCAGGAGTTCCAGCTTCATCTGACATGGCTTGAGCCATTTGTTGAATTGTTCTGTTCATCCTTTCTACTACACCATTTTGCTGAGGTGTTCTTATAATGGAGAATTCTTTTTTTATTCCATGTTGTTCACAAAAGTAAAAGAATTTATCGGATATAAATTCCCCTCCTCGATTAGATCTGAGGCATTTGATTTTTCGATCTGATTCATTTTCAACCAAATCTTTGAAGGCTTGTAACTTTTCAAATGCTTAATCTTTATGCTTTAGAAGACCTATCCAACACATTCTGGAAAAATCATCAATGAACAAAATAAAGTATTCTTCTCCACGAGGTGACTTTTTCCTTGTTGGTCCACATAAATCAGTATGGATAAGTTCAAGAGGCTTACTAGATGACCCTTCTTTTTCCATGAAGTGAACTCTGGTTTGCTTACCGATTTGACATGGTTTGCATATTGTATTTTCTGGGATGCTGATATATGGAAGATCACGAACAGCCTTGAGTTTGCACGCTTTTCTTATTTGAGAAAAGCTTAGATGTCCCAATCTTCTATGCCCCAACCATTTTTCATCACTTTTGCTTAGATAGCACCGTTGTTGTCCTCCTTTGAGTATGTATAAGTTGTTTTGAGTTCTTGTACCTTTGATCACGGTCTCTCCTATATCAAGCTCACGAACAACACATCTGTTTGATCGAAACACCACTTCATTTCCTTGATCACACATTTGATTGACACTCAACAAGTTATGCTTTAAACCATCTACATACATAACATTTCCAGCTTTAACCTTTTCTTTCAAGAAAACAGAACCTTTAGCTTTTATGATAGCTGGAGTGTCATTTCCAAATGAGACATTATTTTCCTTTTCTAAGGCATTATATGAATGAAGTTTCTCTTTGTCACCTGTCATATGTTTGGAGCATCCACTGTCGATGTACCACTAATTTTCTTGTCCTTCTGCATACAAGGCTATACCACATCTTTCTGTTTGAGATTCTTTCCTTCTCCATATCTTGGGATTTAATGGCGTTTTCTCCTTTTGAGGTGTTTGCTGAAATTTTCTCCTGCATTCAGATTCTTCATGACCAAAGTTGTTACAAATTGAGCATTCTATTTCAAATTCAAGAGGAGAAAAGTTATTATAGGAACTTCTCTTGATCCCTATTACATTCCTTTGATTTCGTGCTTCTCTAATCATGATAGTTTTGTAAGCAACACATTGAGCAGTTTTGTGCCCAAAATTATGACATGAAAAACATTGCCCATTAAAGAAGTTTCTGTGACTATTGAATATATTTACCTGTTGATTGTAGTTTCTATTAATATTCATCTTTGGAGAAAATTGGGTATGATTTGCCTGAGGTTGGTTGTGGCTTCTATTGATATTCATCCTTAGAGCAAATTGAGTATGATTTACCTGGTGATCAGCTTTATGCCTTTGCTGGCGATTCTCATACTATTCACTGGTCTTTGTTGCATCAAGATAGCTTTTAGTATAGGTTGACGGCTTCTGTGATTGAGATGCTCCTTCAGTATATCCAAGACCTGTCTTTATCAGAGGAGAATGTGGAACTTTGATAACTTCATTTAAAGTTTCTTATCCTTTAGCAAATCTAAGATTGAGAGATTTTGTTTTCTCAAGATCTTTTCTTAGACCCACAATTTCACATTCTAGTTTTTCATTGTATTTTTCTTTTTCAGCAAGTTGGTGTGTCAAGGTATCTATGATCATATTCTTTTCTTCTAAACAAATTTGAGTTTAGAGATTTCTTCACGAAAGTTTTCCTCTTCTAAAGCATCCAAAAAATCATCATTATCATAAGCCATGAGAATTCTATAATCATCACTATTAGATAAACCATCACTATCCTCTTCTAAACTGTTATCACTCAGGTTGTTCCCCAAAGTTGTAGGAAAGGGAATACGGCCGAAGTAACCACAGACCAATCTTTTAGATACAGATTCTAGCCAATCTGCATCCAGAGAGGGCTCTCTCTTTATGTTTTAGCTTTGTTTAAGGTATATTAGGCTAGCTATGAAGTGCAAGGGTTTTGTTTAGAGTTTGGTTGGAGGATTGGAGTTTCAATAGAACAGTGAGGTAAAACTGAAGAGTTTCAGTCCATTGGGCATGATGGAGTCAAAGGAGGATAGCTTTCTGGATTTGGTTTCTTATCAGAGGATTTATCACAGAGCAAGGTACTCAAATATGGAACAATTTATAGGCTGGATTCAGATGGAATGGATTCAATGGGTGAAGGGCAATTAAGAATCCTTCATCATGTTGACAAAGGGAAAAATGGATGATTATTGCTAAGGAGCAATTAAGAATTCCTTAGCTAATATTCAAGATGAAAGAACCAGGGGATATAGGAGCAATTAAGAATTCACTGTTTATGCTAATTCTAAAGAAAACATTAATAATAACAAAGACTGAACACAGAGTGCAAACAAGCAAATTCTGAGTTATTCTTTTTCTCTATTATTTAGATCATGAAACATATATAATATAGTAAACACAGAAAACTGTAAGACACAAGTTAGAAGGGACTTATTGATCCATAAAACGATTCAAGAACATGGTCCTTAGCATCAATTCTTCATCCAGTGAGCTCGACGAAAATGGTTCCAATAGCCTTTTTATTTCCAAAAATTGTTCAGTATCATAGTCAAAACTATGAACATCCACCACCAACCAACCCCAAATACTTCGTTTAGGGGGATATTTATACAAAACTGTCAAGATATCATACAAAATATCTGATAGAAATAATATCTTCTCACAATTAATGCTTCTTTTACATAGATAGAGACAGATAGTCTCGAAAACAAGGAGATAATAAATAGATGCAATAAATTCATGCTGCGTTGGTTGTTCCGTCTTTATGAGATGTACTAGAGGTAGGTGCTGCAAGTCGGTTCCCAGTTGTCTTCTACTGATCCTCTGTGTTGGTTATTCTGCTTTGGCTGGATTTTCTTTAACTTTGATGTGATGCGCTTTGACTCGCAAGACCGTGATTCATTTCTGTCCTCCACATTATAGCAGATGGTCCAAAATTTTGCATTGACCAAAGATAATTTACAGGATCTCTAACATGCTTTGCCACCACTCTGGTCCTGGTATTTTATGTCTCTGCAGCTTCCTTAAAGTCTCGTCAGTCTCTGTGTACCTGAAGAAATTAGGTGGGATGGTGAACAGATGCTTCACCTCATGCTCTATGTAGAATAGATTTTCTAGGCTGTCATAAAGGGACTGGCTAGATGGAAGTGCCCTTTCTCCTGAAGTGCTTGAAGATGCATTAGCTTGATTAGCAGCATATGTATTTAATTTATGTACACAGTCCTTGTGCTTCATCAGACGATCATTATTTCCCAAAGGACTCGGCAAACCTTTTTGATGGAGGATTGTAAATTTTTCTGTGAAGGAGTCAATCTCTACCTGCATGTCCTGGCATCTTCTGTCCAAGTTTTGCATTAGAGTTCTCATGGTTAGAACTCTCTTGATGTCTAGAATGGTACCTGTTCTGTCTCTAATATCCAATGCTTCCAGTTCTTCACTGGTCTTGGTATTCAAAAAATGTATTAGCCTGTTAGCTTGCTCAGGCATCTGTCCCAAAAAGGCTCTTGTTTTCTGAATTTCTACTTGAGCCACTTTTATCAGGTCAATCTGCTCATGAATGGTTTGAATAGATATCCACACATCACTAAGGGATTGAGTGATGTTGGACCACAAAATTCCTCTAATTTCTGCTAGAGGCTTATCCAGGGAGAGATCCTTCTCTAAGGCTCTTACCTTGTTCTCCAATGCTTTAACTTCCCTTGTTTTCTCTGCCACATTCATCTTGGATTTATCATAGCTTTCTTTAACCTTTGCCAATTTTTCTTTGACTTGTTTAAGCTCTGATACTTGGAGTTTTAACTCCTCCATTGCTTTTATCAATTGCTCTGTAGTCATAGTTGTACTGCTGCCTGGTGTTGTTGCTGAGGTACCTATGGTGATTTTTGCTGTTGATGATGGGACAGTGGGAGGTACCGCTGTTATAACTGTGGTAGGGGAAGTTGTGACTGTTGGAGCTACTTTAGGTGGCTGGGAGGTCGAATATCCCTGCTTGTCTTGTAGTTCTTTCTCCAATGCCTGCTCTGTCTCACTCAATCTCTCATTCAACCTCATGAGCAGGTCCATCATGTCCTCTTCGGACTTCTGCTGTACAACATCTGCTATCTGTGGATGCATAGAAGGAGGCATTTTGAGCTGTTTTCTGAGGGCAGCAATGTCCTCTTCCTTTTTCTTCATTAGTGCTTTTATGCCTTTGGCATCTTTGGGATCATGTCCCAGTTCAATGATGATATCCTCCAAGGATTTGATCCTGTTTTCCTTTGCTAAAGAAGAAGCTTTCTCTAAATCCAACTGAGCTGAGGTATTATTTAAGGAATTTTGCAATTTATGAGCCAACATTGCTTTATCAGCTAGCGTGGAATACACCATCTCTCCAGTCTATTTGTGCAGCTCAATCTGGTCTATTGGATGAATGTCCTTGGCCAAGACTTCTAGATTTGTCCTGATATAATCAGCTGCTGATTGTGGTTGCTGCACCTTGGGCTTGAAATAACTCATGATCATTTTCCCTTCTTTAATGTCATATGCTGACATTAATCTTCGCTGTTTTGTGGGGGGCATTTTAAGATATTGGTTATAAATTTGCAGCCTCAATGGATCATTTCTAGCCTTTATCTCTGTGAATGTTCTTTTGATGTCAGAGGTCTGCTTACTTGGTGGCCTAGTGGATGAAACTTCCACACTATGCTGCCTTTCTAGCTCTTGCCTGTGTGAGCTGGTTGATGTGTCTATCACTAGGAAGGTCTGTGGGCTAGTTGCTCTCTCACCTCTTAGACTTTCTATTGTTTCTTCAATGATTTCCTCCTCAAATAGAGGATTCAGTCTTTTCCTTTTTGCACCAGGCTGTTCTGCAGGTCCACTGATGGGTGTGGCCTCTTCTCTATCTCTTTTCTTGCCTTTTTCCTCATTTAGAGGAGTCTGTAATGCAGGAATCTCTACTGCTTTGGTTTGGATCGGAGGAATTTGCCCCTGCTGATCAGTCATTGCTTGCTGCTCTGTGCCTACCACTTCCTTGCCCTTAGAAGACCCTGTACCTGGTGCACTGGTTTCCTGTACAGGTTGCTGTGAAGTTCCAGTAGAGGATGTACCCACTCCAGTTTGCTGAGGTAGCTTGAAAGATACCTGTCCAAAAGAGTCCAGGTCAAGGGTCTTTTCAAGATCTTTCATAGCTTGTTCCATCACTTCTTGCTGAGTAAGTTCTTCTATTAATGTACCCTCTACCCACTCATCCTGATTAGAAAATTGCTCTATTTCAGGGATCCTAAAATGTTTATAGGCCGATAGCCTGTTTTTTACTTTTCTGTCACTTATAAAGCTATTTGGGTCATATGGTACCCACTAGAAGCTTTTCTTCAATTTAAGTTCTTCTCCCAATAGCCTATTAGCATCTTCCCATGCCTCCCTCTTGTTAATGATAAATGGGCCTAACTAGTTTCTTATTCTCAGCTGAGCCTTTTTCTTTACATTGCAAAAGTGGGTTAAATCTGCATTGATAAGTTGCCTGAAATACTCTAGTGCAAACAGTCTCATAGGCACATATTTGGGCAGCTTATAAGGGCACAACTCACAGCCATATATTCTGATTTCGATATGATTCTGGTAGAGGTACGAGTCACCTATTCTGTAGTTTTTGGAGAGCTGTAGAATCTTCTTTATATCCCCAGAGAACCTAGGAGGAGGAGCTCCTATCAATAAAGTGGAGGCTGGATGTATAAATCTGTCAATGAATTCACAGTAGGTATAAGGGGATTCAGAAACATTGTGGAAGACTGAGGTCCAAAAGATCATAGACCTCCTCTCTCCTTTGGAATCCAATTTTCTGATAGGAAATGAAAAGCTGTCTGTCTGATAATATAGCAGAAGGTGATATATGAATGAAATGTACTTGAAGACTCCTTCTCTTTCCAAATTTATGAATTTCTCATTGATTTTATTGGCAATGAAAGAGGCATAATCATATTTAACAACAGGGGGTTGTCTTGGAGTAAACATTGACAACATAACAAACATGGTCTCATTAACATATTCACTGGTTTTGAATCAGGATATCATGTCAAGAATAAGCCTGCCAGTTTTAGTAAACCAGGCATGTACATAGGGAGGTGGGCCTTGAGGCTGGCAATCTGGCTTCATAAATAACTTACCAATCTGTGTTATTTCTACACTGGACAATTGAGACCTTTGCTCAAGCAAAACTCCCATAGAAAGAGGAGCAAGGGGCTGAGCTGGATGGAAGTGCACCATCTCATTGATAGACTCAACAGTTATGTAGAAAAGAACAGTTTCTGATGGACTCATAACTGCTTTACTGACAGGGTCATAGTTTGCACAGCAATGGTGGATAAGATCTGGGAACACATTAACTGAGGGAAGGTAATATCTGGGGAGATTGGACTCCCATATTCCAAGGATATCAGAGTTACTGAGATGGCTATTTCTAATTTTGCAAAATGCCTGGAGATGGTTCATATCACCAGATAACTCTTTAATTTGGAAATCTTTGTCAGCCAACGGCAACCAATCCTGGTCTTTGTGAGGTGCATTGAGGGGTGCGACATTGAGGGCCACATGGGCTTCCATGTTCAGTTCTCTGTGTTTTTAAACTGGAGGTCAAGTTCCTGTGGGAAAAACAGGCAAAAGAGAAGTTATGGATGTCTTGGTATGGAAATTATGGACTGCTTCAGCTCGAATTTGGATCTTATAGGTATAATTTATAGAGGAAAACTGAAAATACAGGTTCGGGAGGTGAAAACGGGGTAAATACCTATATTTTGGAGGCGCACCAGTGTACTTTGTAGGTTGATCGATAAGTAGCGGAGCAGGATGCTGGACTTTTCTTGGTCAGGTGGCAGACTGGACGCTTCTGCAATTGTTTGGACGTAATTTTCATGTAATAGTTTCACGGAAAAACGAATGAAAATGGGTGAAAATGACTTTTTCACGAGTTTTTAACAAAAATTGGCTTCGCAAGGCTTATTGGCGCTTTTCAGTCGGATGACGTCATCGGGATGTGACATTTTTTCATGATGTCGGGGTACGGGATGCTGATATGGCGGTGACGTGGTGGTGACGTCAGCGGGCGGGGTCAGCGGGAGGGCGGTAAGCGGTATCGGCCTGCACCGCTTATGAGCTAAGGCGGTTTCGGGCGGAGGGGCCGCGAGCATGGCGGGAGGGCGCCGCGTGTCCCTGGTACGGCGGTAATACTGCCAGCTCCCCGGGCAGTAAACATCGGCGGCGGAGGGCCTTGCGATATGATCGTGGGTCGTCTGATGAGCGGGCCCGGATCCAACGGTCGACGGTTAATGGAGCTGGCGGAGGGTTACGGCGCGGGGCCCATGTAATATAAACAATGGTTTAACACTTCTCGGGGCGATTATTATTGGTTGTCGGGGTGTTTGTTAATTAACCCAGATGGTTAATTAACCACGTTTTGCGCGGCGGAGGTTTTTAATAAATTCCAGATGAACCATTAAACCCTCGTTTATATAGTGCTATGGTTATAGATTAACCAGGGGCGGGATATTAATTTTTTTGGGATTTTTCATATATTTACATAATACGGGGGGGAACAAATTATATGGGAATTATATAATAAAGTTAAAGTTAGTATGAAAATTGATATAAAAATAAGCACTAAGTTATAATGTTTAACAACTTAGGCTTAACAGGAAAACATGGATTTTTACACAAGAAATGTGGCTTTTTTGCTAAAGCAAGAATGTTATTTCACTGAAGCTTTTTCATGAAATGGAGTGATTTAAGAGTATTGAGCAGATCTCAATATCCTTGGGGAAATTAGTAAATGTTTTAGGAAGAAGTGTGAAGGGAAGTTAGTCATGCCTCACTTGATTTGTAACCAAACAGTTGCCATGGTACTTATGATATCAATAAGATGAACATCTTTGAGAGACAAAATTAATCATAAGCCTGCTTCTGCAACACCAAAACTGCCTACCCAGCCTATTATACCTAACATTTTTTCTTCCATGGGTGCACTTGGACTAGCAAACCCTTACAAATTTTCTTTTCTTTTCATGGGAATCCTATCTAAGTCTGCCCTTATTTCTTCCAAGGGCTCAGATTTAACAGTTGAGCTCCTTTGCTTCTCTACCTATCTATTTATCTGCCAAGATTGAACAATTTGGACAGATTTTATTCTCTATCTCTAAAACAGGAAATTCAAACATGAACTGGCCAAGATTAAGCTGTTTGGCCATTCATCAACTGTGGCCAGAGTCAACAAACTGCACACAATGAGATTCTTTGCAAAAATAAAATAGTAGTGGCATTTGGACTTGCACACTTTCCTGGTCCTTTTCTTTGGGGTTTATTTCTTTCATTTTTTCTTTTGACCATTTCATTCTTTTTACCGTTTGATCTTTCTTTTAGGGTATACTCTCTTTTCATTTTTTAATTTTTTGATCTTTTCAAAATATGGAAAACCTTTACAGCAGGGAAAGGATGAACATATTAGGGATTTCAACCAGTCAATCATGAAATATGACACCTATTGGTATAGGAGCATAACATTGGCTCCACTTGGGGATGGCTTTTCCTGGTGAAAAGTCAAGAACAGCAGGTCAGATGGCCTTATGTACAATTCTTGCTACATTCTGAAATCTTCCTTTGCTGTAAGTAAACAAACTGTACAGAGGACCATGTAAAATATACACATCTCTCATGAGCTAATCCAAACAATTACACCTCTGTTTTGGATAGTTTGTCTGAATGTTTGTTCTCATATTTTCAGCTCCCAAGTCTTCTACAATTTCTGGTAAACTAAAAAAAAGGTAACACAAAAAGGTGGTAAAGTTCCTTGACTGCTCCTCAAAATTTTCTACATATTCCTTCCCATTCTTATTGCTGTAATAAACTGCAGCAACTAAACATCCTTATGTACAAGTTAGAGTCCTGATATATCAACAAACTAGATCAAAATAGTGTTTTAGCATTCGACCATTAACTGGTCCATCTTCTGCTTCTGTACCATCCAGGCTTTTCAAAAAGTAGGTATTGTTTCCCTGTGAGGCCTGAATAATAAAAGGTCCCTTCCATAGGAAGTCAAACTTCCCATGTTTTCCTTTATCTTCTCTTCTGGAATCCCATTTCAGAACTTTGTCTCCTATGAAAAAATCCTCTGCCTTAGTCCTCTTATCAAATATCTTCTTGAGTTTTTCTTGTAGCACTTGAGATCTTTGATATACCTCTTCTCTGGTCTGCTGCAAATGTATAGTCTGATTTATCCTTCTTTGAATGTCATTGGGCTGTATTTGAACTTCTTGCAATAATTTCATTACAGGTATTCCCAAGGAGGAGGGAAATACAACCTCCATACCATAGACAAGCTCATATGGACTAGTTCCAATGGATCTCTTGGTAGTTAACCTGTCTGCCCATAGTGCATTTATAAGCTTTTTATGCCAATTTTTCTTGTTTTCTTCCAATACTTTCTTAATGATATTGATCAGGCTTTTATTGGATGACTCAGCTAGACCATTACCTTGAGGGTAATAGGCTATGGAGTGGCCTAAAGTGATATGGTATTTGGAAAACTAATCATTCTCCTGGATTTGAAAGAAACAACATTGTCTGTTATAATCTTTTCAGGACAACCAAATCTAGACAGGATGTTGGTTTCTAAGAATTGCATGATTACTGAATCATTGGCTTGTCTACAAGGGATGGCCTCTATCCACTCGGTGAAATAATCTGTGGCAGTCAAAATCCATTTATGCTTGCCAGAAGAGGGAGGGTGAATTTCCCTAATGAAATCTAAACCCCATTGTTGAAATGGTCTTTCAGTGGAAATTGGTCGAAGGGGTAGATGCAGAAGTTTCCTCTTGCCTTCAAAGATTTGACATCTATGGCAAGCAGTGACAAAATTTTTGACATCAGCAAACAAGGTGGGCCAGTAAAATCCAGCCCTTAGGATTTTATCAGTAGTTGATTTCCAGTACAAATGTCCACCACAGTCCCATGCATGAAATTCTTTGAGTACCTTGTCAGCTTCATCTTTTATTAGACAATTTAATAGAACACCTTCATGATTTTTCCAAAAGATAGCACCATCTAAAATACAAAACTTTAAAGCTTTCATTTTTATAAACCTTTTCTTTGTTTTGGATAACCTTGGAGGAGCCTACAGTTTTAATAATACATAACATATAACAGCATACCAAGGTAATTCTAGGAAGGTCTGGCTGATTTGTGGAGTCGCCATCTCCTGTTCATTATCCAGTTCATTAATATCTAGGGCTTGGAAATTGGTTTCAGTCATGAGTTTAGCCAATCCCTGTCCTTTTATGAGCTTTGTAGGTTTTATTTCAATATCATACTCTAATATAGTAGCAATCCATTTACCTTTCTCGCCTTCAATCCCCTCTTGGGTTAGGATATCTGACAACAGTACTTGGCACATAAGCTATTATATGAGAGTATAGTGTGTAGGCTCTGAAATCTTTGATGGCTTTGACAAGTGCAAAAGATTGTTTTTCCATGATTGGGTATTTTATAGGTGCATTCCTGAGTGCTTTGCTAAAGAAGGCTATGGGCTTTTCACATCCTTGATCATCTTTCTGTAACAAAACAACAGCAATAGTGTGTTTTGATGTAAATGAAAATATTATGAAGTCTCTGTGAAATTTTGGGCTTGTAAGGACTAGTGTTTTGGTTAAAGCTATCTTGATTTCTTCAAATGCCTGTTTGGCTTGTAATGTCCATTTGACCATGGAATATTTTTTCAGCATATTATTCAACAATCTAATTAATTCAGCCAAGTTGGGTATGAATCTTCTTAAAAAAATTAATTTTCCCTAGGAAAGCTTGGAGTTCTTTGACATTTCTAGGATGAGGTATTTGTAAAATGGATTGTATTCTGTTAGGATCAATTTTGATGCCATCTCTTGAGATTATGTGACCTAACAGCTTGCCCTCTTCTAGGCCAAATAATGACTTCTTTGGATTTAGTGATATACCATATTTTCTGCAAATTAAAAACACTTGTCTCAGATGATCTAGGTGCTGATGATCTAATTTGGAAAACACAGTGAGATCACCTAATTATATGACTAGAAAATCATGAATTTCTTTAGCAAAAGCTATGTCCATTGCATGTTGGAAGGTTGCCCCTGCATTCTTGAGTCCAAATGGCATTTTCACATATTTGAAAGTTCCCCATGGAGTAGTAAAAGCAGTTTTTTCCTGATCATCAGGGTGAACTAGAATCTGGTTGAAGCCTGAAAACCCATCCAAAAGTGAAATTCTAGAGGCACCTACTACCCTTTGTAAAATGTGGTCCATCTTAGGTAAGGGGTAGTGGTCTTTCAAAGAAACTTTATTCAGATTTCTTAAATCAACACACAATCTGATTTCTCCTGTTTTCTTCCTAGTGGGCACTAAATTAGAGACCCATTCTGAAAATCTAATAGGTGCGATTATCCCAGTTTCATACATTCTTTTGACTTCTTTTTCAATTAGAGGGAGGAGTACAAGGTTGACCCTTCTGAGTTTTTTCTTGAAAGGTTTTTGATTTTCTTTGAGGGGTATTGTATGCTGAATCACAGAAGTGTCATAGGATTTGAGATCTTCATAGCTCCATGCAAAAACGTTATGGAATTCTTTGAACAGTTCAACATATTTAAGCTTTTGGTCAGGAGACAAAGTTTTGGACAATTTTATCATTTTAGGATCTTGTTCGGTTCCTATGTTACAGTGCTCAATCTCTGCATTTAGAGGCTGTATTTTGGGTTTCCTTGGGATATCATTAGAATCAAAAATGTCTTCCAGAGGAGTTAATCCTATGGGTAAATAATTGTCCTTTAAGTCAATAACTTCAGATTCTCCTCCAATAATTTCATCAATGTCTATTTCTTTAAGCTCTTGCAACTCTTTGTTGGTAAATTTTGTTGGATGTAGTATTTGAGTTGTTGTTTCAGTTGAAATGTGTGTTTGAACTTTGTCTATTTGATCAACTTCACAAACAGTGCCCGTGTCTATATTAGTGCTGGAAAATTATTCTTTTAAGGTCAAGAAATTATTAATCTGAGTGTCATTGTCAAACACTTGCCAGTTTTTTACATTGTCAGGTATGGTTGGTCTATGTTTAATCTCAGCTGTAAAATGATGATTAGGCTCAAATGGTAGTTTACAAGTGCTGGCAAATGTTGCCAAACTGTGAGCATGCAAATTGTGTTTCCTTGGAATTTTGACAAGCTGTGTTTTTAAAAAGATATTGAGTATTTCAATTGCTGCCCCTTTATAAGATCTTAATCTGAGATCATTTGTGAGGAATTTTCCTCTCATTTCTTGAATAACTAAACCAGAGTCTCCCAAAATTGATACCCTAACTGCCCCTAAGCTTTTGATCAATTTGAGTCCTAGCAAGAAGGCTTCATATTCAGCCATGTTATTAGTAGATCTAAAATTCAACCTGTATGCATGTCCTTTAGCATGATCATTTTCCAAATTATGTATCCAAATCCCTGTTCCTGCTCCTAGTTTATTGACTAATCCATCAAACTCCAAGTACCAAAGGATTTCTTAATTATAGCTAGTATCAGGAGTCTTAGAAATTTGCTTGCTAGGGAGATTTGGATTTACAGTTTCATGTGGTTTCCCTTGTGTGTCTGATATACCATTGTTCACAAAAAATTCTTGAATTTGAGCACTAGATTTTATGTTTATGAATTTTTTCTGCTCTAAAGCTAAAGCCTTGACATCAGTTGGGGGATAAATTTCAACATTGTATAGGATGAAGGAGTCCATATCAGAATGAATGGAATAGATGGGAAAATTTTGGGGTTTCTCCTAACTACTCACCACGTATTTCATCAAAGCTTCTCAGTACAATCTCTTTGGCTGGCCAAATACTAAAATGGTAGCATAGGACATGTCCAATTGTAAAGATCCCTAGAGCTTTGCACCCCAATATCTAGAAAACAACATGCCATATTTTGGTGGAATATCAGCTACCACTACATCCATTAAAATTGTCTTGGTAGGGTATTGAACTAATGATACACATAAATCTTTGATCAGTCCTAGACATCTGACCTGGCTTGAATCAAAAGAGAACAAGTCTTTGTATGGCCTGGTGATGTCTAGGTCCAACTTCTTCATTACAGATTTGAGCATTAAATTATGGGAAGCCTCAGAATCGAACATTGCATTGTGCAGTATTTTGTCATGAATATTCAGACTTACATAGAAAGGAGGAACCCCTCCATCTACCGATTTTCTGTTTACTTCAGGGCCAAAAATTAATTCTGGTTGGTCATCAAGGACATTTACTGCATCTCTGTTTTCTGAAATTTGAAGTGATCTGCTGATTTGTTCTCTATAGACATCATGCTTAGCCAATTCTGACAATGGAATTGCTATCTTTAATTTGCCTATTTCGGTCTCAAGGTTGAAAGGTTTTTCTGTTTGAATTTTTTCATTTCGGGCAGTGAGATTTTCTTTTTCTGCTATTTTTCAATGCTTTTTCCTTTATCAGGAGTAGTGTTATGGGTTGAAGTTGCTTGTATGTCAATTTCTGGAGGTTCTCCCACAATTTCTTTGGAAGGAATGGAAGTTGAAGATTGTTTATTAGGTTGTTGATTATCTGAAACATCTTCAACTGTTGGACTGTCTAGGTTAGGAATTGCTTCAGGAGGAGTTTGTATAGGAGGGTTCTTGATTTTAGCTTTGGTAGGTTGCTTGGTTTCTTTCTGTTTATTGTTTTCAGGGACATCTATCCTTCTGCTTCTCAGATTGTATTGCTTGTGGACTTCATAGATGGCAGTGTCATATCCCTCCCTAAAATCAAACGATTCACCTGATTGGATTTGGAATTGATTAAGAGTATGAGCTTCTTGGTCTTCTTGGGTCAAGAAAATCTGTTGTTCACTATTGAGCCCCATTAAGTTAATTTGAGTGTCTTCTGTTGGTTCACTAGAAGTTGAAGCTTCAACATAGTTTTCTTGGAATGGAGGTCTAATGTTTTGGTCAGGGCCAGCCTTCCCAGTATTGGGATTCTGATTTTTTCTGAAATTTGGGTTTCTTCCAGTGTTGCTCGGTTGACCATCCCAAGGGGACTTCCTCTCAATTGTTTCTACTCTATCACCAAGTCTATCCATTCCTTTAATAATAGAATCTAATTTTTTTTCAAAGGCATAAAGTTATTCTTTGAAGGGTATCCTCCTCTTAGTTCTAGCCCGAGCTCGTTTAGAAATCAAGTTGGCCTCAACACTGACAGCTATACTCTGCATGCCCTCTAGGCTTCGAGGAGATCTTTCCCTAAGCTGGTATGCCATGTCAGAGTCAAATGCATCAGGGAATTTGATCAAGGCCAAGTCTGGTGGAGGTCTGAGATTCTGGGGAATAGCATTGTATATATTGTTAAATCTGGTGCAGTAATCTTGAATAGTTTCTTGTGGGCCTCATTTCAAGTTCTCATATTCTGATAGAATGTGGAGAGGATCTTTTTTCTTTTCCAATCTGTTTAAGAAGGTCTGATAAAAAGCCTCTGGATCATTGATAGTGTTTGCAGGGAGTGCTCTAAACCAGGTTCTAACATCTCCAGTTAAGCTTTGGACAAAGACTTTCATTCTTACATCATCATCATCAATCTCATAGTTTTCAAAATAATCCATCATTTTCTTGGTGTGTTGTTGAGCTGTGTAAGTGCTAGTACCATCAAAATAGGTGATTTTGCTTTGATAATCTTGAGGCATAGCCCCTGGATTTGCAGGTAATTGCAGGGGAGCATATTTGTTTTCCATATTTGCAGACATAAGGGTAATAGCTGGAAGAACATGGATACTAGTTGAAATATGTGTTGTGGATGGGGGAGTGGAAAAGATGGTTTGAAGTGCTGAGGGTGAACTAGGAGATGCAACAGTAATGGCAGAAAGGATTGGTGCTTTTCCAGGAGTAAGCTCAGATTGGATAAGGTTCTGCTGGCTTCTAAGGTTCTTAGGAATCAAATTAGGATTTTGAAACACAGGTGGGGGATTTGGATCTGGATTTGATCTAGTGTAACAGATCTTCTTCTTTGGAGCCAGCTTCTGAATATGTTTTTGTTTTTCTTGAAATATCTTAACAATACAACTTTAACAGTGTCTTGTAGGAAGTTTTAAAATATGGGAGTTTTGAATTTTCCTAAAGATCTACTGAAACAAGGAACTGATCAAGTATTTGAGACAACTATTCAAAGCCTAAAACTAGATTGGAGATAGACTGAAGCAGCTTTTATTTACTCCTGCAATTGCATAGCAAAAGCAGTTTCAAAGGCTACCTGGCCAACTTCAGGCTCCATCTGTAGCTTTAAAAAATAAACAGCAGTAACAAACAATTATTCAGGTCCCCAGCCGAGTCACCAATGATGTTGTCACTCAAGTTGTTCCCCAAAGTTGTAGGAAAGGGAATACAGCCGAGGTAACCACAGACCAATCTTTTAGATACAGATTCTAGCCAATTTGCATCCAGAGAGGGCTCTCTCTTTATGTTTTAGCTTTGTTTAAGGTATATTAGGCTAGTTATGAAGTGCAAGGATTTTATTTAGAGTTTGGTTGGAGGAATGGAGTTTCAATAGAACAATGAGGTAAAACTGAAGAGTTTCAGTCCATTGGGCATGATGGAGTCAAAGGAGGATAGCTTTGTAGATTTGGTTTCTTATCAGAGGATTTATCACAGAGCAAGGTACACAAATATGGAACAATTTATAGGTTGGAATCAAATGGAATGGAGTCAATGGGTGAAGGGCAATTAAGAATCCTTCATCATGTTAACAGAGGGAAAATGGATGATTATTGCTAAGGAGCAATTAAGAATTCCTTAACTAATATTCAAGATGAAAGAACCAGGGGAAACAGGAGCAAATAAGAATTCACTGTTTATGCTAATTCTGAAGAAAACATTAATAATAACAAAGACTGAACATAGAGTGCAAACAAGCAAATTCTGAGTTATTCTTTTTCTCTATTATTTAGATCATGAAACATATATGATATAGTAAACACAGAAAACTGTAAGACACAAGTTAGAAGGGACTTATTGATCCATAAAACGATTCAAGAATTCTGTAACATGGTCCTTAGCATCAAGTCTTCATCTAGTGAGCTCGATGAAAATGGTTCCAACAGCCTTTTTATTTCCAAAATTTGTTTAGTATCACAGTCAAAACTATGAACATCCACCACCAACCAACCCCAAATACTTTGTTTGGGGGGATATTTATACAAAAATGTCAAGATATCATACAAAATATCTGATAGAAATAATATCTGCTGATAATTAATGCTTCTTTTACATAGCTAGAGACAGACTGTCTCAAAAACAGGGAGATAATAAATAGATGCAATAAATTCATGCTGCGTTGGTTGTTTCGTCTTTCTGAGATGTACTGGAGGTAGGTGCTGCGAGTCGGTTCCCAGTTGTCTTCTACTGATCCTCTGTGCTAGTTATTCTACTTTGGATGGATTTTCTTTAACTTTGATGTGATGTGCTTTGACCCGCAGGACCATGATTCATTTCTGTCGTCCACATTATAGCAGATGGTCTAGAATTTTGCATTGACCAAAGATAATTTACAGGATCTCTAACATGCTTTTCCACCACTCTGGTCCTGGTATTTTATGTCTATGCAGCTTCCTTAAAGTCTCGTCAGTCTTTGTGTACCTCAAGAAATTAGGTGGGATGGTGAACAAATGCTTCACCTCATGCTCTATGTAGAATAGATTTTCCAGGCTGTCATAAAGGGACTGGCCAGATGGAAGTGTCCTCTCTCCTAAAGTGCTTGAAGATGCATTAGCTTGATTAGCAACATATGTATTTAATTTATGTACATAGTCCTTGTGCTTCATCAGGCGATCATTATTTCCCAAAGGACTTGGCAAACCTTTTTGATGCAGGACTGTAAATTTTTCTATGAAGGAATCAATCTCTACCTGCATGTCCTAGCATCTTCTGTCCAATTTTTGCATTAGAGTTCTCATGGTTAGAACTCTCTTGATGTCTAGAATGGTACTTGTTATGTCTCTAATATCTAGTGCTTCCAGTTCTTCATTGGTCTTGGTATTCAAAAAATGTATTAGCCTGTTAGCTTGCTCAGGCATCTGTCCCAATAAGGCTCTTATTTTCTGAATTTCTACTTGGGCCACTTTTATCAGGTCAATCTGCTCATGAATGGTTTGAATAGATCTCCACACATCACTAAGGGATTGAGTGATGTCGGGCCACAAAATTCCTCTAATTTCTGCTAGAGGCTTATCTAGGGAGAGATCCTTCTCTAAGGCTCTTACCTTCAAGGATAATTTTAGGGGCGAATGTTCGCCCTTTGGCGAAATTAAGGGGTTTTAAATTTTTTGTGGGTGAATATTTTGTATCATAGTACATTTTTACAAATCACCTCAAATAGCCCACCTTAATTTAAGGGAGAGGGTAAAAAAAGTAAATTTAGCCCTTGAAATTAGGATTTACAACCTTCCATTCGCCCATTTTCAAGAATAGGTTTTATTTAAGTGAATCCTATGGGCCAAATACCATATTTATAAAAGAGGTATGGTAAATTAATAAAAATATAAATAAATGAGAGGTATGGTAAATAAAGAAAACATTTTTTATATTTACTCCATAAGTCACCTTATATACATGTAAGGGTGTAAACAAATAAAAATATAAGTAAAGTGGAGGTATGGTAAATAAATAAAACGTCTTTTTATACTTACTCAAAAGGTATGGTAAATAAATAAAATTATAAATAAACTAAACTTATCGTAAATAAATAAAACCTCTTTTTATATTAGAGGTATGGTAAACAAATAAAATATTTTTTTATATTTACTCCATAAGTCACCTTATATTTAAGAACACTCAAAAAATGGGTTATATTTAGGTGAAACCTATGACCAAAATAGTATGGGACAAATACCATGGACTAGATTGTTATTAATACCATGCAAAAAACCATTATTAACCCTAATATTAGAATTAATAAAAATAAAAATGGCACATGGTATTGACCCATGGTATTCACCAAAATGGCACATGGTATTGACCCATGGTATTCACCTGGAATGTAGCCTATGTAAATGGGGGAATTAAACCAGCATGTAGCCTATGCTAAGATTCACTAGGACTTTACAAAGTTTTATTATTTAGTGAAAGACTCGCCAAGATCTTACAAGATTTTATAATTGAGTAAAATATTCGCCATGCTTGGTGAGAGATTCGCCAAAAAATTATATATACATATTATATTATTGATAAAATCGCCTTCCATTTTTCCTATATACCATGGAGATTCGCCCATTTATTATATTTATAAATTTAGGGGGGGTTCTTAAAATTTTCCCTGCTTACCTTGTTCTCCAATGCTTTAACTTCCCTTGTTTTCTCTGCCACATTCATCTTGAATTTATCATAGCTTTGTTCAACCTTTGCTAATTTTTCTTTGACTTGTTTCAGCTCTGATACTTGGAGTTTTAAATCCTCCATGGCTTTTATTAATTGCTCTGTAGTCATAGCTGTACTGCTGCTTGGTGCTGTTGCTGAGGTACCTGTGGTGATTTCTGTTGTTGATGCCGGGACAGTGGGAGGCACTACTATTATAACTGTGGGAGGGGCAGTTGTGACTGTTGGAGCTACTTCAGGTGGCTGGGAGGTCGACTCTCCCTGCTTTTCTTGTAGTGCTTTCTCCAATGCTTGCTTTGTCTCACTCAATCTCTCATTCAACCTCATGAGCAGGTCCATCATGTCCTCTTCAGATTTCTGTTGTACAACATCTGCTGTCTGTGGATGCATAGAAGGAGGCATTTTGAGCTGTTTTCTAAGGGTAGCAATGTCCTCTTCCTTTTTCTTCATTAGTGCTTTTATGCCTTTGGCATCTTTGGGATCATGTCCCAGTTCAATGATGATATCCTCCAAGGATTTGATCTTGTTGTCCTTTGCTAAAGAAGAAGCTTTCTCTAAATCCAACTGAGCTGAGGTATTATTTAAGGAATTTTGCAATTTATGAGCCAACATTGCTTTATCAGCTAGTGTGGAATACACCATCTCTCCAGTCTGTTTGTGTAGCTCAATCTGGTCTATTGGATGAATGTCCTTGGCCAAGACTTCCAGATTTGTCCTGATATAATCAGCTGCCGATTGTGGTTGCTGCACCTTGGGCTTGAAATAACTCATGATCATTTTCCCTTCTTTAATGTCATATGCTGACATTAATCTTTGCTGTTTTGTGGGGGCCATCTTAAGATATTGGTTATAAATTTGCAGCCTCAATGGATCATTTCTAGCCTTTATCTCTGTGAATGTTCTTTTGATGTCAGAGGTCTGCTTACTTGGTGGCCTAGTGGATGAAACTTCCACACTATGCTGCCTTTCTAGCTCTTGCCTGTGTGAGCTGGTTGATGTGTCTATCACTGGGGAGGTCTATGGGCTGGTTGCCCTCTCACCTCTTAGACTTTCTATTGTTTCTTCAATGATTTCCTCTTCAGATAGAGGATTCAGTCTTTTCCTTTTTGCACCTGGCTGTTCTATAGGTCCACTGATGGGTGTGGCCTCTTCTCTATATCTTTTCTTGCCTTTTTCCTCATTTAGAGGAGTCTGTAATGCAGGAATCTCTACTGCTTTGGTTTGGACCGGAGGAATTTTTGCCCCTGTTGATCAGTCATTGCTTGCTGCTCTGTGCCTGCCACTTCCTTGCCCTTTGAAGACCCTGTACCTAGTGCACTGGTTTCATGTACAGGTTGCTGTGAAGTTCTAGCAAAGGATGTACCCACTCCAGTTTGTTGAGGCAGCTTGAAAGATACCTGTCCAAAAGAGTCCACGTCAAGGGTCTTTTCAAGATATTTCATAGCTTGTTCCATCACTTCTTGCTGAGTAAATTCTTCTATTAATGTACCCTCTACCCACTCATCCTGATTAGCAAATTGCTCTATTTCAGGGATCCTAAAATGTTTATACGCTGATAGCCAGTTTTTTACTTTTTTGTCATTTATAAAGCTAGTTGGGTCATATGGTACCCACCAGAAGCTTTTCTTCAATTTAAGTTCTTCCCCCAATATCCTATCAGCATCTTCCCATGCCTCCCTCTTGTTAATGATAAATGGGCCTAACTGGTTTCTTATTCTCAGCTGAGCCTTTTTCTTTACATTGCAAAAGTGGGTTAAATCTGCATTGATAAGTTTCCTGAAATACTCTAGTGCAAACAGTCTCATAGGCACATATTTGGGCAGCTTATAAGGGCACAACTCACAACCATATATTCTGATTTCGGTGTGATTCTGGTAGAGGTACCAGTCACCTATTCTGTAGTTTTTGGAGAGCTGTAGAATCTTCTTTATATCCCCAGAGAGCCTAGGAGGAGGAGCTCCTATCAATAAAGTGGAGGCTGGATGTATAAACCAGTCAATGAATTCACAGTAGGTATAAGGGGATTCAGAAACATTGTGGAAGACTGAGGTCCAAAAGATCATAGACCTCCTCTCTCCTTTGGAATCCAATTTTCTGATAGGAAATGAAAAGCTGTCTGTCTGATAATATAGCAGAAGGTGATATATGAATGAAGTGTACTTGAAGACTCCTTCTCTTTCCAGATTTATGAATTGCTCATTGATTTTACTGGCAATGAAAGAGGCATAATCATATTTGACAACAGGGGGCTATCCTAGAGTAAACATTAACAACATAACAAAGATGATCTCATCAACATATTCACTGGTTTTGAATCCCAAGATATAGGATATCATGTCAAGAATAAGCCTACCAGTTTTAGTAAACCAGGCATGTACATAGGGAGGTGGGCCTTGAGGCTGGCAATCTGGCTTCATAAATAACTTAGCAATCTGGGTTATTTCTGCACTGGACAATTGAGAGCTTTGCTCAAGCAAAAATCCCATGGAAAGAGGAGCAAGGGGCTGAGCTGGATGGAAGTGCACCATCTCATTGATAGACTCAGCAGTTATGTAGAAAAGAACAGTTTGTGATGGAGTCATAACTACTTTACTGACAGGGTCATAGTTTGCACAGCAATGGTGGATAAGATCTGGGAACACATTAACTGAGGGAAGGTAATATCTGGGGAGATTGGACTCCCATATTCCAAGGATATCAGAGTTACTGAGATGGCTATTTCGAATTCTGCAAAATGCCTGGAGATAGTTCATATCACCAGATAACTATTTAATTTGAAAATCTCTATCGGCTAAGGGCAACCAGTCCTGGTCTTTGTGAGGTGCATTGAGGGGTGCGACATTGAGGGCCACAGGGGCTTCCATGTTCAGTTCTCTGTGTTTTTAAACAGGAGGTCAAGTTCCTGTGGGAAAAATAGGAAAAAGAGCAGTTATGGATGTCTTGGTATGGCGATTATGGATTGCTTCAGCTCGAATTTGGCTCTTATAGGTATAATTTACAGAGGAAAACCGAAAATACAGGTTCAAGAGGTGAAAACGGGGTAAATACCTATATTTTGGAGGCGCACTAGTGTACTTTGCAGGTTGATTGACGATTAGCGAAGCAGGATGTTGGACTTTGCTTGGTCGGGTGGCGGACTGGACACTTCTGCAGTTGTTTGGACGTAATTTGCATGCAATAGTTTTGCGGAAAAACGAATGAAAATGGGCGAAAATGAATTTTTTACGAGTTTTTAACGAAAATTTGCTTTGCGGGGCTTTTTGGCGCTTTTCAGTCGTATGACGTCATCGGGATGTGATAAGCGGGCCCGGATCCAATGGTCGACGGTTAATGGAGCTGGCGGAGGGTTATGGCGCAGGGCCCATGTAATATAAACAATGGTTTAACACTTCCCGAGGCGATTATTATTGGTTGTCGGGGTGTTTGTTAATTAACCCAGATGGTTAATTAACCATGTTTTGCGCGGCAGAGGTTTTTAATAAATTCCAGATGAACCATTAAACCCTCGTTTATATAGTGCTATGGTTATAGATTAACCAGGGGCGGGATATTAATTTTTTTTGGGATTTTTCATATATTTACATAATACGGGGGGGAACAAATTATATGGGAATTATATAATAAAGTTAAAGTTAGTATGAAAATTGATATAAAAAATAAGTGCTAAGTTATAATGTTTAACAACTTAGGCTTAACAGGAAAACAGGGATTTTTACACAAGAAATGTGGCTTCTTTTCCTAAAGCAAGAATGTTATTTTACTCAGGCTTTTTCATGAAATGGAGTGATTTAAGAGTATTGAGCAGATCTCAATATCCTTGGGGGAAATTAGTAAATGTTTTAGGAAGAAGTGTGAAGGGAAGTTAGTCATGCCTCACTTGATTTGTAACCAAACAGTTGCCATGGTGCTTATGATATCAATAAGATGAACATCTTTGAGAGACAAAATTAATCATAAGCCTGCTTCTGCAACACCAAAACTGCCTACCCAACCTATTATACCTAACATTTTTTCTTCCATGGGTGCACTTGGACTAGCAAACCCTTACAAATTTTCTTTTCTTTTCATGGGAATCCTATCTAAGTCTGCCCTTATTTCTTCCAAGGGCTCAGATTTAACTGTTGAGCTCCTTTGCTTCTCTACCTATCTATTTATCTGCCAAGATTGAATAGTTTGGACATATTTTATTCTCTATCTCTAAAACAGGAAATTCAAACATGAACTGGCCAAGATTAAGCTGTTTGGCCATTCATCAACTGTGGCCAGAGTCAACCAACTGCACACAATGAGATTCTTTGCAAAAATAGAATAGTAGTGGCATTTGGACTTGCACACTTTCCTGGTCCTTTTCTTTGGGGTTTATTTCTTTCATTTTTTCTTTTGACCATTTCATTCTTTTTACCCTTTGATCTTTCTTTTAGGGTATACCCTCTTTTAATTTTTTAATTTTTTGATCTTTTCAAAATATGGAAAACCTTTACAGCAGGGAAAGGATGAACATATTAGGGATTTTAACCAGTCAATCATGAAATATGACACCTATTGGTATAGGAGCATAACATAAACTATCCCAAAAATCATTGCTATCATAAGCCGTGATAAGTCTGTAATCTTGACCAGTTTCATCTTCATCACTATTAGATAAACCATCGCTATCTTCATGAGTATAGTAACTCCTTCTATTCACAACTTGTTTCCTATTCCCTTTTGCATATTCCTTTCCTTTTTCATATTTATCTTTATGAGGACATCTCGCAGCATAATGGCTGACTCTACCACAAGCAAAGCATTTGAAAGGTAGCTTACCTCTGAACCTTCCAGAACCCTATTGAAGCTTCTTGACAAAATTTACCTCATCTTCTTCTTCTGAAATGTGTCCTGATTCATTGTGTTCTTCCTTTTCTTTTCCTTTTGCTGAAGCTTTAAATGCAGCTTCTCTCATATTTGATGGACCTCCTTTTCTCATCTCAAAAGTAGTTAGGATTTTGTGAAGCTATGTCATTGTGATATTCTGCAGACCCTGTTTTTCTTCTATGGCAGACACTTTTGATTCAAATTTAGCAGATAGGTATCTCAAAATTTTCTCAACTAAGGTAAGTTCCTTTATTTCTTCACCTAGATTCTTCATACAATTAACAACCTCATCTATACGTAAGAAGTAACTAGTTATATTCTCATCACTATGCATCTTAAGAGTTTCATACTGAATTCTAAGAGTTTGAAGCTTAGCACGTTTTACCTGAGAGTCTCCTTCGAAGCTCTTGACGATTTTGTCCCATATCTCTTTAGCTGATTTGAGCTGCATGACTTTGACAAACTCTGATTGTGACAAACTTCCCAATAAAGTATTGAAATCTTTGGCATTGGTTTCATATTTCTTTCTACTTGCCATGTCAGTAGGAATTGCTGTTGGAAATTTATATCCTCCTTCCACAATTTTCCATACATCTGTTCCAAGAGATTGTAGATAGGCCATGGTTCTTATTTTCCAATAAACAAAGTTGCTCCCATTAAAGATTGGTGGTCTGATGGATCCCATGCTTTCGTGATTATTCATCTTGATGGATCTTCCTTCAAGCAATCAAGCTTCTTCTGAAGAACTTGGCTCTCATACCAATTGTTGTAAATAATATTGAGAGGGGGGTGAATCAGTATTATGAGATCAATAATTTTTCTTTTTCATTATAAGATTTATATACGCTACTTCAGAGAGGGGAACTAGCATGTACACGCAACTGTATTTAAGGCAACTAACATTTATGCAGTAAACTTATGATTTAGTTAATTCTTCATATGTTGATCTTTAATCAGTGTATCAATACTTCATTAAATAGTAACCATGTGTAGTATATCCATAATAAACCATTACACATATGCAACACACATGAACACCAAGATTTAAGGTGGAAACCCAATGTGGGTGAAAACCACCTGCTGCTATTGTCTCTGTCTTCTTTTAATAATATGAAAATCTATTTACAATATTGTACTTGTGCAGACTCATACCAATATGCAAGCTTCTACAGAAGGTTACAACCTTCTCTTGTTCTCCAGCTTCTACTGGAAGGGAGCTACAACCCCCTAGCTCTTGTAATAGCCAATATCTTTACTAGTACGTAGGTGCCAACCTACAGAAAACTCCACTCTTCCACCAGAGACGACGTTTCATGAATTTTCAGACTGGATGCTCCTGTAACATATCAAGACATATGAAGACCTTAACTCATCAATAACCCATCAGAAATTTATAAACTCAAACTTCATTAACCAACAGGAAGTTAATCTGAAACAATCAGATCACTGTCATCAGAACACTGTGCTGAACCCAAAAACCTATATCAACATTCAGAACCAACTGAAACCTCAAAAATTCATGTGTCAGACTGTATACGCTACTTCAATGAAGAAAACCTACGTGTATACGCTACTTCCTTCAGCCCAACCTATGTATGCCTCTAAAGATTCTAAATCATAAAATCTCTGAATCACAAATTGTACCAACCAAAAGTGTACTGAACATCTACTATCAATTTACAGAAATTTACATAGGCTGGCAACATAAAATACTTCTTCTCACTTTTACAATCAAACAAATATCAACCTCCTTATGCATTTAGATTTACATTCAGATCTAAGAAGACTTCATTGACAAACAACAGTAAAATAGCAGCAACAATAAATTAGCAATACTGATCTGATAGATCAGTCATCTCTAAACATCAAGCCTTTCGTTTGTATATGCTACTTGAAAGAACAAAATCTGTGTGTATACGCTCTTTTGCCGAGACGAACATGTGTATAGATATGCAAATATTGACTCAAAACTTTGCTACAATTCCAGACTTCAGATAAACCCAGATCATGATAGATAATGAATAAAACAGACACAAAACATTAAATCTAGCCTCAACCAATATTAGATCATTCAAGAATAAGTCATTTTCGGTCTCATGATCCTGATCCAATATTGAACTCAAGGTGCACATAAATATTTCAGATCTAGTCCCAAACATAACCCTGCAACATAAAATATACTTTAGATAGAAGTATTCCTTAGAATCTTATTCACTTGCACATCTGGCCTTATGATCCTCTCTTCTTTATATAGTTTTTGGCCTTTCTTAATACCATGGATCGAATCCACTTAGGACCAATACCTTGGATCAAATACCACGGACCGAATACCTCGGACTAAATACCTAGGGTCAATATCATGGTCCAAATATACCTTGGACCAAATACCTCAGACCAAAACCATGGTTTTCAACATGTACGCACTTTGCCTTCTGTGGGAGTGCATGTATACATTATACACTATTTTTGTTTTGAATACCTACGTGTATACGCTGCTTGGACTAAGTGAACCTATGTGTATCTCTTAAATTTCTCTTACATCATCTTCTTCCTTCAACTTCTTTATTATGATCAATAGACCTTAGTTCCATCTTCCTGATCCTTTGTACCACTGCGCTATTGCCTCTTAATATTCCTATTAGCCTCTTATCAAAACTGAGTTGACCTGTAGAGTTGCCATCAAGGAAAATACTTGTATCATAATGCCAACATTGGTATTATAAGTTTCACTTCTTAGTGTATGATTTCAGGTGTTTTTTTGGATAAAAAGTTGATGTGGGACTTTCAAAGGCCACATGTTTCCTAAACTAGATGTTAGCTAATTATTTAACAACCATCATGCTGATGATTCTTTCATGATCATTATTAAGGACCAAGCATGTGGATAATATGATGGATTGTATGATACTCTCATCTTATTTATGGTTTTATTAAATGGCATAAAGCTCTATATTAAAGGGAGAGTTAGTGTCCATTTCCACTTTAGCAAACTAATTATAATTTGGAATGGACTCAACCAAACTAGATTTTCAAATTTCTAGGCATTTTTCTTGCATTAACGATTTGTAGGAGGTCATGGTATGATGGTTGGAAAATAAAAATTGATGATAAATCACAAAGCCTTTGGCCATGGCTACTAAGTTTCATATATGCATCAGAGGGTTGTCGCCTAATGGAAACATCATCCATGGCATTCAAAACAATTCATATAAGCATACAATATAAATTAGAAGTAGATTTGTCATACATAAACTTCTACACCTTGATGAAAACCAAATACGAGTGAAAACTAGTGCTCCATTGTGAAAACAACGATGTGGGAGAAATCACACCCAAGAGCTATTTTTTCACCCAAAAAATGTGGTGCTTAAAACCAACCGATGTCTTCAAATAAAGGCTTAAACTCAATGAGAAGATAAAACATAGTTACCAACTTGACTAGAGCTTTGACCTTGAAATAAGAACTCTATCCTTAAGAACACATAATTTTTAGTTAAAAAAATGAAAGATAAAGTTTCCACCCAACTAATACAATGCTTAAAACTAAGTGATGGCTTCAAATAAACGCTTAGACTCCAGGAGAATATAGAACATAGTTACCATCTTGATGAGAAATATGACCTCAAAACAAGAAATCTATCCTTAAAACCCATAATTTTCAGTAAAAAAACCAAAATCAATCTTCATTTTAAAAAATGGTGCTATCTATGATATTTTACAATGATGTCCTTAACAAAAACATAATTTCTCAGTAGAAACCTAAAAATCAACCCTGATTCAGAAGGCAATGTTAACAGAATCATTGTATCGATTTTTGAGGTTTAAAATACAAATTCTTTGAAATCTCTAGACTTGAAAACTAGTATTTTTGTGACCAAAACATTAAAATCAACCCTTGAATCCAAATGTGGTGTTGACAAGTTTTTAAAACTTTTGACCTTGAGAATTAATACCATTTGAATCAAAATATTAAGACCAACTTCCTATTAAAAAAAGATGTTATCAGTAATGCCCTCATTTTCGTTTGAGCTTAAAATTATAATAGCACAATCACATTAAAAATATTAATGTGATTGATATAGCCAAAAACTTCATTTATACCTACTATTGATAAATATATAACCAAAGAACCATTACCACATAAAATAAAAAAATATATTATTTTAAATTATAATTATATGATAAATTAAATAAAGAATATACCTCAAAATAATATTGAGAATAAAAAATATTAAATAAAATGGGTTGAATTTCAATATACGATCAAAAGTGATTCTATTGGGCTTAGCACTTTAATGTCAACCACATTCGACTAATAATTGAGGAAGAAAGTTTAACTTGAAATAAAAAATTATTTCAATGAAGTGTTTAACATCTAAACTCTTCTGAATAAATAAGAAAAGATTATGCTGCTTTGATTAATGTTTTAAGAGAAGTTGGGCTCGAAACTTTTTCGAAACTTCATCACCGTTGTCTTGCAAAGATTTTGACACGGACAAGGCTATCTAATCAACGGTCTTACTGGAATTTTTTTAGGAAATTGGTGGGCGGGAGTTGCGTGGTACCAATTTTGCTATCTTTAGGAAGAGTTTCAATAGCAACGAGAATGCTCTTAGACTCCACCACGATTATTAACTGAAACATGTAGTGAGAAATATGTTTTCAGAATAACAAGTTCACATAGATATCTCAAATCGCGATAAATTTGTTAGTGATAGAGGCGCAATTTTTGGATATCAAAATTTTTAAATTTATTAAAATTCAATGCAACCCAATAAACTCTCTAATATATTACAACCATTGATAAGCATTCAAACACAACATATGTTGAGCATACTCCCTTAAAAATCAATCTAAACTGTATAGAAAAACCTCAAATAAACATTTTAAAAACCATTAACAAAAAAATCCAATAAATAAATAAATTTTAAAATAAAAATAAAAATAAACTTTTAAATTAATTAAAAAAAACTGAAAAACAACTTTTAGATATATATATATATTCACTTTAATTTGAACACCTAAATATTATAGTGATAGAGTTTACAATCAATCTCATATCATGTGCATACAAACTATAACTTTTAAAATAAAAATTAAAAATAAATGTTTTAAACTAATTAAAAAAATCAAAGATAGAAATAAATATATATATATATATATATATATATATATATTCAATTCTTATCTCCAAAATTAAAATTATTTTTTTGTCACTACTAGTTTTAAGAAGAAAATGAATATTGCCAAGATTATAGCTAATTCTCATGAAACTCATAGTGAAACTCGGCATTAGTCAATTCCCAAAACACCATGCGATGAAAAAGTTTATCCCCTGTACAATCCCAACAGGGTTGGAGATGAAAAATACTTTCTCTTATATTGTCCATTTTATACTCATTCGATGTATTTTTCCTAATATGTGTCACACTACCAACCTTGACCTTTTAACTCAACAAAACTATGGTGATATGGGAGCACTTGTCTCATTTCTTTTGAGCATAGAAACAAAATGTTAAAGAATTCTATTTAATCTCTTACCTTTTTAAAGCCCAATAGACCATATAAATCTTAGTGAACATTAATCACAATCTATATATATATATATATATATATATATATATATATATATATATATATATATATATATATATATATATATATATATAGATAAGTGTAGCCATATACATTAAATGGTCAATAATGTCGATAGGCAACACAACACTTACTTAGTGATATATCTCACATTGTCAAAAAAAAAAACTCATAAATAGGATATGTTATAATATCATGGGTTAATATACATTGACTTACTAATACCACATATCCAAAAAACTATAACTCGTGTTCATATGGAATTTGTTTAATGAATCAATTTAATTAAGAAGACAAAAAGAGAATGGCTACTTTTGAGATAAATCTCAACACCCTAATTTGTGAATACTACTATGAATATTCTAAAATATTCCTTGGAAGTTAAATCTCTACTATCCACCTCTAAGGCGGCAGGAACGACAGGGCGGGCAAAGGAGGGGGGTTTACCTACAACCCCGATGGAAATCTAGCCATTAAGTACTCCTAGGGGCTTGGAAGAAGAACCAATAACCAAACCAAAATGTATGGCCTTTTACTTGGACTCAATTTGGCCAGAGATGGAAATCTCTAAGATTGTCATTCTGGGGGACTCTGTCCTCATGATCCAACACCTATACAAAGGTTCTCTTCCAAAATAAAATCACCTCAATCTTTTTTTTCAATGAATCATTGGTGCCTTGAAATATTTCTCACTTAAGTCCTTTTTCCATATCTTCTGATCTCAAAATGTGGAAGTTGATAGACAAGATAATTTAGCTTACCTCCTAAAATCAGGCCAAACCAAAATAATTGGTTTTATAGGATGGAAAAACATTCCATTATTCTTCTCCTTCCCCCTTTTTTATTAATGTCTGTACAAAGTGTTGTGATGCTTAACAACCCCCCCCCCCCATGAGTATCAATTGCAACACCACTCAATAGACTCACGAAAGATGGAAAATGAGGTATGATGTTGTGGCCTTTAAATACCATGACAACCATGCAAGAGAGACGTTCCCAATCCCATTACATGTTGTAAGCCTTGAGTTTGGACGTCAATGCCAAGTTTAATCTGACTTCACACCGGTGCATTAATGGACACGGGCTGGTGGGCGAGTATGAAATTTAATGGTGATAATATTTATGTAGCGTGTGAGATATTCACCCATGAGATATATGGCTATGTCCCTCCCTGTTATTTCTTGTTAGAATAAGGAACCACTGAGGGAGGCAGGGGAAGGGGGGGTTATGCAGGAGCATCTGGACTTAGCCAACAATGTGATGGTTTGTTCACATGTTGTGGCTAAACGAGTTGAATTTCACTGACCTAAGTGGTCAAAATCAGTTTTAGTCGAGAGGGTTGGATCTCTCGAAAATGATCTGTACTTTATTATTGTAATAGTTAGCAAATTGTCTTATTTTAGACTAAGGGATAAGTTGTTAGTATAGGTGTGTAATAGAGCTTGAAAGTAGAGATTTTATTGTTAGATTGATTAAAAGAAGAGATCGAATTGTTAGTATAGTTAGAATAGGATTCAGCTCATAAGGAGAAGAAAATGTAATGAAGAGGGATTATCTGAGATGATTAAGGATTGAGTGAGAGGTGAGAGTTGAGTGATAGATAGGTTTTGAGGTTGGAACAGAGGTTGGTAAAATTTTTGTAATTGAGCGAGAGGGCCAAGACTCTGTGATTATCATTATATTGAAGAAATTGATTCAGTGTGTGATTGCGTGTCAATTCTGGTGAAAACTCTCATTTACTTCTGTAAATCTGCATTCTGAAGCGCATCCGGTATTTTCTCTTTATGGTTAATCACGGTCATTAATATTAATAACGGGGGTAGAAGAGCACATAAAGGCTTGATTGTGGTTGAAGGCCTGTACTTCATCCTAACCATTGATCTAAAGTTCAACTGCTTAAGTCATAGTCAGCAACGGGGTTAGGCCTGTGATTAACCTGTATGTTAGTTGAAGTCCCGTGAGCCATAGGATTGGATGGATTCTTTTATCCAATGGATATCAGGTTTTAAGGTGATCAGAGTTTAATTCTAAACCTAGACCCAAATTTTTATAGATCAAGATTTATGAACCATATCGGCTCCGTGAGGTGGGTAAGCATCGCACAAGTTCCCCGATGCGATATCGTTGTCAACCGTTGGATGACTACTTATTGCTGACCGTTGGATTATATCGCATCGCATCATTCAGGAGTGAATGAACCTTGGCCGGGAGAAATTGTGATTTGCAATGTCACTGCCGACCATTAGATCTGGAGAGAGGAGATCGGCGACACAGAATGAAGCGCCTGCCTTCTAAAAGGAAAGTCAATGCGGGAAGTCAATGTAGGACCGATTGTTGTTCAATTGCTGTTCATTTGTTGTTCAATTGTTGTTCGGTTGTTGTTCAATTGCTGTTCAGTTGTTGTTCAATTGTTGTTCAGTTTTTGTTCAATTGACCTCCTGCGTCATTTTTGGTATCAGAGCATAGAGATTGAGTTTGATTGCAGTAAACATGCCGCCAAGGAGATGAACTGGCATAGGTCAAGGAATACCTGAAGCAAATGTAGTTCTACTCGAAGAGATTTGGAGTCTACATACAAGGATGGACACAATGGAGACTGCGCAGAGGAGAACACTTGATGAAGGAGTTGAAAGTGTTGCACAAGAATCTTCTGAGGAAGAAGAAGAGGAGGAAAATGAAACTACTAAAGTTATCAAGATGTTGGCTAAAGTAGGTCGAAAACCAAAGGCGGAAATTCATGTGTACGAAGGGAGTCTCAATGCAAAATAGCTAATGGATTGGATCAGTTCAGTGGAAAAATATTTTTACTATGAAGAAGTTGATGACAAAAAGAAGGTGAAATTTGCAGTTACCAAATTGAAGGGTCGTGCAACTATTTGGTGGGATGAACTACAAACATCTAGAACAAGAAAAGGAAAGTCCAATATCAAGCAATGGGACAAAATGGTGAGTAAAATGAAGGCTAAATTTATGCCAAAAGATGATTAGTTAAATCTTTTCAAACAGTTACAGAATTTAAGGCAAAAAGGAATGTTTGTTAAAGAATACAAAGAAGAGTTTTATAGATTGAGTATTAGAGCAGGATATGCAGAGGATGATATGGAGAAGATAGCCAGATATATCAATGGCTTAAGATATGACATACAAGACAATATCAACTTGCTGAGTCTAAAGACCATTGAAGACGCCTATCAAGTAGTTTTGAAGGCAAAAGAAAAGATGTTGAGAAAAAAAAAATCAAAGGAATATAGGGAAAAGTTTAGTAAGAGGTAGAGGAACTACCAGACCAAGGTTTTAGCAACATCAACATGAAGCAGGAAGTTCAAGTAGAAAACCACCACAGAGGGGATATTTTAATAGAGGAAGATTTGCACCCAGAGGAAGAGGTCGAGGAAGTGATATTCGGTGTGACACGTGTGGAGAATGGGGACAAGTATCATGGGACTATCCTCGTAATAGAATAGCGAGTCAGAGGAATGCGAATGTGGCTGAGGCAAAGCAAGAAACACCTCAAATTATAGAAGAGGAGTAATCCCCTGAAGTAGGAGAATCCCTATTGTTGAAAAGGGCATTGCTTAAGGCATAGAAAGAGACTGAAGAACCAGCGCAGAGGAAGAGTTTATTTAGAACTACATGCAAATCCAAAGGTAAATGTTGTAAAGTGATAATTGACAGTGGAAGCACTGATAACCTTGTTTCTACAGAGATGGTGGACAAGCTAGGATTAGTGAAGACAGTACACCCTACTCCTTACAAAGTGTCGTGGTTGCAGAAAGGACATTAGATTATTGTGACAGAACAATGCAAGGTAGAGATACAGATTGGTACATATAAGGATGTGATATTGTGTGATGTAATGCCAATGGATGTATGCCATGTATTGTTGGGAAGACCGTGGCAGTTTGATCGGAAAGCTATTCATGATGGGAGGAAAAATACTTATACTCTGGAGAAGAATGGAAATAAACATACACTGTTGCCATTGAAGGATGACGTTGACAAAGGAGCACCTAGAAACAGTGTTATACTGATGACTGGAAAAGAGTTGTTGCAAGAGGCAGGCAAAGGTGAAGAAATTCATTTTGCTGTCATAGGGAGACCTAAAGTAATTTTAACTTCCACAAACTTAGATGATTTACTTGAAGAAATCAAAACTCTGTTAAATGATTTTGCTGACATTATTGTGAATGAGTTGCCAAATGCATTGCCACCAATCAAGAGTATTAGTCATCATATTGATCTAATACCAAGAGAAAGTTTTCCAAACAAAGCAGCATACAGATTAACTCCTCAAGAGAATGCAGAAGTTGGAAGACAAGTGAAAGAACTTATGGATAAGGGACTAATCAGAGAGAGTCTTAGTCCATGTGATGTACCAATAGTACTCAGTCCAAAGAAAGGAGGTGAATGTTGTATGTGTACAGATTCCAGAGCCATAAACAATATCACTGTCAAGTATAGATTTCCTTTACCATGCATGGATGATTGGATGGATTGTTTGAGTGGGTCAAAGTATTTTACTAAAATAGATCTGAAGAGTGGGTATCATCAAATAAGAATTAGAGAAGGAGACGAATGGAAGACTACATTTAAAACAAACAGTGGGTTGTATGAGTGGTTAGTGATGCCTTTTGGACTCACTAATGCACCTAGCACGTTCATGAGATTGATTAATGAAGTCTTGCCAGAATATGTAGGCAATTTTGTTATTGTTTATCTTGATGATATTCTAGTTTTTAGTAGAAGCAAGGAAGAACATTTGGAGCATCATAAATTGGTTTTAAGAACTCTGCAGGAAGAGAAACTATTGATAAATCTGAAGAAATATAGTTTCATGAAAGAAGAATTAATTGACTTGTCATTTGTAGTTTCTAAAGAAGGGTTGAAAATGGATCCAGAGAAAATCCAAGCAATTTGGAACTGGCCTATTCCAAGGAATATATTTGAGGTAAGAAGTTTTCATGGTCTTGCAAGTTTTTATAGGAAATTTATCAAAGGGTTTAGTCAGATTTGTGCACCAATTCTTGAAACAATCAAGGAGACTAATCAGTCGTTCAAGTGGACAGAAGCAGCAGAAAGGAATTTTAAGTTGCTGAAGAGGAGAATCACAGAGAAACTAGTTTTAGCTTTACCTGATTTTGAAAAAGTAGGAAGTTGAAACTGATGCTAGTGGAGTTGCAATTGGAGCAGTTTTGAGTCAGGAACAGAGACCAATAGCGTACTTCAGTGAGAAATTAAATGAAGCGAAGAAGAAGTATTCTTCTTATGATAAATAATTTTATGCTATTATACAAGCCTTAAAAAAATGGAGACATTATTTTCTCCCAAAGGAGCTTATATTGTATTCTCACAATCATGCATTACAGTTCATAAAAAATCAACCAAAATTGAACCAAAAACATGCCAAGTAGGTAGAGTTTTTGCAGAGCTTTACTTTTGTGATAAAGCACACAAGTGATTTCAAGGATATTTACACAGCAGTACAAAATCCAATATTTCATAAGAGAGGTTAGTGGTTAGATTATCTTATCCAAGGAGGTTTATTGTTTAAAGGCAACAAGTTGTGCATTCCCAAATGTTCTATGGGGGAAAAATAATAAAGGAGAAACATAGTGGAGGATTATCTGGTCACTTTGGACAAGACAAAACCTTTGCTCAGGTAAATACTTTTTATTATTGGCCAAAGATGCAGACTGATGTTAAGAGATTTGTTGAGGAGTGCAGGATATGTCAACATGCTAAAGGGAGAAGTCATAATACAGGATTGTACCAGCCATTTCCAATTGTTGGAAATAATACCGAGAGGGGGTGAATCAGTGTTATTATATCTAACAATTTTATTTCCCAAACTGATTTATATACGCTACTTCAGTGAAGTGAACTAGTGTGTACACACGACTGTACTTAAAGCAACCAACGTATATGCAGAGAACTTTTGATTTAGACAATTTATCATGTATTGAGCTTAAACCAGTATATCAGAGATTTATTAGACAGTGTAGTAAAAGCAGAATAAATCATCACACATAAGCAACACACATGAACACCAAGATATAAGTTGGAAACCCAATGTGGGTAAAAACCACCTGCTGTTGTTGTATCCGTCTTCTTTTAATAATAAGAAAATTTATTTACAATTTTGTACTGGTGCAGACTCATACCAGTACGCATGCACCCACTTACAGAGGGCTACAACCTTCTCTCGTTCTCCAGCTACTACTGGAAGGGAGCTACAACCCCTAGCTCTTGTACTAGGAAATATGTTTACTAGTATGTAGGTGCCAGCCTACAGAAAACTCCACTCTTCCACCAGGGACCATGTTTCATGAATTTTCAGACTGGATACTCCTGGAACACAACACCACAATCTGAAGGCCACATTTCATCCAATTTTCATACTGGACCCATCAACAACATTGAAACTCAGAAAATCATAACTTTAATACAGCCATCAAATACATTTGCATCACCCAATCACTTTCTGAATCAACCACAAATGAATCAATCAATCACTTGACAACCCATCATCATTGTATCAAATCACAATCAATCAATCTAATCATTCAGAACACTGTCACCAGAATATAGTCACCAAAACCCAAAGCAGAACCCAGAACTTTTTACCAAAAGGAACCAACGTACAGACCTGCAAATTCAAATTTACGATGTATACGCTACTTTGATATATTGAACTAGTGTGTATATGCTCTTTTACTAAAGCGAACCTGCGTACAGATCTGTAAATGCTAACTCAAAACATCACAACTATTCTAGACTTCAGTCCTACCCAGATAATCATATTTACAGAATAAATTACGCGTCAGTATTCAGATCTAGATTGTTCAAGATCAGACCACATAATGATAATACTTTTAAGCCTTTATGATCCCGGTCCATCAACCTTCATCAGCCATATAGGTGCCTCCTTAGATCTGATCAAGCAATCCATTAGAAGCTCATTAACCTGCATATATGATCCAACACCTCATAATATATTCAAAATACTTGCACACATAGCCTAATGATCTTCTCCTCCTTATATAGTTTTAGGCCTTTCTCAATACCATGGACCAAAACTACTTAGGACCAATACCTTGGACCAAATACCTCGGACTAATTACCTTGGGTCAAATACCTTGGACCAAAAATTTTGTTTTTCCAAGATATGCGCGCTTTTCCTTTTGTGAAAGTGCGTGTGTACATATATGCTCCTTTTGTTCAGTAAACCTGCGTGTATACATAGCTTGGACAAGGTGAACCTACGTATACCTCTCTTTCTTCATTCTTTGTAGTCTGATTTGTAATTCTTTGACCTGTTGCACTGTGAGCTTTCATTTGAGTGAGTTGCCATCAAGGACAACACCTGTATCATAATTCCAACAATCTCCCCCTTTGGACTTGATGGCAACAACAACACCAAGTCACTCTCCCCCTTTGACATCAACGGTAAAGGGTGGACCAAGATATTTTCTCCCTTTGACATACATTATGCTGTTCATGCTCCCCCTAAGTACATGCTGAATTCTCTGATTGAGCTCCCCTTTTGTACATGTTGAGATGCACTGAAACCATCCATGCTCCTCCTAAGCACAAGCAGAGTCTGCAAAAATATTTTCTAAAAGAATAACATGACTCTATAACTCAACTATGTGAGGATGACCTTCCTATCACCAATGACTCATACATACATCCATCTCCCAACCAAGTGGGGATATACCAAATTTGACTCATCCACCCAACCAAGTGGGGATATACCAATTGTTTATACATGACAAAAACAATAAATATTACATCATCCATCCCATGTAAAGTGGGGATACAAATTACATCATTTGTCCAAGAGGACTCATTCAAATGTATGAGAAGACATATCACACCCTAGACTTTTTCATGACTACTTTAGAAAATGGTATAAATATCTGAAACCATAGCTGGACTCAGAAACCATAATGCCAACAATGTTGAATGTATGTGAAAGCTAATGCTCCCCCTGAACCTGTGCTACCTATGCATTGTTAACAGGTCAATGATCAAGGCATCTTTGTCATTCAAATAAAAATTAATGAACAAAGCATATCAATAGACATTAATCATCAATATCAGTCAGAGAACCCATATCAGAGCCTGCCCCACTGTTTTTCTTGTCTGAAAAACATATACGCTCCTTGACCCACAGAAACCTGCGTGTGTACGTGACTATACTTCATGAAACACGCGTATAATAACCTTTTTCTGAAAAATTGGATTTAACAGCAAGATGATGCAGCAACTACTCCCAGCTTTTGTCTGAGATATTCAAATGTCTCTTTGGGCAGTGGTTTAGTGAATATATCAGCAACTTGTTCTTTGGAGGGAACATACTCCAATTTGACCTTTTGTTCAAGCACTTGTTCACGTAGAAAATGGTATTTGATGGGTATGTGCTTGGTCTTGGAGTGCATGACTGGATTCTTTGAAATATTGATGGCACTTGTATTATCACATAGAATGGAGATGGGTGGAGTACATGTGATCTGAATGTCTTGCAAGGTTTGCATCATCCAAAGTAGTTGTGTGCAGCAAGATGCAACAACCACATATTCTGCTTCAGCTGTAGATAATGCAATTGAACTTTGTTTCTTGCTGAACCAAGACACTAACTTGGAACCCATATAGAATGCACCACCACTACTACTTTTTTGTCATCAACACTTCCTACCCAATCTGCATCTGTATATGCATGAAGAGTAAGATCTGTATCTCTAAGATACCATAAACCAAAGTTCTAAGTTCCTTGAATATATTTGAAAATTATTTTGACTGCCTGAAGGTGTGATTCCTTTGGATTTTCTTGGAATCTTCCAACTATTCCTGCTGCATGCATGATGTCAGGTCGGGTACGTGTTAGATAAAGTAGACTGCCAATCATGGATTTGTAAGTTGGTTGATGTACTTTTGTTGATTCATCATTTGAGCTGAGACTACATCCTGTTACCATTGGGGTACATACAGGTTTAGAATCTTCCATGCCGTACCTTTTCAAGATCTGTTTGAGATATTTGGTTTGTGAAAGAAAAAAACCATCTTTATTTTGTTAAACTTGTAGACCAAGAAAATAGGTAAGTTCACCAAGCAAGGACATCTCAAATTCTTGTTGCATTACTGAAGTAAAATTCTGACTCATGGATTCCTCATTACTACCAAAAATGATATCATCAACATAAACAACAATAATTAGCAATTTATCAGTTTCAATCTTTGTATATAGATTGCTATCTGCTGAACCTTTTGAAAAACCTTGTTCGTGTAGATAGTTGTCAAGGCAGTGATACCAGACCCTTGGAGCCTATTTCAGACCATAGAGAGCCTTTTTGAGTCTGCATACAAGTTTTGCATCATTTCCAAGAATGAATCCTTCTGGTTGTTCAATATAAACTTCTTCTTCTAAATCTCCATTAAGGAAAGCAGATTTTACATCCATTTGGTATACTTTGAATTTTTGAAAGCTAGAAAGAGCAAGAAACATCCTTATGGCTTCAAGTCTAGCAATAGGTGCAAAATTTTCTTCAAAATCTATACCTTCTTGTTGAGCATACCCTTTACAAACAAGTATGGCCTTATTTCTAATGACTTCTCCATTTTCATTCAGCTTGTTCTTGAATATCTATTTAGTTCCTATAATATTTTTATCATGAGGTCTAGGAACTAATTCCCAAGTATTATTCTTTTCAATTTGCTCAAGTTCTTCATTCATGGCCTTGACCCAAAATTCATCTTTGCATGCTTCATTTACATTTTGAGGTTTGGTGGAGGATAGTAATGCTAGATAGCTTGAGGTCTTTGTAATAGTTCTTCTTGTTTGTACACCTACCTCTTTTCCCCCTAAAATTTGAGTTTCTGGATGATTTTTCAGAACATACCTAGACGGAGTCTTTTCTTCTATCATTATCTCTTCTTCTAGTGCTTCATTGGTTTCTTCTTCAATATCATTGTGATTTGATGTGGGAAAATAATCCCCATCTTCTTCATTGTTATAATCTTCTATTTTTATCTGTTTTGGAATTTTGCATGCTTCATCAACTACGACATCAATACTTTCAACAATTTTCCCAAGTCTTTTATTATAACATTTATATCCTTTACTTCAGGAAGAGTAACCAAGAAGAATACCTTCATATACTCTAGGCTCATAATTACCAAGTTTTTCATCAATCCTTTTGATATAACATTTGCTTCCAAAAACTTTAAAGTATTTTACAGTAGGAGTCTTACCATACCAAAGTTCATGTGGAGTTTGAGTGCTATTTATCCGAACATTTTCTTGGTTGAGAATAGTTATGGTAGCAAATGCAGCTTCACCCCAGGTTGTAGGAGTTCCAGATTCATCTAGCATAGCTCAAGCCATTTATTGAACAGTTCTATTCATTCTTTCTACCACTCCATTTTATTGAGGAGTCCTTGCGGTGGAGAATTGCCTTTTTATTCCATGTTGTTCACAAAAGTCAAAGAATTCATCCGAGGTAAATTCCTCTCCTCGATCACATCTGAGGCATCTGATTTTTTGATCTGATTCATTTTCAACCAAAGCTTTGAAGGCTTGGAACTTTTCGAATGCTTCATCTTTATGCTTTAGAAGACCTGTCCAACACATTCTTGAAAAATCATCAATCAACAAAATAAAGTATTCTTCTCCACGAGGTGACTTTTTCCTTGATGGTCCACATAAATTAGTATGGACAAGTTCAAGAAGCTTACTAGATGACCCTTCTTTTTCCATGAAGTGAGCTCTGGTTTGCTTACTGATTTGACATGGTTTGCCTATTGTATTTTCAGGGATGTTGATATCTGGAAGATCACGAACAACCTTGAATTTGCATGCTTTTCTTATTTGAGAAAAACTTAGATGTCCCAATATTCTATGCCACAGCCAGTTTTCATCATTTTTGCTTAGATAGCATTGTTGTTGTCCTCCCTTGAGTATGTATAAGTTGTTTGGAGTTCTTGTACCTTTGATCATGGTCTCTCTTGTATCAAGCTCACGAACAACACATCTGTTTGATCGAAACACCACTTCATTTCCTTGATCACACATTTGACTAACACTCAACAGATTATGCTTTAAACCGTCTACATAAATAACATTTCCAGCTTTAACCTTTTCTTTCAAGAAAACAGAGCCTTTACCTTTTATGGCAACAGGAGCATCATTTCCAAAATGAGACATTATTTTCCTTTTCTAAGGCATTATATGAGTGAAATTTTTCTTTGTCACCTGTCATGTGTTTTGAGCATCCACTGTCGATGTACCACTGATTTTCTTGTCCTTCTGCATACAAGGCTATACCACATCTTTCTGTTTGAGATTCTTTCCTTCTCAATATATTGGGATTTAATGGAGTTTGCTCCTTTTGAGATGTTTGCCGAAATTCGCTCTTGCATTCAGATTCTTCATGACCAAAGTTGTTACAGATTGAGCATTCTATTTCATTTTCAATAAGAGAAAAGTTATTATAGGAACTTTTCTTGATCCCTGTTACATTCCTTTGATTTTGTGCTTCTCTAGTCATGATGGTTTTGTAAGAAACACATTGAGCAGCTTTGTGTCCAAAATTATGACATGAAAAACATTGCCCATTAAATAAGTTCCCGCGACTATCGAATCTATTGACCTGGTGATTGTAGTTTCTATTGATATTCATATTTGGAGCAAACTGAGTGTGATTTACCTGAGGTTGGTTGTGGCTTCTATTCATCCTTGGAGTAAATTGAGTCTGATTTGACCTATATCATAATTCCAACACCAATACCAGACCAACCATGGGATGCAGTTAGCATGGATTTTGTTTTGGGGTTACCTAAAACACAAAGGGGGAATGATACCATTTATGTTGTGGTAGATAGATTTTCCAAGATGGCGCATTTCATTACATGTAAAAAGACTAGTGATGCAACATATATTGCTAATCTATTTTTTTCAGAAATTGTAAAGATTACATGGATTTCTTGTATGTGTTGTGTCTGATAGAGATACAAATTTTGTAGGGAATTTCTGGAGAACTCTTTGGAGGAAACTAGGAGCTAACCTCAGTTTCAGTTTAGCATACCATCCTCAAACAGATGGACAGACCGAAGTAGTAAACAAAAGCTTGGGAAACATATTGAGAAGTTTAGTGTATCAAAATCCTAAACATTGGGATTTAGCACTAGCTCAGGCTAAGTTTGCTTATAATGACACTCCAAACTGAAGTACTGGAATGATTCCATTTCATATTGTTTTTGGGATGAATCCAAGAGGTGTTTATGAGCTCAGAAATTTGGGTAAACAAGAGACAAGAAGTGCAAAAGTTGAAGAGTTCGCAGAGCAGATGTAGAGACTACAAGAAGATGTCAAAGGTAGATTGCAAAAAGGTAGTGGCAAATACAAATAGAGAGTAGATATGAAAAGAAGAGAGAAAGAATTCCAAGTGGGAGATTTAGGGATGGTGTATTTGCGAAAAGAAAGATTTCCTGCTAAGACTTACAATAAACTAAAAATGAAAAAGATAGGACCATGTAGAATGGCAAATACAAATAGAGAGTAGATATGAAAAGAAGAGAGAAAGAATTCCAAGTGGGAGATTTAGGGATGGTGTATTTGCGAAAAGAAAGATTTCCTGCTAAGACTTACAATAAACTAAAAATGAAAAAGATAGGACCATGTAGAATTGTAAGAAAGTTTTCAACTAATGCTTATGACATTGAATTTCCAAAAGGGATTGGAATATCACCTATCTTCAATGTTGCAGATTTGTATCCATACAAAGAGACAGAGACAGAGCTATAGGAGGAAACTATAGAAGATGAAGTTCAAATTTGAACTGGAAAGAACAAATGCCAAAGACAGTTAAGAGAGAGGTGGAAGCTATTTTGGAGAAAAAGTATCCAAATGAACCAAAGGACAGGTTTATTATCAATATCTAGTCAAATGGAAAGGACAACCAATGGAAGATGCTAGTTGGTTGACAACAATGGAGTTGCAAAAGTATGGAGTAAACCCTAAAAGTCTGAAGGATGATTCCTTTCTTCCCCGAGAGTCTGATGCAGGAGCATATGGACTTAGCTAGCAATGTGATGGTTTTTTCACATGTTGTGGCTAAATGAGTTGAATTTCACTGACTTGAGTGGTCAAAAATCAGTTTTAGTCGAGAGGGTTGGATCTCTCGAAAATGATCTGTACTTCATTATTTTAATAGTTAGCAGATTGTCTTATTTTAGACTAAGGGATAAGTTGTTAGTATAGGTGTGTAATAGAGCTTGAAAATAGAGATTTGATTGTTAGATTGATTAAAAATAGAGATTGAATTGTTAGTACAGTTAGAATAGGATTCGACTCATAAAAAGAAGAAAATGTAATGAAGAGGGATTAGCTGAGATGATTGAGGATTGAGTGAGAGGCGAGAGTTGAGTGATAGATAGGTTTTGAGGTTGGAACAGAGGTTTGTAAAATTGTTGTAATTGAGCGAGAGGGCCAAGACTTTGTAATTAGCATTATATTGAAGAAATTGATTCAGTGTGTGATTGCGTGTCAATTTTGGTGAATAATCTCATTTAATTCTGTAAATCTACATTCTGAAGCGCATCCAGGTATTTTCTCTATTTTTCGTATTTTAATTATAATCTCAGTGTTTATGGTTAATCACGGTCATTAATATTAATAACGGGGGTAGAAGAGCATAGAAAGGCTTGATCGTGGTTGAAGGCCCATACTCCATCCTAACCATCGATCTAAAGTTCAATTGCTTACGTCATAGTCAACAGCGGGGTTAGGCCTGTGATTAACCCATGTGTTAGTTGAAGTCCCGCGAGCCATAGGATTGGATGGATTTTGTTATCCAATGGATATCGAGTTTTAAAGTGATCAGAGTTTAAGTCTAATCATAGACCCTAATTTTTATAGATCAAGATTTATGAACCATATCGGCTCTGTGAGGTGGGTAAGAGTCGCGCAAGTTCCCCAATGCGATATCACTGTCAACCATTGGATGACTGTTCATTTCTGACTATTGGATTATATCGCATCCAATGATTCAGGAGTGAATGAACCTTGGACAAGAGAAACTGCGATTTTCGATGTCACTGCCGACCATTAGATCTGGAGAGAGGAGATCAACGACACAGAGTGAAGCGCCTATATTTTAAGGGGAAAGTCAACGCAGGAAGTCAATGTAGGACCGGTTGCTATTCAGTTGTTGTTCAGTTGCTATTCAATTGCTGTTCAGTTGCTGTTCAATTCTTTTCAGTTGTTGTTCAATTGACCTCCTGCATCAGGGGGGGCGAATGAATAATTAGTGGAAATTTCAGCTTTTAAACCCACTTCTTATTTCTCCTTTTAATTTAGAAATTACTCATGTGAGAACTCACATCAAATTATATAAACAACAATGTAAACCATTCACATGAACATACACCATCAACATGAGCAACATATATACACAAAAAGATTTAAAGTGGAAACCCAAGCAAACAAAATCACCAATCTATTTGTTATTGTTGTTTTTAAGCACCCAAGGCCCAAACCCCCTTCAAAATAGCAAGCCATAACTTGCCAAGAGGTGCCAACTTTTTATAAATGCAAACCACAACCTGCTTCATCCAATTGTCCTATTTTTCCTCCAATTTTTAGACTAAGAAATAGTGGCCTACTTCTATTACATAAAAACATAAAGAACCTAGTCTATTGTCTCTTACAACTCCTTCCTCTTCGCTCTATAACCACACTCTCAGTTACTGTCTTCTCTAGACCTTCAACTCTATTGTACACTCCACAATTCACTCAATACCCACACATACATTTAGCTCACCAAAAAAATCTTTGTTTCCTTAGTTTTTTTCCACATCTACACAAGAACGATGTAGTTTCACAGGTCATCATTTAGTTAATGTGTGATGAAAACTTGACTAAACTTAGAGGGGTGTGGGGGGGAGAGGGGGGGTAAATCAGTTTATCACATTCATGGACATTAAAATTCTTTTCATTAAACTCATTGATTGAAACATTACATGAGAAACTTAATAAATAATGACCAACAAATTGAATTTGTGAACCGCAAGTAGTAAGCAAACCAAAACATCAGATGAACACATAATAAAAACACATATTGTGATCCAGAATGGATTTTGGATAGACTCCTAAAGCTAAGTGCTCCTCATAGAGGAAAACGAAAGTCCAATGGAGTTCCTAGAAATAGCCCCATTGTAGGGATATTTTCATTCTGAATCTACTGCAATTTGAATGGGCTAAAATGGACTTAGAATGCAGACGTTATCACAGAAAGAAGATGCCTTTGTTCATTGGAAAAAGAGGCAAAATCCCCTAAAAATGGAAAAAAACCCTTATAAAGGGAAATCGCATAGGAGAAGGGTCAAATAGGTGGATTTAAGTGGAAAGGGGAGAAACCCCCAATTTCTGATCTCCGATATATCGGGTTGAAGATAGGCCTGTGTGCGATGGCGGCACCTCAGGCAATGCGATATTGCGATCGCTGATATCGGCAGATCGTAGTCGGTGATGCCATGAGGCAAAGGTAGGGACCCCCAGGCCGATGCGATGTTGCGATCGCCGATATTGGCGGATCGGCATCAGCGGTGGCATGAGACAAGGGACGGACCCCCAGGCCAATCTGATTTGCGATTTCAATTTATCGCATCGCAACGTCACGTCGTAGCGATATAAAGGGGTGATTACAAGCTGAACCCAATGGGTTTTATAAACCCGAGCTGATAGCATTTGATTTCCACCAAAAGGGACTTTTTTGTGTATTAATGCTTTTCGATGTAAAAATTGAAATACAAAGGGAAATGCTTGAAAGTGATGAAGCCAGACCCGAAGGGATTTAAAAGCCTGATTTCATAGAACTTGAGTTCCATAAAGGCGAAATTTCGGGCGAGCCTTAGGTGGAAAGTGGTTTTGGGTTGGCTCCACCCGATGCTACAGACTAGTCGACACGTGGCTGATAGAGGAGAGAGGAAAACTACCTTTTCGGGAGAGTAACCTCCGTACTCCTAAGCCACCCGAAAATGCATAATGACCGTTGGATCAGAGATCACCCAGATCTACGGTGGAGCTATGAAAGCGGCCAAAGGTGGATCCGATGTAATATTAGGGGGCGATTACAATATATTTTAAAGTCCGATAAAAAGAATTTTGTCGGGTTTTTCATGCATTTCCCGTGTATTTGGGATTTTACCCAAAACGCCTATGCAACGTGATATAACGCCTAATGGAGGACCCGAGAGGGATTTTAGGGGCGATTGAATGGAATTTCACATCCGGATTTCACGTCCAATAGAGTATTTTTCTAGAAAACTCTGTGTAATGGATTTTTCTCAGCTTTTGGGTTTTTTGCCTATGAAACAGACCCAATTCCTTCTGCAACTGCTCCTGATTATCATGTCACACTGAAGCAGGCGTTTTTACAGGCAATGATGCATTTTGAATCCACGGAGCCGCAGAACTAGATGGCTAATCTAACTAACAAGGAGCAGAGAAGCCGTAGAACTGTAGAGGGATAATGAAACGTAGAGAAACGACTGGGGTAGCCGAAAAGCCAGAAAAGTACCTCAAGGGAGGTAGAGAGCTCAATTGAGAGCAAAAGGAGTAGAAGGAGAAAAAAACAAAAAACAAAAAAAGCGCCGAGTAGCAGAGACAGTCGCTTGGAGGTCAAGCGGACTGGTGAGAGCTCAGAGAAGCTAGAGCCGAAGAGATAGAGCTAGAGCTAGAGCCAGAGCCAAAGAGCTGCAGCCAGAGCCAGAGCCGAGAGCCAGGGATAAGATGGTGTCTAAATCGATTGTTTCTATTTAATATAGTGGAGTTGAGAAGGAGCTTGTAAAAAGACTTATACCATAATCCTAGAGGGCCTAGTTGAGTTGACTAGAGCTCATGGAGATGTAGCCCAAGAGTTTTGGGTGAACTCCTAATTAAATTGTTGTCTTATCGGTTGTTTTATGGCTGCATTGTTTACTATTACATGTATTTTACACATCAGCACAAACAACAGATTTTAAAGCATATAATAAATTAAAACAACCATAAGCATACACCTTATTTTCAAGCACATATTTAATTCTTCATTGGTTAATAATAAAGACTTGGGAATAAATTAAGCTTTGGAAGTGGGAGAGGTTCTTGTAAGTTAGACAAGAAGCCTACGTGCCCCATGTTCAGATCAGGTGGTATCGGAGCATTTATTGGCTAACCCCACCTTCAAAGAAGGTTATATCAGAATGCTTGATTGACATAGCAAAGATTGCTTGTCTAAAAGGTGTTTTGGCAGCCAAGGATTGATTGTTTGGTTGATTGTATGCTTATTGACTATTTTCTGAGTGCAAAGGTGAAGGGAAAGCTATTGATAGCTCAGTCTAGGAAGGACAAGAAGGAATAAGGGCTGAAGGTATTCTTCTATCCCAAGCGACCTCAAGGCAATCCCTGAATCACAAGAGGTTTGTTGCAAAAGGTTGTTGAATAAGCTCTTTATTAATCTTGTTAGAAGTTTTTTTGTCCATTGGTATAATGACAACTCCTACAAGTGAGTCCTCAAATTCTTCTTTCTTCACAAGAGTCTTTGATGAAGACATGAAGGAAGATTTGGCCACCATGATGGATATGGTGAGAGAAATGTATGAGGATGGAAGGAAGAGCAGCATACTTAGAGAGCAGTTGAATTCCGTGGAGGAAGAGAAGCAATTGCTTTCTGACAAATTGCAGGAATTGGAGAGGCAACTTCATATTGCAAATATGAACCTGGAAAGGATGCATGAGTTGGAGGCACAACTCTTTGTTGCACAAGAAGCCTTAATCAAGTATCAGCTTGAAGAAGAGGTAAACCATTCCAATTTGTCTTCAAATTCCTCTAAGAATGCTTATATTGGTTCTTTTGAAAAACATACCAAAGACATAGGTTCCAAGCTAATGTCCAAGATGGGCTATGAAGGAAAAGGCTTGGGTAGACATGCACAAGGTATTGTCGAACCAATAATGGTTGAGGAAAGGCCTAAGTATTTGGCTCTTGGCTATGGACAAGCTTATGGAGAAAGTTCCAAAGCTGCCATGAAGACCATTAAAACAACTCCAAGAACGAGTTGCATTGCAGGTCTTCAAGAGTGTGTAGATTGTATTCAGGAGGAATGTAATAGCTTGAAACATCATTTGCAGGATGCAGGTGTTCAGAAGCACACACTTGAACCAAAGAGTTGGGGAGACTCCTGTTATGCTCCTATACCAATAGGTGTCATATATCATGATTGACTTGATGAGCTATGTAATATGTACATACCTTTGTTTGTTGCAAATGTTTTCCATATTTGTAAAAAATCAAAAAATTAAAAAAATGTAAAGAGGGTATACCCTAAAAGAAAAATCAAAGGGTGAAAAGAATAAAAGATGGTCAAAAAAATCAAAGAAAATGAACCCCAACAGAAAGAAAGACCAAGGAAAGTGTGCAAGCCTAAATGCCACTACTATTTACTTTATGTATAATAAACAATTGTGTGTAGTTTGTCTCCTATGCCACAATTTATGAATAGTCAAATAGTTTAAACTTGGCTAGTTCATATTTCAATTTCATGTTTTAGAGATAGAGAATAAAATCTGACCAAACTGTTTAATCTTGGCAGATAAGTAGATAGGTAGAGTGAATGAAAGGAGCTCAACAATTTAATCTGAGTCCTTGAATGTAATAAGGCTAGACTTAGATAGATATCTACATGTAAAATAAAAGAAAGTGTGATAAGGGTTTGCCAGTTTAAGTGCACCTTAATAAAGAAGTGAAAATGCTAGGATAAAGTAGGTAGGGTAAGTAGATGATGGTTGCAGAATAAATGTGTGGTGAATGGTTAAAGTTAAAAGCTTAAATCTTTTTTCTTTCATCACTTGTACAAAGCACAACTAACATTGGAGACAGTACATCAGGAACTCAAAGTCAAAATAATTAACTTCCCTACTCATTTTCCCTAAATTTTCACTAATTTCCCCTAAGTACCAAGGTGTCTATTAAAATTAAAGGGGCTCAGAGAATTTCTCTGACTACTGGAGGGATCAGACCCTCGACCCAATAATAAAGCCTAAGTACTTAAGACCATTCATTAATCATCATACCGCTTCATACAAATCATTCAAACCCTAGATAAGTTTTTCCTAAGTAAAATCCTATTTTACTTAGGAAAATTATAATGTTTCCGCAAAAACCCTTTTTTCACCTTAGCCTAAGTTTAAATACACACTTTAATGTTTTATGCTTAGCGCTTTTCCACTTCATAAATTCATATTAACTAGTAATTTATGTTATTAAGTAATTCCCATATACACCAGCTCCCGTATTATTTAAACTATTAAAATCCTGAATTTCTATATATCCTGCTCCTTTGGTTAATTATAACCATAATACATCATTAACCGGGATTAATTAGTTAAACAGTAACTAATTAACAGCCCTTATTCCCCTGCCACATTAATAAAGGATTAATTAACCCCCACAGTTAATTAACAACCTCCCCGTCCAATCCTGTCAACCACGATATAATTGGTTAATCCTTAAATGTATCGGGCCCGCCTCCATTATATCCGCATCACTTCAGAGCCCCAAGAGTCGTCCGATCAGGTCCCCGAGATCTAACGACTATTATACATATTGCGCGACCCTTTGTGACCGCACATTAGCACGCGATCGCAAAGTGGTTTTTGTACAGTGCCTCTGCCGCGTGTCGAGTAATCTATGGAATCGCTGGCTCGAGGCCAAATACTGCCCCCCCTCCAATAGTGGTGTGATAGAAACCACTTACCGCCTTCTACTAAATGAAAAAATGTCTCGTCATTCAGTTTCTGCCAATTGTCATTTTCGTTCACCTGCCAATACCAACCATTTACCCGTTTAAACACAAAAACCCTAGTTTTGCTCGTTTTCACCTGATTGTGCAGTAAAACCATATGAAACCCATTTGCACCACCTAAAGTCTCTATTAACCGATTTGAGCATGGTTTACCTCCCAAAAATCATTATGGACTCACTCCACAGACCTCTTAAGCTAAAATGAAACCTTTTCGACCTCCCCTACAAACCAATGCTTTCTTAACAATTTGTTTTGTTTTGCAAGTGATTAGAAGACCACATCCTTGGATAAACAGTCTTAATACTAGTCATAAGACCTGTTTACTCTAATATTTTTATCAAATATGTTCAAACAGAGATGGAAAATAAAAACATACAATTAAAAGACAAGCAGAGGAAACAAGAAATTAAATGATTTACTGTTGAAATAGATAGTAAAAACCTAAAATATACAGTGAAGGTAAAGAGACACTGTAAAGAACAGTCAAAGTGTATCAGGATTAAAGAGTATCAAATTGAATACCAAGTCAAGTAAATCAGCTAGCATGAAGATAAACACTAGGGAAAACAATTACAAAGCATAGCATACAAATTCATGTCAAAGTGAAGACAGATGAAAAAACAGAGCGGTAAAAGTAAAAAGGTAAAAAGTAAACAGTGAAAAGTAAAAGTAAAAATGAAGACATTAAGGGTTAAACAAAGATGAAAACACTTTTACCAGCGACAATGAAGTTTATCTAAAGTAAAAGTGAAAAACAATCAAAAGAAGTTTAAGGTTAAAAGATGAAATTAGAGCAAAAATGGTACATTCTTCCGAAATTTCCTGTTTAAGTCATAGTTTTGCAGAAACTATTGTGGCCAATACAAGAAGTATTTCAAGAAAATGGAGGAGGTTTTTGTTCCTATTAGGCCAATATAAAAAACCTATCTCACTTTTTACACAGGTATTAACAAGAGGGAGATAAGTGCATGTCTTCACAGCTTATGTTTCAGTTTGTGCAAAGTCCTATTTTCGTCATCTCTTTGCAAAGAATATTGTGAACAGCTGGAGATGAATTTTGGGAAACTGAGAGAGGTTTATCTCAAAAGCATTCCTATATACAAAAACCTCTTTTGTGTTTGACATATCTATTACGGATTGAGATATAAAAGTGTATCATTGGACCCTAAGTTTGCAGAATTTTTGGGGCAGAATGCACAAAGGAAGGATGCAGTTAGTGACTGGGATGCCTCATCATCAACTAAGAGTTGCTATCAGATTGGAGTTTCTCTTCTTTGTCACCATTAATTCGTAGAAATAGTGCCCAATAGATTCATTAGTTTTGAATGTCCTATATTTAAGTTCTATTATGTAAACAGTTGGAGATATTTGTGAAACTAATCTTGATATTTTTTCAAGATAATTCAGTTTACAATTAGTATAAATACTTCTTCATTTGAAGTATTTTTGGTGGATTCTTAAACATTGTTGTAATACTGATTATTTTGGGATAAAGTTCTGTTGGACCAAATTTTGTATGGCTTTCTGGATAAAGAATTGATGCAAAGGACTTTCCACAGATTTCTTGAATCAAACACCGGATCAATAAGTCCTCTATACCTTATGTTTCAAAGTTTTCCTTGTTTCTTATATCATCTATGTTTCATATCTGAATGATAAACAAAAAAGAGTAATTCGAAATATGCTTGACTGCAATCTGTTTTCAATCGTTATTATTCTCAATGTTTTCTTCTGAACTAGCATAAACAATGAAATCTTAATTGCTCCTGTTTTCTAGATTATTCCCTTTGATTATTTAGTAAAGAATATTCAACTGCACTTTATTATTAATCATTCAAGTTCCCTCTTTTAAATAGGCTGGAGGATTCTTAACTGCCCTTCACCCATTTTGAGTCCATTCCATCTATTCCAAGTCTTTATTTGTTCCCTGTGAAACCATCTAGCCCTGTGAAACCATCTTTTGTTAAGAAACCAAATCCAGTTAAGCCATCTTCTTTGACTCCATTAGCCCAATGGCCTAAACTATTTAGTCCTACCCCTCTGCTATTGAATCTCACCACCCAACTCAAACAAAACTCCTAAACTTCACAACTAGCCTAATATCTTTCAAATCCAAGCTAACTCATAAAGGGAGAGCCCTCTCTGAGTACAGATTGGCTAGATTCTGTACTTAAAAGTTGGTTTGTGGTTACCTCGAACCCCTTTCCTCTTCCCAACAATTTCAAGGAAAATTTGAGTGATAACAACTCCTACAGCCTTGAAGAGGTTGATGGTGTTCCAAAGGGAGATACTTCTTCACTCAATTCACCTCCTCATGAAGGCAATAAAGGTGAAAGATAAAGGTATAAATTTGGTTCTAAACATATTCCTTTTGATTTTGCAAAGCATAATACATTTCCACGTAGACATGGGAAAAGAATTGCTTGTTCCTTTTGTGGTTTGGATAACCATCATGTTTCTAGATGTTGGAAGAGAATGGCCACATATAGGAAACTTTTGAAGGACAAGAAGCAAGAAGCCAAAGGTCCACTAGACAAGGCAAATCATGTTGTCAATAGGATGCACATGCAGTGCACTTACTGCCATAAGTAAGGACATCTTTCTGCAAAATGTTGGACTTTGAATCCAACAATGCTTCGAGAAAAGCTGAAGAAAGTGGAAAGGGAAGATGGTAGAAATCTAAAGGAATATTCCATGATTGATGTGTTTCAGGATTATTCACATGCTGATGTTGGTGTGCAAACAAAGGTAGTACCTTTGAAAGGGATTGGTGAGGAATGGTTAGAGTTCTTATCCAATTAATATTGCATGTCTATTGATGCATCTATTTGCATTTCTTTGTTAATGGAATGCAAGTTGCAGGATTTTGCCAAGAAGGTGAATGGAAAAGTTGAGTAGGAGACTCACTTTGTTGCTGCAACACTATATTTCATTTCAGCTTCAAAAGTACAGTGTGCTTAAGTGAAAGTGGAAGAATGAAATGCATACATAAGCTTGAGATGCATGAACACAGGGATGTTAATGATTTCCTTGTATCTGAACATGTATGTCTAATTAACTAAAGGGTTGGTTGCTTTGGCATGGATGTAATATTGACTTGAGAAAAGTTGATTTGGTCTCCAGAATGGAGATAAGGATGAAATGTTTCATCCTTTGGAAAAGAGTCCTAATGGTCTTTTTCTACATGCTTGACTTGAAGGGTCATTTGTTTTTAAAGGTATGTTTTGTGGGCTTGTTATCTATTCCATCATTTTTATACAGATGTAAGACATGGAGGTGTTCACAAGATGTGAAATCTGTTTCTTTTGTTGAAGCAGGAGTTTAGGCCATCCAGTTGTTGTCTATATTTCTGTTGTTGTTGACAGCTTTTCAAACAGGTACAAATGAAAGTTTTCTGGAGCAAGTGTGCTCCACATTTGTTTGAGCCACCTTGGATCAATGATCAAGGCAGAGAAGTTAAAACTACCTTCTATGACCATTTTAGCAGGAGTTCTATAGAAGGGCAAGGAGGAAGACAGTTCTTCCCAGGAAGACCAGCCCATCCAAAAAGGGAAGTGGTTAGAGAGTTTGGTTCAGAGGCACTATGCAAAGGCAAGTGTATGGAGGCTGAAAGAAAAGGGTGTTGTTACTCTCATTTACTGTTCAGATTAGTACATCACTCTTTTGGAGACCAAAAGTTCTTTTAGTGGGAAGGCGCGATCCAAAATGGATTTTGGATAGACTCCTAAAGCTAAGTGCTCCTCATAGAGGAAAATTAAAGTCCAAGGAAGTTCCTGGAAATAGCCCCATTGCAGAGATATTTTCATTCTGAATCTACTACAATTTGAATGGGCAAAAATGGAATTAGGATGCAGAAGTTATTGTAGAAAGAAGATGCCTTTGTTCTTTGGAAAAAGAGGCAAAATCCCCTAAAAATGGAAAAAAACCCTTATAAAGGGAAATCGCATTGGAGAAGGGTCAAAGAGGCAGACTTAAGCGGAAAGGGGAGAAACCCCCGATTGTCGATCTCCGATATATCGGGTCAGAGATAGGCCTGTGTGTGATGGCAGGACCCTGGGCAATGCGATATTGTGATTGTCGATATCAATGGATCGCAGTCGGCGATGCCACGAGGAAAAGGCAGGGACCCGAGCCGATGCAATGTTGCGATCACCAATATCGGTGGATCGACATCAGCAGTGGCATGAGACAAGGGATGGACCCTCGGGCCAATGCGATTTGCGATTGTGATTTATCGCATCGCAACGTCGCGTCGCAGTGATATAAAGGGGTGATTACAAGTCGAACCTGATGGGTTTTATAAACTCGAGCTGATAACATTTGAGTTCCACCAAAAGGGACTTTTCTGTGTATTAATGCTTTTCGGTGTAAAAACCAAAATACAAAGGGAAATGCCTGAAAGCGATGAAGCTGGACCCGAAGGGATTTAAAAGCCTGATTTCATAGAACTTGAATTTCGTAAAGGCATAATTTCAAGCGGGCCTTAGGCAGAAAGTGGTTTTGGGCTCGCTCGGCCTGATCCCATACACTGGGCAACACGTGGCTAGCGGAGGAGAAAGGAAAACCACCTTTTTGGGCGGGTAACCTTCGTACACCTAAGCTGCCCGAAAATGCATAATGATCGTTGGATCGGAGATCACCCAAATCGACGGTGGAGCTGTGAAAGTGGCCAAAGGCGGATCTGATGTGATATTAGGGGCGATTGCGATATATTTTGAAGTCTGATAAAAAGGATTTTGTCAGGTTTTTCATGCATTTCCTGTGTATTTGGGATTTTACCCAAAACGCCTACGTGATGTGATATAACGCCTAATGGCAGACCCAAGAGGGATTTTAGGGGTGATTGAATGGAATTTCACGTCCGGATTTCACGTCCGAGAGAGTATTTTTCCAGAAAACTCTATGTAATGGATTTTTCTCAATTTTCAGGTCTTTTGCCTATGAAACAACCCCGATTCCTTTTGTAACCACTCCTAATTATCATGCCACGCTGAAGCAAGCGTTTTTACAGGCAATGATGCATTTTGCAGCCACAGAGCTGCAGAGCCAGATGGCCAGTCTAACTAATAGGGAGTAGAGAAGCCGCAGAGCCGCAGAGGGATAATGGGACGCAGAGAAATGGCTGGGGTAGTCGAAAAGCTAGAAAAGTATCTCAAGGGAGGCAGAGAGCTAAATTGAGAGTAGAAGGAGTAGAGAGAGCAACAAAAAAAAATGAAAAAAGCGTCGAGTAGCGGAGACAGTCGCTTGGAGGTCAAGCAAACTGCTGAGAGCTCAGAGAAGCCAGAATCAAAGAACTAGAGCCAGAGCCAGAGCTGAAGAGCCAGAGCCAGAGCCAAGAGCTAGAGCCAAAGAGCTAGATCCAGAGCCAGAGCCAGAGCCGAGAGCTAGAGCGAGAGCCGAGGGCTAGAAAGCTGAGAGCTTTAGAGCCAGGGATAAGATGGTGTCTAAATCCATTATTTCTGTGTAATATAGTGGAGTTGAGAAGGAGCTTGTAAAAAGACTTATACCATAATCCCAGAGGGCCTAGTTGAGTTGACTAGAGCTCACAGAGACGTAGCCCAAGAGTTTTGGGTGAAATCCTAATTAAATTGCTATCTTATGGGTTGTTTTATGGCTACATTGTTTACTATTACATGTATTTTACACATCAGCACAAACAACAGATTTTAAAGCATATAATCAGTTAAAACAACCATAAGCATACACCTTATTTTCAAGCACATATTTAATTCCACATTGGTTAATCATAAATACTTGGGAATAAATTAAGCTTTAGAAGTGGGAGAGGTTCTTGTAAGTTAGACAAAAGGCATAAGTGCCCCATGTTCAGATCATATTGACACCAAATATATGTGGAAACCCATAAAGGGAGAAAAACATGATTTCATTATTGTTGTGATGCAAAGGCAAGCTCCTACTCCTTATTACATTTGATTTTCAGTAGGCTCCAACCTATAGGAGGCTACTACCTCAATTTTCTGCAAGCTGCAACATGCAAGGAACCTCCAACTCCCATATGTTTTATGTTGGATACAAGCCACAGGAGGCTCCTACCTCAACAGGATCCAACTTGATATTTATCAATCCACTACTTGAAAGGAGACTATAATTCCTTGATGCGATCAAGAAAGAACAATGTGTTGGTTTAGCGGCTCATAAATTCTGCATATCTCCATCTTCATTTTTGGCTCTTAGTCCCTTGAAAACAACTTCACATTAGCTTCATATGTTCCAGATAACTAATGCATAATACCTTAATCATCTCTCACACATTCTCCCACTCTCTAACCATTCAATGCCTTCCAAAATCAGATTTTTTATAAAGATAGTTTGTTGGTTGTTTGTATCCCACATAGGAATATGTAGTGAATATGATTGACTCTTTTCCTTCCACTCATTCGTTTCCAAACTCTTCATATCTTGAATATTAGAACACAAAAATAAATAATCCATCCTATATTAATTTCAGCCACATGTAATGATTAAATGCATCAACCTAATGCAAACACCAAATATCAATATTTATCATTAATGCATCACAACAATATTTGTAACATCTTTGCCTTGGAGTCTTGCCTTTGCATCACAACAATTCAGCTCAATCAACAATGTTGTCTTAGTGGGGCCTGACCCAGGTTCGGAACTGATTTAACCAAGCAAATCCCGGTACTACTAGCCCTTTCGGCAACAGTCCATGGAGCATGGATTGAGGTCTCACCTACAGTAGTATGGGAGGGTGTTGGAACCAAGTTTCCGCACCCTAGGGATATCTTGATGAGGTTTCTAGAGGTTCGTGGTCCGAACCTGCGTGCTTGCGCTACTCCGCGCAGCTGTTTACCCGTCGTGACCTGTGCCACTATCTCCGTGCACCTCTGTAAGGGCATGAAGAATGTACTACCTTGATCTCTATTCTTACTACGCTATTATATTAGTGCTTAACTTAACTTGTGAGGGCCCAATATTCTTATTACTTCATTCAACATTCAGGTAAGTGCGCGTAATCATAAACAGTATAAATGCATAAGGATAAATAGAAACATATATGCACAATATTCTGAATCAAACTTATCTTTATTAGTATTCCTTTGCAAGTACGATCCCACTTACAGACCCGACTCCGCCCTACGCACTCAGCTACAGGGTTCCGTGAACTAAGCTGCGGACTCTACTAGGCCTTTCCGCACTCAGCTGCAGAGCCTCTTACTACTACTACGACCCAATACACTTCAACTTTCACTCTATGCTCTGACCATGCCTTCACTATTCTATCTTTGTTATTCTCAGCTAAGCTATCTTTACACTTAGAGCCTTGCTCTATTTATACAATCCCATGGTCCGCGGAGCATGGGTAGTCCAACACATTTTTACATTAAATTACAATTCTTAGGGCGGACAACCCTATGACTCATCCTAGACTTTCACGCTCCACGCTCGCACTTCGCGGAGTCTTACACTACAATTAACCAAAACTCGGGCTTTAAGCCCCAGAACTTGTTGCGGGGGATCCCATGCCCAACAGGCCCCCAACGTAATCATCGTGACTCATCCCAAGTCACTTTGCTGGTGCGGCGATCTTGGCACGGAGCCCCTCCAATAGGTCTCATGCAGCTTGGGTGTCCGTGGCACACTGTTTCGCTGTCTGTTGTACTTGCTACATGCATATCTCTGAGCCTTCTTGCGCAGGGCCACATTCCTATCTAACTACATAAAGTCCCTGCATTTGCTAGCTTTTCTTCAATGTTAGCTGTAACTGTGAAAGCTTCATCGATCCATGGCGGGATGCGTGCTTTAAGCAAGGCTTCTTTTTGTCACGCGACATATAACTGTTCCTTCAGTGCCCTTACCTACTGCAGTTTGGCAAGTCATTGCATAAGGAAAACCGTATGCACTGTCTCCCAGACACTGTCATACTCCTGCTGCAACTCGCACGCCTCTGTCTCTAGGTGATGTAGGTTTGGATCTTCCTGCAGGTATGTAAGCATGGTTAGTGCTTGATCCAACATCCCGATGTATTCTTGTACCTCTTGGCCAATTTGCTCCAACCCTATTTGGATAGCACGGTCGCACTGCTCTCTTACCTCTGGGGGCATGGAAGGTCGCGCCTTCAACTGTAGCTTGGCGATCTGCAGGTTGAGCTTGAACTGAACCTTCGCCATTTCCTCACTGGCCTCACGGACTCTAGCCGCCAATCTATGGACCCGCTCTGCTACTGGTAGCTCTGCCAGCACGGCCAACTCTGGGATGCTCCTACACCCATCCTCTACCGCCTGCTCCATTCCGCGAGCTTGTGCAACCAAATCGTCACGTTGGAGGCTAAACTGATCCATGTTGATTTTCTGCTCGTTGAAGAACTGGATCGCGCGGTCTTCCCTGGCGCGGAGCTTTGTGATGACCCCATCCTGTAGCTTGTACAGGGCTTCACGTGGCAGGGCTGCCAAGTTTATGCCGATGCCTTTCATGCTGCTCATCACAGCCTGGTCAACCTCGCTTGCTACTGCTAGGGCACCTTTGGGCAACACGAAAGGGTTGTCCCTACGGGCGCGTAGTGTCTATTCGGCTTCTGTGGTTCCTTCTGTGACGTACGGAGCAATTGTACCTATTTGGGGGGCTGTACCTATAAGCCTTGTAGCTGCACACTGAGCGCCCCCAACACAATGTTCTACTCCATCCTCATTCCTTGGAGTGTGTGCTTGGTGACTTCACGAACTATTTCGCCGATGTCAAATAGATCGCCTTCTATGAGCGCGATCGGGTCGAAGGACGTCTTTGTCACCTTCACCTTTTTCCTGGGAGCTATTTTCTCAGGGACGCGCGGCCGCTTGAGTTGGGTTGATGCTATACCGGTGTCCGTGTGCTCTTCTATCCTGTCCACTTCCCCTGTCGACTACCCCATGGACATCTCTTGGCCCTCCTCGGGCTCTTTTGTTGACGTTATTGTGGTTTTTGCTCTCTGCACTACTATTGCTGCATCGGTCGTCTTCTGCTGTGCAGCTGCTTCTTGTTCCTGGCGCCTCTTTTTAGCTAGCTACGCGATGCACAGCCTGGTGTCTTTCTTCCTTTGCTGGGCTACGACCTTCTCCATTGCTGCCAAGTCTGGGCACGCCACTCCGGAGGCCATGACTCCATTATTGCGAAGATTGTATCATCCGTTGCGATGAACGGAAGCTTCACCCATTTCTGCACTGGATCCTGGTGCACTCAGATATATAGGTTATGCATATCCACCTTGAACTCTGTCGAGCTCTGCAAGCTATTATAAACCATGGGAGACAAGCGCGACCTTCATTTGATCCACATTCGGATGCTCGCTTCCATGAACACCCAGAACACCTTCGTTTCGCAAATCCTCTTCACATCTTTTGTAGCCTACAGTGAGGTGTACCTCGCGGCTTCAGGCAAATCATCCTCAATACTGGGAAACTGGCTATCCTCCGGTAGTTCCCCTGTAACCAACAAGATGGATAAGAGAAACCATGCATAGTGGAAGGTCTTACCCTACTCCTGGGCCTCCTTGCAGTTCATCAGAAACTCCTTGCAGAGGAACTGCGCCCAGTTGAACTGTACCCCCTTCGTGCACTACTCTGCCAGTGCAATCACAGACGTTGGTACTTCGTCGGCGCGACATTTCCTCATCAGCTTGCTGGCCAAAAGCTGGGTGGCTACACACACCCCTTTGTCCTTAATGCTTGCTATTACATACCCTTTCTTTTTCTTCTCTAGTTTATGCTTGGCCTTCATAGCTTTGGCGAGGGCAAAGTCACTGCTTTTTCCCGCTATGGCTGTGGGGTCGTGTCCTTTGAAGGGCAGTCGAGAAATTCTGTGAATTGGGTCGGCCTTGATGGGAATAGGCACCTCCAGCTAGAGATACCCATCATGCACCAGGTAAAGCAGTTTCCTGATGACGAAAATGGTGATGGACGCACGGTAGTAGTGGGGTATCCATCACAGATGGAGTAACCCAGCCTTCTCCACACCGCGCAACCATTTCTACTTCATTAAACTCTCCGTGGCTAGGTGTGGGAACTTCTTGTTGTCCGCAAGGTCCCAATCCTCGAACTTCATGGTAGGTATTCGTCCCAAAGTTGGACCTTCAAACCTTATCCCGGCGGTGAGGAGTGGGGTCTGGAGCGCACTCTTTGAGGCCTCCAAGTCTTTCGGTATCCTGGCTTTCCCTTTCCACAGGGGGATGTACTTAGGTAACTTTGTTGCGGAAGGCATTAGTGAGACATCCTCCGCCAAATCGTCTTGCACCTCAATTTGAGCGATCAGAGCTTTCAAGTCTTCCTCCTCTTCATCTGATTTGACAGTGACGAATTTTCCCTTTTCTGCCATTGACAATTTTCCAAACCGTGGGTTTCTTGGGGTTACCCGGACTGGGCCCATAGTCTGCTTATTTTTCTTTAGCCGCGGCATTCGTGGTGATTTTGGAATTTCTGGTGCAATTGCCACCTCTTTGGGCTCCTCATGGGCCATATGGGGCCCCATGGTATCTTCGGCAAATCGCACTCTTGTTCTGGCAATAGTCATCATGTCTATAGTCAAGGGTGGTAACAGTATGTGGCACTCACTACTCTGTAACTACTCAATTCTCACACAACCAAGTGTTGCCTCGTGGCTAGCCCTAGGGATTTTATAGCATCTTTTGAATTTGAATTCGACCATTCCCCCCACTTTTGAGTCATTAATGCCTTCTTGGCGGTAGATCGTCCCAAATCTAGTTCTGACTCTGTGTCTTAATTGCCCGCCACTTGTTCCTCTTTGCCTTAAATTGGAAATCTTGTCATGAACAGTGACAGCAACAGTCACCTCCTAGTTGACCCGCGCGGCACTACAATCCCCTATGTGCAGGCGCGACCCCTGTGACATATTGATCCTGCACGCAGCCTCCTTATCATGCAGTTCCCATACAGACTCTTTTATAGTCGCGCCCTCTCTTTCAACTGCTTGGAGCGCTGAGACTATGCTTCCTACGGATAGTCAGGTGGTCACACCACTTGTGAGGGGCTTCAATTCAACTTCTAGCCCGGTCTGCGTGTACCCCACAATTACCCTTGTGATAGTCATCACCACGCTTTCCTCCTTACACGGTGTGCTCTCGTGGTTACTCTGTTTAGTAAGGTGTGGTTGTAACCATGGTAGTAGAGCCACAAATTCTTAGTGAAAATCTTCTAATGCAGTGGGATGGCTACCCATATCTTGTCCTGTCATTCTATCAATGCGACATGCTTGCATGATTTCGGTTTCCAGTGTTTTTATTTCCACGTCCATTAACATGTTTTCCTGGCTCAGTCGTACCTGATCTTCTTCGAGTTTGCGAAGCTTAAGGTTCCCTCGCCAAATGGCTTCCTGTAACTGCATAATTCCTTCGTTCGGGTCCTCGCATACTATTCCACCTATGAGAGCTATTGCATGAGGATTCCTTTCTTCCAAAATTATGGTCTCAACTCTGCTTTTCAGCTTCAGAATCATCTCTGTGCTCAGGTTTTTGCGCATGGCCTTATAGGCCCATCGAACCATTGGTATACACAGGTCCTAATCAGTTCGTCTCGCCTGGTGAACCTTGTTCCGGACTCCGCATACCTTCTTGAATGCTTCTACTGCTGCTACATGTTGTTCCGATTTTCGATCCTTCATTTGGGGTGTGCTTGAGTGGGTTGCACACCACACGTTTGTACCCATTGACACAGGTGGGCATGCAAGTTGCCCCATCCTTTTCGCCTGATTCTTGTTCGAAGCTTAGGGTTTCCAAACCATAGGTGCATCATCCTTCTACATCTGTGCCAGTCCTCAAAGTTTTCTTGATGTGTACCCCACCATCATGCGGGTGTTGCGCGCAGTGCCCATTTCAACGCATCGAACCGTTGTTGCTCCGGTACTGCGCTTTCAAATTTGCTCAAGAATTCATCTACCACTGTCAATACATTATATGTCGGCAACTCTCATGCCTTTTTTGTCACACAACACAGTGATCTAATAATCGTGTTGCAATTCAATGTCGTTACTTTGCGCAATCGATTCTGCCATCGCTCTACTTCTTCATCTGAATCCGAAGTGTAGGAGCTTTTGTGCTCCCACGAGATCCTCCCATCCGCAGTCAAATTCACCCAATCCTAGTCTCATGCAGTTATCTTGTAAATATAATCAAGATCATCGTCACTTTCATCGTCGCGCACTGGTTCAGTGTAGCACGCTCCTTCGGCTGGGTCCAGTGGGACTACTATGCGTAATGAATTTTTCTCAAATATCATCTTGTGCTTCTTCAGGTTGATGACTCCATTCATATCGGTGGCCCAGTGTATTCCTAACAACGCTGGATAGGGATTGTTGTCATCGACAATCTCTATTACTTTGAAATCCATCTATGTGCTCACGCCTTCTATATCAACTATTACCCCTTACAACCTTCCCATGGGTAAAATCTTCTGTTGGTTTGCCATTCCTAATTGAATAGGGGACAACTGTAACGTAGGCCTTCCCATATGTTCCCATATTTGCTTCGGTAATACATTCATGTCCGAACCCAAATCTAAGATTATCTAATCCATTTCACACTCACCAATCTGCGTAGTCAACCTCATTTCCCTTCCAGTGCACAATGCATGCTTCCCCAATTTTTGGACGACGCGTGGTTCCCCTGACCCCGTGCACCTGGTGATCAGTTCCTGTAGTCCTTTAACCGCCTTGTTGTCACGCAACAATTTCATGCATGTCTCCAGAAAGGTAGTAAGCATTGAAGGATCCATTCCTGGCTCTAGTTGATCCTTACTACTTGAAGTGGAGGCCTCCACGAAGCTCTTCTTAGCTTCCATGAATGTATCCTTTGCGTGTTCTAAGTCAAATTCGGTTTTCTTTGCAGGAGCCTTGTGAACCCGTGTATTTTCCTCTGGCTGCTTCCCCTTATCCTCTCCCGTGGTCATGCCACTTCTGAGAATCATGTTTACATTCAGGTCCTCTTCGCGTGGCTCAGACCTCATCATTTGTATATTTTGAGTCGGGGGAGGCTGGAATACCCCTTTTTCGCACATCTTTGTGATCAATGTAGGACAATCTATTGTTTCATGATCAAACTAAGCACAATACATATAGGATATCCTCGTCGGGTTGGTACAGTCACGAGCATAGTGCCCTGGTCCTCCGCAATTGTAACAAATTAACTGTCTGCGACCCCTTCCTGGTCCCATTCCTCCTCGTCCTCGACCTCACCCCTGAAATCTAGTGCGCGCCATCCTTGCATCTGGGTCGAGGGCTCATGTTTCGGTCTGCATCCTATAGGCTGGGGTCCGATCCATCATTAGCTCGTAACTGCGGCAAGTGCGCTCATCGTGGCCTACCGACTTGCAGAAATTACAAAACAATTGCTGGGGTGTCTGTGTATATTTCTACAACAAATGACAATTGTTTGTCATGTGTTTCCCTCCTATCTGATAGATTGTACACCATAAAGCGGGTGTTGTGCTCGGCGCTTCCTAAGCCTATGGTCTCAATATCATTGTCCCTCCTTCTGCCAAGTAGTTCGTGAACACTGGACAGTGATCCTTATCATGACCCTGGCCTTTGCATTTTATGCACCATACTTCCTCGCGCACCTCTGGCCATGGTGCCCTATCCTGCTTCAAGCTTTGCATTTCCAAACATAGATTTTGTAGTTGCACGTGGATTTGTTGAACTCCCAACCCAGGGTCCTGTATCGAGGTCTCATGTAATCTCATCACCATCTCCAATGCTTCGGCCTGGGTAGAAAGTTTCTGCTATGACAACGATGTCCTCAAGTGTGGTGTCAGAGATGCTACAAACCATGCACGATGTTGTGCATCCGTTAGCGTCATATTGGCCTCGCGGATTGTACTCTTCAGCCTTTGGTCCAGATCCTAGGGAGTCTCACCTGGAAGCATCGCGATCTCTTTAAACTCGATGATTGGCTGCGTCTCTGATTTAGGCCTGCTAAATTCTCTATTCAACACATTCTGGATCTCTGCTATCCCTGCGTTTGGGTGGTTGTTAGAGTGCTTGATGTACCATGTTAATGCGCGATCCTGCAGTGCGCTCACCAATGTAACCTTCTTAATATTGTTGTCTATGACACATTGTGCTTCCCATACTGTCCTTACCACGAACTAGAATTGGTTTGGATCCTCATTCCCTACTCCTCTGAATACAGGTAGTTTGATCGTGCTCACCATACCAAATTGTGAAGGTGGTGGAGGTGGAGTGGGTATGGATGGAGGTGAGGGAGGTGAAGTGGGTGGCAAGGTGGGTGGAGGTAACTGCAGAATCCATTGCTTTATCAAACTGACCGCGCTCCTCAAAGAAACTTTCGCGAGCTCGTCCTCGCTCTCCCGTGAGGGTGAAATTAAGGGACTATTTTCTAATTCTTCACTACTTCTGCTTCTATATATTCTTCCGCTCCGCGTAGTCCCAAACATTAATTTATTTGCATAACCTGCTTTTCACATAACAACATCTTAATCCAAGTATTCAAAGATTTAATATACTTACCTCGCGGTCCCTTGAGAAAACATCGCTCTGCCTCGCTGTAACTGACGGTCATGTCCACCGCGAACTCAGTGATAAATCCTCCTATTATTCGGTCGAGCTAGTGGTCCATAGCTCACGCTATCTTATCCTCTAAGGCTTCTAGTCTATGCACTAGCTTTGGAGTCCACACTATCGATGGGTCAAGCCTACACCTTCCCTGGCTAACGGCTAACCTTGCGATCCACTCATATAGCTCAGACAGAAAGGATGCAAAGAAAATCTCATGGATTTCTGTATACATGTAGCGATCCAGCCACCTTTTCTGAGATACTTGCGGAGTTCTGTTTTCCTGTGTCGCAAACTCGTGAATCTTCTTATCCAACCACCCTTCAATTTCTTTCATTGTTGGGTTCCAGTGGCACGACATCAGATATCCCTTATGCAGATCTCAGTCCCGGCAACGAAACCATTTGTTGGATTAGTGGGGCCTGACCCAAGTTCGGAAGTGATTTAGCCAAGCAAATCCTGGTACTACTGGCCCTTTCGGCAATAGTCCGCGAAGCTCGGACTGAGGTCTCACCTGAAGTAGTATGGGAGTGTGCTAGAACCAAGTTTCCGTACCCTAGGGATGTCTTGATGAGGTTTCTGGAGGTTCACGGTCTGAACTTTCACGCTTGCACTACTTTGCACAGTTGTCTACCCTTCACGACCTGTGCCACTATCTCCACACACCTCTATAAGGGCACGAAGAAAGTACTACCCTGATCTCTATTCTTACTACGCTATTATATTAGTGCTTAACTTAACTTGTGAGGGCCCAATATTCTTATTACTTCATTCAACATTCAGGTAAGTGCACGTAATCATAAACAATATAAATGCATAAGGATAAACAAAAACATAGATGCACAATATTCCGAATCAAACTTATCTTTATTAGTATTCCTTTTCAAGTACAATCCCACTTACAGACCCGACTCTGCCCTACGCACTCAGCTGCAGGGGTCCGCGCACTCAGCTGCGGACTCTACTAGGCCTCTACGCACTCAGCTGCAGAGCCTCTTCCTACTACTACGACCCAATACACTTCAACTTTCATTCTATGCTCTGACCATGCCTTTGCTATTCTATCTTTTTTATTCTCAGCTAAGCTATCTTTACACTTAGAGCCTCACTCTATTTATACAATCCCATGGTCCGTGGAACATGGGTAGGCCGACACTTTTTTACATTAAATTACAATTCTTAGGGCAGACAACCCTATGACTCATCCTAGACTTTCACGCTCTGCACCCGCACTTCGCGAAGCCTCACACTACAATTGACCAAAACTCGGGCTTTAAGCCCCAAAATTTGCTGCGGGGGATCCCATGCCCAACAAACAATTTCACATCACAACCAATTCTTCAATATAGAAATCTATACAACATTATCAAAACATTTCAATGTATCACAACTCCTCCTCCTTCTTCTTCTCCTTTGCATTGTTGATCTTGTTCATTAGTGTATACATTTCCTTGCTATTTCTCCTTTACCTGTTGTTGCTCCTTCATTGTTCCTTGTTGTTGCTCCTTTGCCTTTGTTTCTCCTTCATTGTTCCTTGTTGCTACTCCTTTTCTTGTTTCTTCTCCTTCATTTTTCCTTGTTGTTGCTCCCTTGCATATCATCCTTTGCTACTTTGCTTCCTCTTCATTGCACTTTTTCCTTCTTTGCCTTGTTGCTGCTCCTTTTCTTGTTGTTCCTTGTGCTTCTCCTTTGCTTGCTTCTCCTTTTCCATTAATGAAAATATTGCCAAAAATCTCCCCCTTTGGGATTGATGGCAACACATTTTTCCTCCCCCTTTCATTCTGAGAAGTGTCTTCCTTCCTCTAATTACCTCCCCCTTTGACATCAATGGCAAGGGGGTTACAAATGTCTTGTAGCCTATAAAAGAGTCCTCATTGTAGTTATCATCATTGCATTAATGCTCTATAACCTGCAATGTCTTGTTCTGCATAAACAATGTTGACACTATCATTGAATGAGGGACACTCTAGATGGCTTATTAGGACTACTCCAGATTGAATGAATGCTACTCCAAAATGAATGCTGCTCCGTAAACATTGCTCCAAATAAGCTTCATAATTTTTTAACACTACAAATATATTGTTGTGAGAACACTCTGAAAGCAAGAATACTGTTGAGAGAACACTTTGCAAACTTCAATTTTAGTAAATGGTCCTTCGGCAATTCAAATAAATTGTGCTCCTTATCTAATGATAGTTCAATAGTAGTTGCATCTATGAATTTAGCAAGATTATGCCCACGAGTTCTTTGAATACAATATTAATCTCTAATAATATGTCTAGCTTGGTTAGTAAACACAATGTATTCAACTCATCATCTGCTAAATTTGCCCCATAGTGCACAAAAAGGATTTCGACCCACTGATAAAGGAAAATCGACCCTTTATTGAGAAGAACTTGGTCAGGATAGTAGAGAGGAAGCTTGGTTGATAAAATTGAAGGAATCTCAACTTCCTTGGCTGGAACTTTGACTCCTTCAAACCAAAACAATACTCTACCTCTTTGACAAAGGAAACTTGGCCATGTGAACCTAGCAAAATTTGCACCAAATCTATTTTTTTTATATAGTTTCTACTTATAGGTCTTGACTAGATAAGTTCAATTCAACAATCTTGTGGAAATTGACAAGAATTGTGTGCCAGAGCCTTGGAAGATTTAGTGTTACATGAGTTAGCAACCATCAAAAATCAAGTTGAAGTGCCTCAAGAAAAACACACAGATAAAGAAGCCATTGATGTGGCATTGATTCCCTCACAATTATGGAGCCTAAAATCAATAAGCCTTGGCATTCTCACAGCCTCCAAAGAAATATTTGAGAAATAGGATGCATCTAGAAAACAGAGATCTGACAAAGATTCGAAGTATAAGACATCGAATAATCTTGAGATGACGCAATGATTCATGATGGATGCGTATGTCTCGAGTACCGCCTCTGCCTAAAACAAATTCACTAATTATCAACCAATTCAACACGGGACACTTGCGACACATTAGAGAAACTTGTTGCGCAGTAATTGGGCAATTCTCAAAATTCATACATCTCCAGAAGTCTTCATGGACACTAGCAGCATGCCACTTCCTGCATGTTAGACCAGCTTTACATAGTGTTTTATGGTCCATAAAAGAGAAGACCATGTGAATTAAATCATCAATGAACATTAATGTGAGACCAAAGACATGGTAATTTTTAGGCACTGTCATCGAGAAGTTCCTCAACTATTATCACATGCACGACTGTTAGCACAATAGTTTCCTTCTCCCTTTTTTTTCTCATAAAACCCTTCACACTCACGTTTTATAGCATTACACTTGCTTGCTCTAGAATTGATATTACATTCTCAAATGATGAGCAATAACCACCCTTACTTTTGGCTTGTGCTAAAGAGATTATTTATCTTGGTGGCATTGATAATGCGGATATATTAAATAATCAAATTTTGCTTCCTTCATTAGAGTCGTTGATCAAGAATAACCCATGAAGTTCATCATATATTCGATTTCTCCATATATATATAATCCTCCATGCCTCGATTGTATCTTCACTCTGGATATCATAGTGATCCAACAGAAAAAGTTTTTCACACCATGGAATTGATGTCGGCCACTAATTGATTCTATGGGATGATAATACCACCGCATGTTCATGTTTATGTTCTTTATTGTGGTGGAGAAAATTGAAAACAGAAATGCATTCGTTGTGGTGGAGAGAATTGGTATAAACATTCAAATCTTGGAGTTAATGTGCGTTCAAATAGTTGCATCCAGTATATTATAATGCAGCAAGGATATTCAAATGAGTTAGTTTTCTTATCATATTGGCACATATTATATGTAGTGTATGGATATTGACAACAATACATTCATTGGCTAAGTTAAATTCATTAGCAATATATTCATTTGTGTTGTAAGGGAAGAAGACATTGTGGCTAAACCAACTATCTGAGTCTCAGTTTATAACATCCCCGTGACAACGACTTCAGCGTCTGACACGAAAATCATGACAATAGGGTAATGGATGAGCGCAACAACATAGGTCAGCTGATCGAGTGAGATGCATAACCAAACATCTGTCAACCTAAAGGTATATTAGATGTTTAGTCATGTGCCTATGAAGCTCAAAGGTAACAATCTTCTTTCTGCTCTTTATAAAATGAACTCTTTCACACTTACGAATAACAGAGTTTGGTTGCTTGACCTTAATACCTATTTTTCCAAGAACAATGCCCTTTTTCAAAATAATTCAGTTCAATACAAACATATCCTAGCTCATAATACATCCTCTCACTGATTTACATCTTCACTCTCACTATTACGCTATTTATTCAATGCACTGTAATATATTACCAATGTTTATGTTGTCATATTGAATTGGAGAATCCATATTGTCTTTGCTACATAAAAATATTCTAATTTCTTGAAGAATGTAGAGAATAATTATTGGTATCTTGACACCTCTACATTGCATGAGCTGATTAATGGTAATAAACCTAGGGCACAAAACCCTAATTCTGACATAGCCCACCATATGGTGAAATATTGTCATCATACCAATAACATTAAACTATTAAAATGCATAGCAAAAATAATATTATAACATATTTCAATTGCATCAACGCAAATATCAATGTGTCAGAATATATGCCACACTATATAAGATGAAAACCATCAATCCTTGTTGCTTGAGCAAAGTGTAGAGTTGTAGAGTCGTCTGCACCTGAGCCACTCGAAGACAAATAAGCAATGGGTACAATATGAACATAGGGGCCTTATGCATGGTGACTTTGGTAACATGAGATTAGAGGAGAAACATCTCATCCAAGGTAGAAATGAAAGCATCGAAATATAACGATGAACAAAATATAATGTTCTCCAAAATATAACGCTCTGTAATGAATCTGGGTAAACATCCTATTTACAAAACAAGACTTTGAGAGAGTCACTTAACTAGTTTGGTTATGGCTAGGGGTTTTTGGGTTGGCTCATTTTTTGCTTGGTTAAAAGAAGTGTTAAATCCAAGGGAGACAGAGGAAATTGATAGAAGCAGTCAAGGGAGAGAGAAGGCAGTCGACCAGCCGTTATTGGTAACAACTCTTAATAGCTACTGTACATCGTTTTGGATGCCACCAGAGATACTTGTACAAACATAATGAAATACGTTATGATCTGCTATACATGTAAATGAGCATGTTCAACATTGCCCCAAGCTATCAATTCCATCATAATAATTGTAATGCCACTGTAATCATGTTTCCATCCACATTGTGCCTACATAATGTATTAATGCACATGTAACATACTATTGTAGAACACATATTGTTTGCCACAACCTCCCCTTTTTTTCTTTTTATGTTGACAGAATAATAAGTATAACTATCTAACCATGTATTGGTTAGTGTTAACGTTGCTCCAATTTGGTTGCACAATAAGAATTCTACGGATGGAACCTCCAAGGATACATTAATATAGAGTCAATGGAAAAAATTGTGATATATTAATGTTGATGAAATGTCAATACTGGTAAAACTTCAAGAATTAAACACTCCCATTAAATGTATTAAAAACGCTTCCATATATAATGTGAATGTTGGACGTCGGGTGTGTAATACCAATAATTTATATATCCACATGTAATACCAAGAAAAGTAATACCAATCTCCATAATGTTAATATATCGATGTTGCTTCCATATAACAACGAATTTGCACAAATTATGTTTGTTTGTATTATTGTTTCAACCTGTATTAGCAATGATTTCGGTAGCGTTTATAGAGTCTATCATAATTCTCTGTGCAACATTAATAACCCACTATTAATAGAGAATTTAAACTTTCTTTTTACCATTCAAATATACTGTGTCCCTATCGACTATGTTCATTCTTTTCATCTAAAATTTTGTAACTGTGTCCATGGAGTTATTTTTCAATTTTATACATCCCTATCATCTCTCGTTTATTAGTGAATCATTCTGCCTCTATTATGTCCTATATCTATTCCATCTGTTATTGATGTTTTTCTTCCTCCTCTTGCCCCCTTATCACATATGTCTGGCAGTGTAAGTAACGATCCTTAGATTTAACATATGTCATTCTCAAATTAATGTATCTATTGGAATCTCTACCATGGCTGACACACTTCAGGTTTGCTAGCATATTCAACATATTGACAACTAAGAAATATTTCAGTGCCTCTTCTCTCATGAAACGATGGATACTTCACACCACCTCTTCCTTCATTGCCTAGTCGTTATTTATCCATATTGTTGTTCGTTAACATAAGTGATTTGTTTCAGAAGACATGGCTCTTTGCTTTTAATATTTGAAGTCTCTATATCATTGTGCATTTAAGAGTTAGGTTCAACTTCATTTCAAAGATTACTTACAACCAACTACACTGCATCGAAGATTCCAGTTATTAATTACGTCAATGAGGAGATTGTCTCTTCGCATACTTGTACAAGAAGTTGGTTCCAATGCTTCTTGACACCATCTTTATCCTCAATTTTGTTTTTAATTAATATTACAAGAAGGCAAGATTCAGCATTGGAGTACTGCACTATTTCCTATCTATAAATCACTTGAATTTACAAGTGCTACAATATTCAAATGTCTATCCACTTGTTACAACCAGAATAACAAATCTAGTATACATGGTTGATCAGGCTCATGATAAATGATAATTTTCCTTTACTAGATTTTGTGTGTGTATGGTACTTTGCATGATTCTTTATAAAATTGCGATATACTTCTTTTCCCACCTCCTTAACTTGCAACTGCTTGTATGAAAGAGGTAATCGATTTTCTTATGTACAAATTCTTGTAAAAAAATCTTTAGTTTTCTTTTTTCTTCTTCAAGATGAGCTAGGCACTTATTAATGGAGTAGTGGCATGATCAAGGAGAACAAACTGCCAAATCGTTAAGGACTCATTGCCATGGTTTCATTGCATATTCAGACCTTGATTTGATTTTTCATGGTAGGCATAGGGATTTGATTAGGGTTTGATCTCGTTGCAATAATATTTACACATTCAACTATAAATTTGATCTTTTTCAATATATTTTTGGGCTGATCTCTCCCTAAGATGTTGTTTCTCTTCTAATACTGACACATTCTTCTTTCCTTGTGACTATTTTCATTTTCTTGAACAACTCCCCTTGAGATCAAGCTAGGTCACTGGTTGTTCTTTTCTTCCTTTTCCATACCTTCTATAGTTTCCTTCTTGTGTCTACAATTTATTTTGTCTCATTGTTTGAATTTCTTGTAGTGTCCATGTTTTTTCTAGAGTTCGTATAGTGCATCTTGTAGTGTTTGGCTTTGTGTCTAGGATTGCTACTGTATAGATAGCACCTTATATGGACGAGCAAAGGAACAAATGATGTGTGTTTTCTTGAGTCATTTATATTTTTCTTTACATACTTTTTGCATTCAATAGCTCTATGTCCAAATTCATTGCATAGATAACAGTAACCATAGAACTGATTTGTGTACTTGGTGAATGAATGTCTTCTTTGTTTGAATGCTTGAGGGAGCCTCCTCATTTGCTGCATCTTTGATTGATTATTCTTGGTTTGTTTGTTCTTACAGTCTGCTGCAATATGTCCTAGTTCATGGCAATGGAAGCATGAGATATATTTCCTCCTTTGAGATATTGAAGACTTCCTAACTTCATTCTTCTCCTTCTGGTTATGCTGCTTATTTTTATTTGTTTCTTCCTTTGTAGGTCCTTTTGGTGTTTCTTTTTCATCTTTAATGATTTCCTTTTCTAATTTCTTCATAGAGGAAACCTCCTCTTCTAGTTTCTTATACCAACTATTCTTTTCTTCTAACTTAATTCTAGTTGAACCTATCTCAGCTTTTAATCTTTTAGACGGTAGGTTTCTCTCCTTGAATTTACTACTCATCGCCTCTTCTATTCTCCTTTCTTCTTCAAGTTGTGTCTTCAAGCTGACAATTTCCTCCTTGTAATCATGCTCCCTCTCATCACATATCTGCACTAGTTTCTTCAGATCTTTGTTTTCATTCTTCAATCTTTCTATGCTAGCCAATGATAAGTCAAACCTAGCTTGATTTTCATTTGTCATTTCTTCATGAGAGTTAGGTACATTCACACAGGTATAGGTTTCATTTAACTGAACACTTTACTTTTGACAGGGTATTCTCTCCTTCATCTTTCTCTTCTCTTTCTCTATATTGTTGTTGCTAGCCTCTTCATGCATGAGATGCAATCTATCCCAGATTTCTTTTGTAGAAGTTAAATCTATTATTACATCAAGATCCTTATTATGAAGATTGTTAAACATGACCTATTTTTCCTTAGCATTCCATTGTTGTTCTTGCGTAGAGGGGGAGTTTTTACAGTAGCCATCACATAAAATTTTCCATACACAAGTTCCATACGCTATCAGTTCAGATTTCACCTTATCTATCCATTCAGGAAAGTTTCTTGCACTTAAAATAAGAACACTTTGATGGTCCATGACTCAACCAAACCTACCTTCAAGTTGTTAGGCTTATATAGAAGGAGCCAATTGTGATACCAATTGATGAAAACTTGACTAAACTGAGGGGGGGGGGGGGTGAATCAATCTAGCATATTCATGGACATTAAAATACTTTTCATTAAACTCATTGACATAAACTTTACATGAGCAACTTAACAAATAATGACCAGCAGATTGAATATGTGAACCGCAAATAGTAAGAAAACCAAAACATCACATGAACACATAATAACAACACATATTGACACCATATATATGTGGAAACCCATAACGGGATAAAACCACGATTTTATTATTTTTGTGATGCAAAGGCAAGCTCCTACTCCGTATTACATCTATTTTTCTGTAGGCTATAACCTATAGGAGGTTGCTACCTCAATTTTTTGCAACATGCAAGGGATCTCCAACTCCCATATGTTTTTTGTAGGCTACAACTCACAAGAGGCTCCTACATCAACAGGCTCCAACCTGATGTTTATCAAGCCACGACTTGAAAGGCGACTATAATCCCATGATGCAATCAAGAAACAACAAAGTGCTAGTTTACCTAGTCATAATTCTTGTGTATCTCCATCTTCATTTGTGCCTCTTATTCCCCTCAAATATGCTTCACATTAGCTTCATATGTACCAAGTAACTAATGCATAATACCTCAATCATCTCTCACACATTCTCCCACTCTCTGACCATTCAATTCCTTCCAAAATCACATATTTTATAAAGATAGTTTGCTGGTTGTTTGTATCCCACATAGGAATATGAAGTGAATAGGCTTGACTCTTTTCCTTCCACTCATTCATTTCCAAACTCTTCGTATCTTAAATATTAGAGCACAAAAATAAATAATCCATCCAATAATAATTTCAACCGCATGTAATGATTAAATGCATCTACCTAATGCCAACATCAAATATCAAATAACAATATTTCTCGTTAATGCATCACAACAATCTTTGCAACATCTTTTCATTTTCCTTTGAGTCTATTGGGCATGGAATCCCCCCCAAGGCATTTTTTGGGGCTTAAAGCCCAAGTTTTGACTGAATCTTGTTATAAAGCTCCGCAAATTAGCTCCGCAAATTATGGGCGCAGAGCGCGAAGTCATAATAGAGTCACAGGGTTGTCCGCCCTAGTTTTGTAATGTAATGTCGGAGTCACAGGGTTGTCCGCCCTAGTTTTGTAATGTAATGTCGGCTGGATAAACCTACCCATGGTCCACGGACCATTGGATTGTATAAATAGAGTGAGGCACTAAGTGTATAAGATAACGAAGGGAGAATAGAAGATGAAAAGTCTGAGTGATTGAGTCAAGTGTACAGTGTGTCTATGGGTCGTAGAGTAGGAGAAGGCTCTGCAGCTGAGTGCGCGGACCCTTGCATCTGAGTGCGCAGGGCAAATCGAGTTTGTAATCGTGGAAAGAATCAATAAAGAGAAGTTTGGTTATAATCCTATGTATCTGTTCTTGGGTTAATGCATGATTGATATAACTTGTAAATATACTATTTATTTACTGTGTGCACCTGTATGAATGTTTTATGTTGTTAAGTATAACTTAAAGCATTCAAGTAGGCAAAGATAATTAACTAACATTGGAATATAAGCAAGGTCTTAGGTAATAGTGCAAAATGCGGCACAACCCCTGGATAGGGCTGCGCGAAGGCAATGTATCAGGTCGCGAGGAACGAGGAATGTGCGCAAAGAAACCTGCGTGCAAGGAGAAACCACAGACCAGTCGAACTCATCAGACATCTCCAGGGTGCAGAAACCTGGTTCTAGAACCCTCCCATACTACTTCGGGTGAGACCTCAGTCCGTGCTCCGCGAACTGTTGCCGAAAGGGCTAGCAGTACACGGATTTGTTTGCCTAACTAACTCTGAACCTAGGTCAGGCCCCAACAAGCCAACAAAAGGTTGCATTGTCGGGACCAAGATCTGCATAGAGATGTTGATGTCGTATCACTAGAATCCAACAAAGAAAGAAATTGAAGAGTGGTTGGATAGAAAGATTCATGAGTTCGCGGCGCAAGAAAACAGGAATCTGTGATTATCAAAGGAAGAATGGTTAGATTGCTACTTGTATACAAAGATCCACAAAATTTTCTTTGCATCCTTCCCCACTGAGTTGTACGAGTGGATCGCGAAGCTAAGAGATAGCAAAGGAAGGTGCAAACTCGACAAACCTATTGTGTTGACTCCAGAGTTGGTGCGCAGACTGGAAGCATCGAAAGATAGGATTGCGGGCGCGGCCGATCAATAGCTGGATCAAATCATCAGAGGATTCATCACTGAGTTCATGGTAGATACTTCAGTCATCTATAGCGAGGAACAACGATGCTTCCTCAAGGGACCGCGAGGTAATTACGTTAAATCTTTGAACACCTGGATTAAAATGTTACTATGTGAAAAGCGGGTTATGTGAATAAATTGATGTTTAGGGCTACGAGGAGTGGGAGGATCTACAAAAACGAAGGTAGCATAGAACTAGAAACTAGCCCCTTGATTTCACCTCCACGTGAAGGCGAAGAAGAACTCGTGAAGGTTTCACCAAGAAGTGCGATCAATCTGATAAAGTAGAGAATTCCGCACATACCACCCCCACCCACACCACCACCAGTTTCACCATATTCACCCCCGACTTCACCCATACCACCTCCGCCACCACCACGAAGCAGTATGGCCAGCGCAATAAAGCTACTAGTGTTTAAGGGAGTATGGAATGAAGATCTGGACCAATTTTGGTTCGTGGTAAAAGCGGTATGGGAAGCACAAGGTGTCAAAGACGACAATATAAAGAAGGCAACGTTGGTCAGCGCTCTGCAGGATCGTGCGCTGACAGGTACATTAAGCATTCCAATGACAATCCGAATGACGGGATAGCAAATATCCAAGCTGTGTTAAACAAGTAATTTAGCAGACCAAAATAAGAGGCACAGTCGACCATTGGATTCAAGGAAATCACAATGTTACCAGGCGAAACCCTGTGGGAGCTGGATCAAAGATTGAAGTGCAGAATTCGCGAAGCGAACATGACATTAATAGATGGGCAACATCGCGAATGGTTTGTAGCATCATTAACACTACATTTACGGAACATGTTGTCACAACAAAGGCTAACAACTCAGGCTAAAGCTTTGGAGGTCACGATGAGATTGCACGAGACTCCGATACAAGATCCTAGCCTGGGAGTCCAGCAAATCCACGCGCAGTTGAAAAACTTGTGCCTTGAGATGCACACTTTGAAAAAAGACAGGATGGCTCATTTAGAAGTGCGCAACGAGGTATGGTGCATAAAGTGCAAGGGCTATAGGCACGACAAGGACCACTGCCCAGTGTTCGCGAATTACCTCGCGGGAGGAGGACCAATGCCATTGAGACCGGAGGCACAAGTAGGGCCAAGTGCGGCGCCTGCATTGTGGTGCACGATTTGTCAGATAGGAGGGAAGCATGCTACAGATAACTGCCATCTATTACAAAAGTATACGCAAAATTCCCAGCAGTTGTTCTGTAATTTCTACAGATCAGTGGGACATGACGAGCGCACCTGTAGAAGTTATGAACTGATGATGGATCGAACTCCTACGTACAGAGTTCAGGCCGAAACACGGGCCCTTAATCAAAACACAGGAATGGCACGCACCGGATTTCAGGGGCGCGGATGAGATCGAGGAGGAATGGGACCAGGAAGAGGTCGCGACCAACTGATATGTTACAATTGCGGAGGGCCAAGACATTATGCCCGTGACTGTACAAATTTGACACGACCATCGTTCTTGTATTGTACATTGTTTGATCATGAGACGAAGGACTATCCCATGCTGATAGTGAGGTTGCGCGATAAAGGAGCACTCCAACCTCCCCTGACTCAGAGCCTGCAAATGATGCGTTCTGAGCCGTGTAAGGAAGACCCGAATGTAAATATCTTGCTCCAGAGTGGTATTATGACAGGGAATGACAAAGGCAAGCAGTCCGAAGAAAGTACCTGGGTTCGCAAAGCACCAGCAAAGGAACCAGAATTTGATTTGGAGCGCGCTAAGAAGACATTCATGGAAGCTAAGAAGAGCTTCACGAATGCCTCCACTTCAAGAAGTAAGGCCAAACTGGAGCTGGAAATGGACCCATCGATGCTCACTACATTCTTGGAGACATGCATGAAGCTGCTGCGCAAGAACAAGGCTGTGAAGGGGTTGCATGAACTCATAACTAGATGTGCTAGGACCACACCAGGAGAACCACGTGTAGTTTGGAAGAGAGATAAGATTGACCGCGCAGATCAGGGAATATGAAATGGATCAAGTGATTTTGGATCTAGGATCGGACATAAATGTCCTGCCAAAGCAAACATGGGAGCGCATGGGAAGGCCTACGCTGCAATGGTCTCCTATCCAACTACGAATGGCGAACCAGCAAAAGATCCTACCTATGGGAAGATTGCAGGGAATAACAGTAGATATTGAAGGTGCGAGTGCACTAGCAGATCTCAAAGTGATAGAGATTACTGATGACACCAATCCCTATCCCACGCTACTAGGAATAGATTGGGCCACTGACATGAATGGAGTGATAAATCTAAAGAAGCGCAAGATGATTTTTGAGAAAAAGTCACTCCGCGTAGTGGTACCTTTAGACCCTGCGAAAGGACCATGCTACACAGAGCCAGTGCGCGACAATGATAGCAATGATGATCTAGACTACATCTACAAGATAACCATATAAGAGCAATATTGGGTAAATCCAACTGCAGATGGCTGAATATCTTGGGAGCGCGAAAGCTCCTGCACATCAGATTTTGATGAAGAGATAGAACGATGGTAGAACTGGTTACACGAGGTAACCATGCTCAACTGTAACATGATGATAAGGTCACTACGTTGCGTAGCAACATAGGTAAGGGATCTCCCTTTGTACGATGGATTAGGTGAAGTCTAGGAGTTCCTGAACAAATTTGAAAAAGAAGTACCGAAATAACAACGTTTCGATGCTCTGAAATGGGTACTGCCCGCTATGCCTGCAAGGTGGTGGGGTATGCACCAACATAGTTTTGAGGATTGGCGTGAATGCAGAAGGATGATGTGCCTACAATTTGGGAAGCCTCAGATGCGGATAAAATCCAAGTATGACGAACAAAACGACCCACGTGCCCACCTTCCTAGATGGATACAGGCATATGGTGCACAACCTACACAAAGGCACACCATCCACGCAGTAGGAAACATGATCGGTAAGCAGGAGCAGGCAAGACAATGGTGCGAACGACCCCTCCATTTGGGATTAGGCATTATGGTAAGACCAAGCGTGCAGAAGGTTATCCGCATGGAAGCCTTTGACAAAGTGTGCGAAGTACTGAACAGGGTCCACATTATGAAACAGACTAACTAGGACCTGCGCATACCAGTGGTTCTATGGGCATATAGGACCACATGCAAGAACATGACTGTGTAGGCATCGCCAAGGCTGGAATATGAGACGAATGCTGTAAGCCCCCTAGTACTTGAAAAGTCTAATCCAACACTGGTAGGGATGATGGTTTGTGGAACCTTGGAAACAAAAATCCAATAGGGAAACCTTACACTCCAAGAACTTGAAGAAGAAAGGGTACAGTTAAGGAAGAAAAGCGCATTGGTGAGCGCGGAAGTCAAGAAGCTGGAGGACGAGATTAAGGAAGATTTTCTCGCCAAAAAAACTAGGATGGTAAGGCAGGGTGCGTACGATCATGCTGACAAGTTTGAGCACTATCGTCATGAATTGATCAGTCTGATGCCTTGGCTTGGACTGCATATTGCTAAGCATAGTGACCAGGGTAGCGCGTTGCAAATGGTAAAGTGCATGATGCCGACTGTAACAATAAAAGGTGGGGATTCTCTGGGAACCGTGACGGAGGATAGGATGGAGATTTACACGGGTGGTGTGGCCACCTGACTAGCCGAAGGAAATACAGTCTTAGCATTCCAAGTAGTTGAAAGGAAGCGCAGGACTATAAACTACTCTGCCTGGAAGCTGCGCGAGGTTGGAAGTGCATGTAGAAACAAAAAGTCATAAGGTCTGTGACCATGCACGGGGGGCTGCGCTGCTGTGCGGGTTGGTTAGAAAGTGACCGTTGAAGTCACTATTCATGATGGGATGCTCAACTTGAGGCCAAATGGAGCAGGCAGCAGGCATTTAAGACGTGATTTATGGGTAATATTTGGGAAAATCTGCCGCCAAGAAAGCATTAATGAACTGGAATTGGGGGGAGCGGTCGAATTCGAATTCAAAAAGAGCTGCCCAGCAAAAAACACTTGGTCATTTGCGAATTAAGCGATTGAGCAGAGCCCTGAGTGTTGTGAGATGAGTGTTGATTGAGCCCCTGAGTTCGCAAGTGCTAGATTTCTAGATGAGTACGATGGCAACTGCTCAGGATGTTATGGACATAACAGAAACAACCGCCGAGGAGGTCACGTAGACCTTGACTGTGGGGGATGTTCCAGAAGGCGTCGGGATTATGGTAGAAATCCTAAAATCATGACCCATGCCAAGACCCAAGAAGGACAAACAAGCAATGGTCCCTGTACATGTGTCCCCACGGAACCTGCTGCATACCAAACTATCAATTGAGGAGAAGGGGAAAGCAATCACCATAGAGACGAATGAAGAAAAAGAAGATCTGGAGGATATTATCATCGCGGAGGAGGAGGATGAAGGCATGGAGGAGGACACTCAGCCTGCACACTCTGCAACAAAATTGCCCGCCTATGTCCCCCACGAAAAGGGAAGGCGAAAGTGCCCAAGGACCTGGACGAGACCAAGAGCTCGCTCCAGACCCCGCTCCTCCCAGATAACATTATGTTTGAAGGCACGCACCTGGGACACGTGCCGAGCCTAAAATTTGATGATTGGGACCTCGCTAACCACGAGAATTTCCCTCACCTTTTAGACAAGGAACCTCATGAAGCCCAAGTAGAACACCGTGGTGGGGGTTACAGAGCTAGAGTCGCGGAAGTGGTTGTGCAGAGTGGAGAAGGCTGGACTACTGAATTTTCTTTGAGTGTTGCACTTCCACCGCACCCCAATAACCATTTTCGTCATCAGGCAGCTGCTCTGCTTGGTGCATGATGGGTGTTTGTGGTTGGAGGAGCCCATCCCCATCACGACAGACCTGATTCACTGTGTCTCCTGACTTCCATGCAAAGGAGAGGACCCCGCGGACATATCAGAAGGGAAGGGCAGTGACTTGGCCATCGTGGAGGCCATGAAGAAAAAGTACAAGTTGGAAAATAAAAAAAGGGGCTACGCCATCTCCAGCATCAAGGAGAAAGCCATGCGCGTAGCGACCCAAATCCTGGTAGGAAAGGTCATGTGCAAGTGTTGCACGGACGAAGTCCCCATGCTGATGGTAGCACTGGCTGAGTAGTGCGTGGAGGGGGTCCAATTTAACTAGTCCGAGTTCCTCTGCAAGGAATTTTTAGAAAATTGTCGCGAAGCCCAGGAACAAGGAAAAACGTTCCACTATGCATGGTTGTTGCTGTCCATAGTGCTCGTGGTTGGGGAGTTGTCGGAGGATAGTCAATTCCCCATAATTGATAGGGACCTGCCAAAGGCCGCGAAGTACGCTTTGCTCTAGGCCATGAAGGATGCTAAGCAGATACGCAACAACAAAATCTTCTGGGTGTTCATGGAAATGAACCTCAGAATGGGGATCAACTGTAAGCCGCGGTTGTCACCCACTGTTTACAACAGTCTGCAGGGTTTTGCAGAATTTAAAGCAGACATGCATAACATCTATATCAGGGCGTGCAAGGACCTGACTAAACAGTGGACAAAGCTACCCTTTGTAGCCACTGACGACATCATTTTCAATGTCCTGGAGGCATGGCCACCAGAGTGGCGCGCCCCAGACATCGTAGAAATGGAGAAGTCGACAGCACAACGAAAGAAGGATGAAGCAAGTTGCACATCGCACAGTTGGCCGAAAAGCGAAGAAAAGAAGCAGCAACAGCAGAAGTGAGGTTAGCATGGGACGCGACACAGAAAATAGCTGAGTAGGAAAAGGCTGCAGCCCAGTAACAGCACAGGAGGCAGCCGCGACGACGGGCAAGGGCCAAACAACACCTTCGCAGGGGTAGGAAGTAGAGGAAGAAGAAATAGAAGAAGGCGACGTGGACCCACAAACCACGTCAACGCAGCTGAAATGCCAGCACCCAACCGAGTGGGCAGGGTCGCAGAAGAAGGTCAAGGCCTCGAAATTGTCCATTGACCTGATCACCCTAACCAAGGGTGATCTGCATGACATCAGTGAAGTGGTGCGCGATGTCACCAATGAGGCTCTCCAAGATTTCATGCAGGAGAACCAGATTGTGTTGGGGGCCCTTAGAGTGTAGTTGCAGGAATTACAGGTACGCCCCCCTCAGGTTGGTACAGTCGGATCCTCGGCAGCAGAGCAGATGTTGCGCGTGCGGATAACGAACACCATAGTGCTACCGGAAGGGGCACTAGTGGCATCAAATGAGGCCGACCAGCCTTTGGCTAGCACGCTGAAAGGTCTTAGTATCAATCTAGCTGCACTCCCACGCGAGACCTTATATGTGTTGCAGGATGGGATAACTGCAGAGCTGCAAGCTAGGGAGAGCCGCGCGCTCCAAGTCCTCAGTGAGCAGAAAATAAATATGGAACAACTAAGCTTGCAGCGTGACGAATTGGTGTCATAGAATCAACAGCTGGTATAGGTGATAAACGACGCTTGCCAAAGCGTCCTAGAGCTGGCCATCCCAGCAGACACACCAGCGGAGGCACGGATCCATAGATTAGCAGCAGGGGTCCGTGAGGCGAGGGAAGAAACGACAAAGGTTCAGCTGGAGCTAAACCTTCAGATCACCGAGCTGCGGTTAAAGGCACAACCATCCACTCCCCCGGAAGTCAGAGAACAGCGAGCTAGCTCTATCATAGTGGGATTGGAGGAAATTGGCAGTGCAGTGTGAGACTGCACCAGCATGTTGGAAGAATCATTTGAGGTCCTCACAAATCTGCAGGAGGACCCCAACATCTAGCGCTTGGAGACAGAGGCACGCAAACTCCAACAGTAGTACGACAGCGTTAAAGGAACTGTGTAGACAGTGGCCCTCACTCAGAGGCTTGCGTGGATGCAATAGGCTAAAGCACTGAAGGAGCAGGTGGACGCGACACGACATAAGGAAGCAGTCCTAAAGGTGCGTGTCTAGCCTTGGATCGACGAGGCCTTCACCATCACGGCAGAAATCGAAGGCAAGCTCGCACACATGCAGGGGATGCACATATTGATGCAGAGAAGCACTCCCGACATAGAGGTCTCAGAGCAGCGTATGCAACAAATCCAGCAAGTAGTAGCTTAGTGCATTGCTGACCTCTGCGCAGTTCGAGAACAGTTGGAGGGACTCCGCGCCAAGATCGTCACGCCGACAGAGTGACTCGAGGGTGAGTCACGATGTTTGTGTTGGGGGCCTGTTGGGCATGGAATGCCCACCAAGGCATGTTTTGGGGCTTAAAGCCCAAGTTTTGATCGAATCTTGTTATAAAGCTCCGCGAATTGCGGGCACGGAGCGCAAAGTCATAATAGAGTCATAGGGTTGTCTGCCCTAGTTTTGTAATGTAATGTCGGCTGGATAGACCTACCCATGGTCCGCAAACCATGGGATTGTATAAATAGAGTGAGGCTCTAAGTGTATAAGATAACCAAGGGAGAATAGAAGATGAAAAGTTAGAGTGGTTGAGTCAAGTGTAGAGTGTGTCTGTGGTTCGTAGAGTAGGACAAGGCTCTGCAGCTGAGTGCGCAGAGGCGTAGTAGTCCACAGTTGAGTGCGCGGACCCCTACAGCTGAGTGCGCAGGGCGAGTTGAGTTTGTAACCGTGGAAAGAATCAATAAAGAGAAGTTTGCTTATAATTCTATGTATCTGTTCTTGGGTTAATGCATGATTGATATAACTTACAAATGTATTATTTATTTATTGCGCGCACCTGTATGAATGTTTTATGTTGTTAAGTATAACTAAAATATCTCAAGTAGGCAAAGATAATTTACTAACATTAGACTATAAGCAAGGTCTTGGGTAATAGTGCAAAACGCAGCATAGCCCCTCGATAGGGCTGCGCGAAGGCAGTGTATCAGGTCGCGAGGAACAGGGAAAGTGCGCGAAGCAACCTGCATGCAAGGAGAAACCGCGGACCAGTCGAACTCATCAGACATCTCCAGGGTGCGGAAACCTGGTTCTAGCACCCTCCCATACTACTTCAGGTGAGACCTGAGTCCGTGCTCCACGGACTGTTGCCGAAAGGGCCAGTAGTACCGGGATTTGTTTAGCTAACTAACTCTGAACCTGGGCCAGGCCCCAACAAGCCAACAGAGTCTTACCTTTGCATCACAATAACTCAGCTCAAACAACAATTTCACATCACAAAAAATTCTTCAATATATCAATCTCTACAACATTATCAAAACATTTCAATGTATCACATTTCCTCCTCCTTCTTCTACTCCTTTGCATTGTTGATCTTGTTCATTAGTGTATACATTGCCTTATTGTTTCTCTTGTACTTGTTCTTACTCCTTCATTGTTCCTTGTTGCTGCTCCTTCATTGTTATTTGTTGTTTCTCCTTTGCATGTTTCTTCTCCTTCATTGTTCCTTGCTACTGCTCCTTTGCATCTCATCTTTTGCTGCTTTGCTGCCTCTTCACTACACTTTTTCATTATTTACCTTGTTGCTGCTCCTTTGCTTGTTGTTCCTTATGCTGCTCCTTTGCCATCAATGACAATATTTCCAACAATATGTCCTATAGTATGGGTCATTGTTCTTCAATAAATAGCTTGAGTATGGGAACAATTTACTCAATCAACAGGCACCGACATGGTCTCCATTGTTGCTTTCTAAGGCTCCTCAAATATGATAGCAAGCTATCAAATATTTTAATTACGTGGCATGGATCTCCTTGCTCATTAAATGAACTAATGCACAAATTTTGTGATCATGGATGGCTCTCTTTAATGTAGGTGATGCTCCATTAATGCTTTGAGTTTTGCAGTCCTTGTTTCCTTTCTTCTCGATTCTCCCCAGTCACGATTAATTTTAGTGGAAGGTTTTATCACAGGTTTTCTAACTCTAATGACCCTTCAACTGTGGCATAACTACCAAATATATTGGTGTGACATCAAAGTTGTCAACCCATTCAAGCATCATATGCCCATGGTTCTAAGTCCTAAGCATTTTCAAGTAACACCCATAACATTTCTTAATGAAATAGGCTTGTAGGCCCTTGGTCACATTAACATGTGAAATTACCACAAAAAAAACATTTTTGGCAAGTTTTTTCGACGTTGATCATGAGGTTGAGGGATGGCCAAATTTCCTACTTTGTGCTTGCACTTTCCCCAACTTGCTTGGAGGATCGACTAGCCTAAAGTACTGAGTTCTAGTCGTTTTCTGTTGCAAAGAAAATATACGTGAAATATTATCAAGCCGACCATTTGACACAAACTTTGAGTTTGTTTCCACATCATCATCTTACATTTCCCATGTGGTGCCTCTTGAGTGGCCCACATGTCACCTAGATTTGGATCACTTGGCCTCCTAAAAGTGTCGAAAACACTTGTCATGTGTCCTCTTTTTATGTTGCTATGCCACTCTATGCTTACATCATCTGCCACTCTAAATTACACCTATAAATGGTCCCACATCGGTTGGGTATTGGAGGTTGGATCTTTGTATTCTTGCCAAAATTTGGTTGAAAAATTGACCTTTGACTGCTCGAAAACCTGACTAGGTCAATGGCCTACCTGGCCACTTGTGTTTTTTATAAAACAGACTGACCACCGATTGGTCGACCTCTAATCGACTAAATGCACCTAAGTCTTGACTTGGTCCAAAAATCACCTAAGTCCAATTTTTTTTAACAAATAAATTCTTCACAAAACACAAAGTCTATGTGGAACCTTGAGCCATGGAACCTTGACCTTTGACCCTCTCTCTTGTGAACTTTGACTATTCATAACTTTTGATTTCAGAGGTCTTTTTGAGGATGTTATATACCATTAGAAATAAATTTCAGATCATTATCCAACTATGCCATTTCTAGAAGCATCTAAATTAACCTCTTGAGGAAAAAATCCTTCAAAGAAAAAGTCCCTAAACCACCATAAAATATTTTATATTCTTTAATTGGCTTGCTACTATGATGATTCTCTACAAAAGACTACATCTACCTTGAGACTCCTCCTGAGATGAACACACCATGCATCTTCCATGCTTTCTCATTTGACATCAATGCTAGCCTAGTTGACATCAATGCCAACTTGCATGATGCCACCTACCCTCCTAACAATGAAAACTTTCCAACATTGCTCGCTTGCATTGAGGGAGGTGGGCTTATTTTTCTGGTAAAGGAATATAATGCATATGCATTGGAGTTTGTTTGGCCTCCCTGAAGCTACTGGTGTTTAGCAAATTTGAAGAGAATTTCTATGCCTCTGACTTAATTGGTAGAGGGGAAAATTTTCGCTATGAGAGAAGAAGTGAATTTGGTAGCACACCCATCTCTCGAGCCCAAAATGTCTCTCTTCTTTTCCATGAAGTTTTGGTTCCTCTATATTTGATTCAAGGAAGTTTAATTGGTAGGACTGTGCAAGTTTGGGAGTGCATGTACATGCACATCAGTTTGACTTCACACTTCATTAACAGTGGGGAGAGTTCAATGTGTGGACCACCGCAAATTGAACAACATTGAAATATTAGAAATATTTGATCTTTATCAGTTGGTTTGTGGTAGCCTAATATGTGGTTCTTCTCATGTTTGAGTGTTCTCTTCTATGTTTGTTGGTCCTCCTCTGATAAGCCCTTTTTTATCAGGTACATCTCTCCCCAATGTAAGGATTCCTCTCTACTTTTAGTTCTTCATGGTGATTGGTTCTCTGGTGGCTTGTGTAACCTTGGCCCTACATACAAATGTATCTTATCAATTCCTCCTGGTTGGGAGTGGTTGTGTTGCTACACCCGCTTTGGTGTTGATGCCTAGCCTAGGTTTGTTGTCATCCCTCTTGCATGTCCTCAGATCCACCTTTGCTTAATTCTCTCTGACATCTAGATTCTCCCCTTCTGTTACATAGTCATATCATCCTGGAGTAGTAACTCCAGTCCCCTAGGGTACCTCTGACTGTCACATGTGCTCCCATCAAATTCAAGTATTTAGACATCAACTAGAAAATACACTAGTAGATGACCACCTCGATCTCCCACATGGAAGAGATCGAGTCTTTCAAAGACAAAATTGGTCATTAGGATAATGAAATTGATGCATTGTGTAAGTAGCTAGAAGACCTAAAGCTGATGTTCAAGCTAAGAAAAAATAAAAAGTCCTCAAGTTCAACATCAAGCTGCCCCATTAACAAAATGTAGATTAACCTCAACAGGCCTTCAGTTGAAGGTCTCCCTCATTATCACTAATGATCCCTTATTGTAAATTCATTTTGTTGTTTGGCCAATTTTGTAATGTCTACATATGTTCGAATTTTGTTGTAGTCAAATTTCAGTTTAGTCTCTTTGACACTCCTGATAGTCTCCTTTGGAAGGATCCTATGCAAGAAGAACTATTGTACTAGAATTCTCGTGTATTGGTTGCATCCGGGTGCAGATTTTAATACAAAATATACTCATTTTGGTTAAAAAGAAAAATTTCTACCATCCACCTACTAATTAGTAATAATTAAATTAAAATTATGAAAGTCGTGAGTCTCTATTCCAAAATAGACATACCCATTAGCATAATTAGAAAAATATTAAAAAAAAATAAAAAACAAAATGTTTAATTATTGATAATATAAAAACTCATTTTACCTTTGAGAACTAGTTGTAAAACAAACAATGTTAAAACCTTGAAATAAAGATGGGAGGCGTAATTTCCCATTTTGATAGTTACATTACTCTTATAGGTTTTGGTTTTCATGTTTCAAATTTGGTAGTATAATTTTTGGTAAAATTGTGGTTTTGTGTTACTTAAAATACAGTTTTTAATATATAAATGAATTTAGCACCCCAAAATACTTTTATAACATTTATATTATGTATATTTCATAGGAGTTGTCTTTAGTGCGACTTTTTGAACTTTCCGATGTTGGAATCCAGCATAAAAATTTGAGGTGAAATCTTGATTTGTATTATTTAAACTAGTTTTTTGACTATATATATGAATTCAACACGTTGAAAAACCATTAGGGCACTTTGATAGTGTAGTGGTTACCCATGATTTCAATAAATTCCTGCCGGATTTTAGAGAAATTAAACTGGAAAAACCCACCGGAAAATCTTTAAAAAATTCTCACTATTTTCATAACTCAAATTTGTGATTCCAACAAATCTCTATTAAATTTTAGATAAAATTGACTAAAAATATATACCTAAAAAACCTATATATATATATATATATATATATATATATATATATATATATATATATATATATATATATATATATATATATATATATATATATATATAATGTTGTTTTGTTAATTAAACATAATTGTTTTTGTTAGATCTAAGACTTTTGTGATCCATAATGTAGATATAAATCTTTTGGATCAACAACCACATTGTTAGGATTTGGTCGACGTTTCGAACCAACTAATTGTTTTTTTTAATATTTTAAATTTAAATTTTATTCTAGAAGATTTTAAAGGTATGTTTTTAAAATACATATATATTTTTTAAACATTTCAATTTTACTATTAAAATATTTTATTTTGTTTTTAATTATTTTTATTCGAACATTGTTTTAAATTTTAGATTTTTAATTTTTTTTAATATTACAATTTTTATTTTTTATTTTTCTAAAGTGTATTATTTTTTATTAAATGTATGTTAATTTGTTTTTATATATATATATATATATATATATATATATATATATATATATATATATATATATATATATATATATATATATTTATTTATTTATTTTAAATCTAACTAATTTTCTTAACTATTTAATTTATTTTTAGTTTTTTAATATATATTAGTTTTTGTTAATTTTAGAATAATAAATAAATAACATTTTCCAAAAATGTTGCTCTATTATAATTTTTTTTAATTAAAATATTTATTTATTCAATTTTATTTAAAAATAAAATTATTCTTTTCCTTTATTTGAGTTTTTCTCTTTAATTTATTATTTATTATTTATGATTTATTTGTAATAATGTCTTTTTAAATCTAAAATATTTATTTGTTCAATTTTTTTTTTCAACTATGGTTTATGGTCATTGAATGGTCGCTACATCCACGGGTAATAATCCAAGCATATCCACCCGAAGGGATCTACCCACCGACTTGTTTACTCAGGCCTAACTCCAAGGGCATCAAGGAGATTTGATGCCATGACCTCCCAATTGGTAGGGTACTTAGCTATGGGAACTCAACCAATTGAGCTATCCCTCGGGATTTTGTTCAATTTTATTTAAAAAGAAAACTATTTTATTCCTTTATTTGAGTCTTTCTCTTTAATTTTTATTTATCTATTTATTTTTATTTTCTTTATTTTTTATGATTTATTTGTAATAATGGTTTTTAAATTGTTGAAACTTTAAACCTAAAAAAAAATAGGGCATCAATGAAAACAACTAGTTTCAATTCGTGGGTCTTTAGATTTCAATTTCAAGCGTATCAATTGTCAAGGTCAATATTTCAAAGAACTTGTAATTTTATCCTTGAAAAACACCACTTTTTAATATGATGGCTAATTTTAAGGTTTTAGCTACAATAGTATTGGTTCTCAATTCTAGAGTTTTCAAAAAAGTTGCAATTTTAACTTCAAAAATAAAAAACCGTGTTCTTATTAGCACTATTTTTAGATTCGATGATTAATTTGAAGGTTTTTTTCAACAACATTGCAATTTCATTGATGTTATGGTTGCATAGAGTGTCAATTTTAAATTTGAAAAAACAACGTGTTATCGATAGCACAACTGTTTGAATTGAGGTGAAAAATAGCCACTAAATGCAACCTCTAGAAAAATGAGAACTCTAAATGGTTCTTCTTAAGTTGGTAACTAGGCTATAGGGAAATTCTCCTTAAGTTCTCTACACAAACAAACTCACACTGCCTAGCAAATCACAACAATTGGTTATAGTTTCAACTAAACACAATTATTCGATGGTGGTGAGATCTTTGGCAATTAGTGTTAAGCTCAATGTTGATCTTTAGTAACCCCTTCAACTATGTGCACCCCAAACATCCTCTTGTCTACTCATACAATGTTGGAATAGTTTACATATCATTCACATAAATCATAGATCAATAACCACTTTCTCTTTCTCAATGAAACAACAAACACATATCTCACTCCCTCTCTTAAGGTAGTCCTCCTCATTTATAATTTCCCCAAAGGTTGATAACTCCCAAGAAGGTGCTTTGGTTTTCCCTTCCCCCTTCTAAGATTATTTACCATGCCTAAAATTGGTTGGGATGAAATACAGGTTAAGAGTAAAAACACTAAGGTCATAAATAGGTATTTGATGAAATAAACCATCCCTTTATAATTTTAAGCCCAAATAAACTTAGGAACAACATTTCAGGTTTTTTGGATCACTGTTTCCTTTCTCAAGTCCCATAAGGTGTTATCATCCAGGTTGAGTATCCTCATTTAGAAAAAGTCATTTCCCTTGAATATGATTTCCACTGCATGATTATCATTCTTTTGAGTTGCTCCCAATGCTTGACCTAGTGTGGGTTTTGGGTAGCATAAATCTAGAACAAAGGTTAGTTCTTCAAAAAAACATATTAGTAATATATTTTAGAACCATTAAATCATAGAAAAACATGGATCATCAATATCTATTTATATATTCGAGTCACTAACAATACACATATTAATAACTAACAATACACATCTTAATAAAGCATTGATTCCAATCATGATGATGCATCCAAATAACAATCAGTACATAGTATTTCCTCAAGCTAAGAAACATGAACGTTAAACATATGTATGTAGCAAAACAAACATTTCCACAATCTAGAATAAGCATGAAGTAATAATAAATCCATTACCCATGGTGAAAGGGAAACTAAGTAAGATGCAGACATGTAGGGTATTACAACATCTCCCCCCTTGCAAAAAAAAGGTACATCATCGAAGATAGCCCTTCGTGAACACATAAGTGTTGATAAACATCCATTGATCAATTTTTCTAATCCATTGCACTCTATTTTACACTAGAACGTAATTTTCCAACACTTTACCATGTTTATGATTGTTGTTTTTTAACACCTTTTTACCTTATTTCTCCTAAACTCACAAGAATCTTTCTTTTATATTATTTTAATGCTTGCTAGTTGTGACCCATATTTTTTCCAAATCATCCCTCACCCACATTCCCACAGCCTCTAAATCACACCATCCTTATACTTAGTCATTTTCCCTTGCATGTGCGTTCCTAAATGAGTTTTCTTTACCTCTTATCCCGCATGACTTTGTCTTGTGTGATACCCACTCATACTTAGTTTTTACACTCGTATACGGGTTAAGTAGCTTTTGTAATACCTTTCCCTCATGGATGATCCCACACTTAGTCCTTTTAACATCTAGTTTCTTTCACATGTGTATGCTAGAGTCATTCCTCAACAATCTCAGATTCTCATGTCTCGCAACTTGCATTTGAATTCCTTTATTCATTAATAAATTTATCCTTTTAAGACACATTAATCTCTGATTCCAACGCATACCTTGGACAATTGAAATTCCTTGTGGTATTAAATAAGACTCATTTTAGTGGTTAAGTTACACTGGGGCAACATGATCATGGATTTTAGTGGTCAATGTAATGGCTTACAAATGGTTTTTAGGTCATAACTTCTGAGAAAGGAACACCAACAAGGCCTAGACTTCATGTATTGTGCATCCTAGGTACATGCAAAGTATTTTATTTTTTGGAATGAGTTTCATGGCATACTAATAGATTTGACACCAGAAAAAGGCATATATGGATGGCTAACTCTTCCAAGGCTCCTCCTATGACCCCTAGTGTTTTCAAGAAAATGTTTCGACTTCGAAAACCAATAAAGTGTTAAAAGTAATAGAAGTTGACGCCTTCTTGATGAACTATAATGGAGGTAATAATATTTCAAAGGAGTTGCTAAAGAACCCAACCAAGGAGTTGGTAAGGTATGAGCACTAGCTAGCCCATATAGATATTTTTTCTGGTCACTGGCCCAGGTTCTTGGTCAAGAATCAACATAATCTATTCATTGGTATATTCTCTATGTCCTACACTATAGTATGCATGAGGTATTCATACTCAATTGGGCCCATGCAATTTTTGTAGAAATTTATTATCAATTGAAAATTTGTAGTCAGTAAACAAATGTTTTACATGTCTTCTTACCTAGTATACACCATTGTTTATTATAATTATTTGAAGCCCTCTTGAGGTTGCCACATTTCAATTTTGATCTTGACCCTTTTTAGCACTAGTATCCAATCTCTTTGTAGAAATGAGGATTAGTTCTATTTTTATTCAATTCATAATTTTTTTTTTTGTCAAGAAGTAGAACAATGAGTACTATTTACTCCCATTGAGGTGGTGGGAACAGATCCAAATACAATTGTTGTTGATTCGCTAGTATATGAATTTAGGGGCAAAGGCATTCTCCCTCTCCCTTACTCGCATAGCAGCCTCACCCAAAAGCGAGGCCTACCCAACCGACCCAATAGTAGGAGTAGATAGATTTATCCCTAAATCACCATTATATGTGTATCCATTGTTGGCCCATTTGATAGAATATGTTCTTGTGAAGCCCTGACTCTTTTAGAAGGAAAAGGATTTTTCCAGAAAAAACATGAATTTTCATATGTTTGGTCATATATATTTGAAGGGAATCCTTTGGTACTCTAAATCTATGTCTTTAACAAATTCTTGTTATCATAATTATGTCGATAATGTAGGTCTTGCACTCAATTTTTCAATGAAAAAGAGAAATAATATATTTATACCTATATCCATTTCACTAGGAAATTTCATACGTAAGAATATGTTGTCGCTGTGAAAAACACCTTCCAAAATATTTCCTCCACTTGAATTTTGGAGCCTCCTTGTGATCCTGTGATTTTTTTTTCCTTGATTGATCTTAGTCACTTCGTGATCGATTGATGATTTTCTAAGTGTTTAAGTCTTCTTCTAAGATTCTAACTATTGAAACCACTTGCTTACACATGCTTAGCCTTTGATGCATTCATAAGCGTACCCTTTTCTAGCAAGCCTTGTAGTCAATGTGCACCCTCAAAACTCAAGCACTGTGCAATCCTTGATGATAGTCATTGAACAAATCCTAATGAAAGTGATTGCGTAATGCCTAAGGACAATGATTACACAATCCTTGTGGATGATGACTGTCCAGTACGGAAATGCAGTGCTTGTGCAGTCTCTAGTGACAGTGATTGTGCATTTTATTGTGGATGATGACTATGTAGTCCGAAAAGGCAGTGCTTGTGTAGTCTTTGGTCACACTGATTACGTATTTCTTAGATAGATATTGTGCGATCCCTACGGGTAGTCAATGCACAATTCTAGTTAATAGTCTCTCCCACGATTAGTTGCAAGTGTACCATAATTCCAATGAGTTTTCTCAACTGTCACTTTTGCATGATTTTGCTTTCATAAGTGTCGTTTTCACTTTTGCGACTATTGTTTTGCTTTCTTTCATTTTAACAAGTGTTGCTTTTTCTTTTTCATTGCTTTGGCATGTGTCACTTTCACTTTCTTTAGCCTTTGCAATTATTGTTTTCACTTTTTCTCACAGTCGCAAGTGTCGCTTTTGATTGTTTTCACTCTTGCACGTGTCGCACTTTGGCGTGCTACTAGACTCAGGCATCCCTAGCACACTCTTATGCATTATTTGACCCTATCCATCACAAGATTATGCACTAGACACTCTCCCACAACTTAACCCAGTTTCGGGTAGCAGTCAACACTCCTGTTGTAACTTGTATTCTAAGTGTTGCAAAGCTACGTTTCACCTGTCACACTTAGAAATAAGTGTCAATTTGTTGTAATTTCAAGCTATGTATGTTGATTTTGGGTGCAATGCATTCTTTGGCTCATGTTGATGTTATACGAGTGTGAATCACTATTTCAAGGCTTGTTTTCTTGTCTTGTTCTTTCTTCTCTCACTGATCCAACACTTAGTCATTTTCAAAGTTTTCATTATATTTGCAACATTCTAACCTTTCTCCTTCCTTGAACTGTGCATTGCATAGTATTAAGTCACAACGAAACATCCTCTTCCTCTTGGAACTACACAGTGTGCAGTCCTAGAGGACAATCTCCCTCAATTGTACATTGAGCAACCTTGAGGTCAGGACCATAACTCTAGTTTCTTAGCCCTATCAACTTCACAACTCATGATTCCTTCTACCCTGGATTTTGAATTGTACAGTTGCAATGGATATTGGAGCCTCCCTATGTCACTAACTTTCCTCCTCTTCATCTACTGTGCATTTTTCAGTTACAGTGTGTAACCTTACCTCACCATCTCACTAACTTTCCCAGTTGTGTAGTCCTTTCATCTTGTGAGTTTCCTACTATGCATTTTGTAGTTATAGTGAGTAGTTCTAGTGAGTAGTAGGTCACCTCTAAGTTACTGAAATCCTGAACTCAACAATTCACTGACTCTATCCCTTAATTAATGCACATTGCATAGCTACAATGGCCAGTTTTTCCACTCCTACTCACTGAAACCCCTCGATGCACAATCCCTTGCTTTTCCTTTCCTCCCACTGCTCATTGTATAGTTATAGTGGACAATGAGGTCATCTGTCAACCCTTTTGATACTCAATTGTGCAATTTTCAGCCTCGTACTCTCAAAACCCTTGATTCTTTCGTCATCACAGTCAAAATCTTCCATGAGCAAAGTAGAGGTAGAATAGGTGGTTTCTAGCCTGATTCTGGCATGTCATGAGTGAAATTTATCTACAGGTATTATCATTTCAACATGGAAAGGTGATCCTCAAGAGAGAGCATCAAGGAGAGGCTACATGAGAGCACTTGAGAAGAAGGGGAAGAAGGAAGAACCATCATGAAGGACATGAAGAAATCTTGGACCATGATAGAATGGTGGCATCACATGTTGACTTGGAAGGTGCTAACACTAATCCATACCCTTTGGATGGTGAATATTACTAAGAAAAGATCCATCATGAAGAAGTCAAAGTCATAGCAGCAAGGAGAAAGGGTTAGCCTGGACACATCACAATGAAGTTCCATGTCATCAATGCCAAGTCATGGCTTGTCCAAGTGTCATCACAAAGTCATATGTGTTAATATATCTTAATGGATCATTTGTGGAATGCAATTATTGTATTTTTAAAATTAGAAGATGTAAAATATGTTGAAGACCAAGATCCCACATGGAATGTGAAAAGTCACTAGAAATTGCTAGTCATTAGAAGTTCAAAGGTCATAGGAATTTGAAATATCATAGTAGAAGCTCAAGAGTCATAAGGGAGGTCAAGATTCATATGGGAGGTGGGGAGTCACCTCATTTTTTATAAATACACCCTCATAGCTCAAGCGAAAGGACTTTGGACTTTTCACCTTGGATTCTCTAGTTTGGCATAGGAGAGAAGATCTTTCTTTGGATGAGAAAGAGGTGACTTAATGTTCCATTATTGGGGCCAGTGTGACAACATTGTAATCATGTATCTTGGGACCTTCACTTAATATATGAAGAGCTAAGAGCCAACGCACTTTCATGCATATGTCATGAATGATTGTGAGACTCTTCTTTCATTATTTGTGGTGTATGTTTATGTTAACACATACTAATGAAAATGAATTATTTCATTGGATTTTGTATGCATCTTATTGAATGTGTGTTGTTACTTTCTTTTATCATTATTTTTATCATGTGAACTAATTTGCAGGTTAACTAATGATTCCTTTAATGATCTTGTTAGTGTCGGTATCTTCATCCCTCCATCAGTGATCAAATTTCTCTTTTTGCATGCATATTAGGTGTCCCATCTGATCAGCTGCATTCCATTAGGTCATGGATCAACTGATGGTAGTGGTTCATTGTCAATTTCCCTCATGGCATTTACCTGCTGGCCTGTTTTCACATGTTTAGGTCATTTACTGTCATTTTGTTTCATTTCATTTACCAAAATCAGTTTTAGGGTTTTTAGTCTCATTAGGTCTAGGGTTTGCCACCATGGTCATCCAAACCTCAATAAAAGGTCAGCAGGCACATGAGGAAGTTTTATAAGTTCATAAGATCCAAAAATTCACTAATGATATGCTCAATAAATGGTTTTTACCTCAAAACTCTGTTTTGAGGTGAAAAAAAGTTTTTTTTTATTTTATGTACAAATTTTATGTAATTTAAAGTGTTTTTATATGTAATAAGTTCCAGCTGCTGCCCTTGCTCACCTTGCCAACTCCAGCCACTGCAAACAAAAGCAAAAGCATCAATGCATCAGTTCATCAAGTGATCAAGAAAAGTCAATTCAAATGAAAAACAGAGTTTTAAAGCAAAAGTGACTTTGACATTAGAAAAGTGGGTTTGAAAGAAGGAAAAATCAAAAGCCATCCATATATAAAGTGAAAGGAGTGCTATTCATCCATTTCATTGTGCAAGATACCCTTGGAGAGCTAAAATCGCGATTTGGAGGCAAATTGAACAAAGGAGGTTAAAAAGCCAGTTTTCCAAGAAAATCTACCTGGCGCTACACATCATTGGGTTTCTGCCAGTGTTAATTTGCAAGGGCGTTGCGCATCAGGAGGGCGTTGCGCATTGGGCCCAGTGTGCTGTGCATCAGTCAAGAAGCTGCCAAAACATTCCAAATCGCCCAATAACCCTCAAAAATGTTGTATTTCTCTTCTATGAGTAAGTCTTCATTACATTTGAGATGAATTTGATCTTCTACATGTGTTCTTCATGAGTTTTTCATTTCGAAAAACAAACCCTAGTTTGTCTTCATTATTTTCCATTTCATTGTACAATTTGCACTCCATAACTACAACCAACATCATTTTTCCCTTTTCTATCTTACATTGCCCTAAATCAATCCATTAATCCCATTTTTCATATCCCACTCCCCTAAAACAACTCATTCCCTTCATCAAACCCAAAATCCCTCACAAAACCCTAGTTTCCCAAAACCTATCCCTTCATTTTCCAAGATCCATTTCCCATTAGTAAAATCTCTTCATACTCATCTCCCTTGTCCTCCCTCATTACCATTTTCCACCATATTATCATCACATCACTTCCCTAAGATAAGCACCAAGCACCATGACAAGAAACAGTGAGTCAAGTTATGAGGAAGAAACATTAAGTGATAGCTCAAGAGAAAGAAATGTACAGCCTAGGAGACCTCATAAGGGTGGAAAAGTTATCAGAGAAGAACCTATTAGCATGACTGAACTACTTGCTTGCCCCCTTGCTACCACTTGTTTCAGATACCAGTCTTGCTTTGAGTTTTGTGAGATGGTTGAGAGGGTTAAGTATCATCATGAGTTAGCAAGGCAGTTTGTCATAAACATGGAGAATAATGTGGTACACCTTGCTGGGATCAATTTCACTCTTTCACCAGCTATTATTGCAGAAGCCACTAGAATGCCAGATGTAGGGGAAAAGTGGAACAAAAGGCAGAATATCAGCAAGCAGCATTATGAACCATATATTAAGGCCAAATATCATGGTAAACTGAGCAGGGTGTTTCCTTTCAAGTTCTTGGAGGACCGGTATGTTCCACTTATGAAACTTATCATCAAATACTTCACATGTGAGGGTAGGTTCTCCAGACTCTATGCCTACCATATCATATTACTTATGCACTTCACCAGGGTTAGAATGATGAGTATTCCATATTTCATATGCAAAAACATAGAGAGGATGACTGTGATTGCAAAAAGGAAACCATACCCACAGCAGCTCAACAGTATTTATCACTTTGCTATCATCAAAATTGTTGTTGTGCATCAGCTCACTCAGTTGGGAGTGTCATGGGAAACTTTCATTGCCCATGAAATCTTCAAGGGGCCTCAAATTTTTGCAAATCCTCAAGAGGAAGGTGAACCTTCCGGGCAACAAAAAGAGCCTGAAATCAAAACTAAAGAGGCTCACATTCCTATGTTTATAACTTATGAGAAAGGCACCAGGAGGCTTTTTGCAGCTGCCAAACGAGTATTATCTCCACCATGGGTGGAAGGGATCTCGTTTTCTTCACCGGATCACAGGAAAATGCTATCTTCACCCGGGGTGAAAGGGGCTTTGCCTTCTTCTTCAGCTAAATAGGTACAGGACAAGGACAAAGGAAAGCAACAAGTGCATGATGAAGGCCCTACTGAAGGGCAGGACAGGGATTTTGTTTTGGTTGAGGAAGATGACATTGATTTGGGCTCTCAAAGCTCAAGACTCAAGGATATGATCATCAAAGAGAAAGAGGCTGAAATTCAAGCCTTATCACTTGACCTTGAGAGGGCCAAATGGATCATTAACTTTCTTGAGCAAGAGAACAAGCAATTGGAGGACAAACAAGCGATCATGGAGCTGCAAACAATTAGGGAAAACCGACAAATGGCTAAAAGAAGAAAAACCAAGATGACATCCCTAGAGCAAGAAATTGAGGCTGACCGAGAATCATGGTTGGAAAGAGTGAATATCCACCTTGAGAAGCTACTTGATAAGGCTAATAAGGAGAAGAAAATGTTGCGCCACATGGCTTATCATTACTTAGCTCGGAATAAAATTTGCAAGACAAGGATAAATGGCCTAAAAGCTAAGTTGAAGAGAGCCTTAAAAGCCAAAAAGGAACAAGACAAACTTAAAATTTTGGCTGAAGCTTCCTTGGCTCAGCAAAGCAATTAGTAAGCTTGCCTCTTGCCAAATTTGAAGCAATTTTGAGAAAATTTTGTCATTTCACAATTTTTAAATGCAAAACACAGGAATTTTCATTTGATGTGCAGTGCCACCGGCGCTACGCATTGAGTTGGATTGGAATTTTGCAAAATGGCTTGCATTTTTGGATTCCTCATGGAAAAATAGTGAAACCCAGAAAGTTTCATGAAATTTGGAGGAGATATGGGTCACCTAAAGGGCAAAAAACACCTAAACAAATGCCCTCTCTGCCACTTTTTGGACCCACAGGAACCAGTCTTGGGAGAAATGATTTTTGAAGGGGCAAATGGACTCCAAATCCAAAAATTCCAGTTGTCCTAGAAAGTAGACAGGCAGAGATTTCCAACAAGCTATCTTGGGCCTGATTTGGTGAAGTGGAAGGCCTTCAAACTCAGCCTTGAAGTGGCGCTACGCATTAGGCTCATGGCGCTGCGCATCAGGCAAAATTTTGCCAATTTTGCCTAAAAACTCAAAATTTCGCCTAGTTTGTTGCCATATTGACTTTTTCTTCTCTCTTGGGTAAATTAATGATGTAATATGATGTAATATGATGTACCATGATGTAAAAATTATGAAAAATGACTTAAGGAGGTAGATACATCAGTTTGAGTTGGTTTGAGGATGAATGAATAAGTTTCCATAGTTTTAGAGGCAAGCTGTTCCACTGCCTATTTTTTAGTTCCTAGTTTAGATCTTGTTGAAACAACTCCTTGACTCATGGATTCGACTCATGATGGCTAGCGTAGGTGGTTTGATGCCTATATCTTGTATTTTCTTGGTCATTTGTCAAGGTTGGACTCTTGTGGATGCATTGAGCTACTTTGTAAATCACTTCTGCAGTTTGGCAAGGAAATGAACCAAGGTTTTGCAGCATTTTGTGGGATTCTTGTGGTAATGTGAATTAGCATTGTTTTCTCCTCTGTTATTTAGTTTCTCTTATGTGTATATGTGCCATCATCTATCTTTTTCTGAATAACTAAATGAATCAAGATTAATAGGTGGAATCCATTGATATTCCGTGCTCTGCCTTGGGGTTACATTTAGTTTTAAATGTTTTCTTCTGTTTGAAGAGGACTCATGAACCTTGCATGCCCTCTACAACTCCTCACTAGTATTTAGACTCACCATCACATTCATTTTAAAGTAATAAAACACTTGCCTACCTCGCCCCACAGAAACCTCTGCAAATCTGAGTTGATTTCCCAGACCCAAAGTTGCCTTCCTCATCTAATCCAGCAAACAACCATTAAAATCAATCAAATTCCTCTAAGCATATACCTAGCCTAAAATTAGTATTCATATCAGTCATCTCAAGCCTTACTTGCCATATTTTCTTTGAGATTGACAAGGAGAGAGCCCTCTCCTGACCTGGTAGGGCTAGCTACCAGGTTAAGCATGGTTTGATGTTACCCTAGACCTACCTTCCTTCAGCTTGAGGTAGATTTAGGCTATAACATAGTGGCGACCATACTGGGGAAGAACTGAAAACTATTACCCCAGTACATTAAACAATTCTAGACTTTTGGATGATAGGTTTAGAATTCAGTAGGCTGACAAGATTGTAATGTCCATTTGAATTTTGGGAACAATTCAACACACTGGCTTCTAGATGATACACCAGGGCCAATCCTGATCCTGATCCTCCTCCCATGTATGAAAACCCAAATCTCATTCCAAGAATTCTCCGGCAAGAAAGTTCTGTGATACCGGTTTTCAGATCTCATTCATGCCTAGTTGTATTTGAATATCTTGAAGATCTCCCGTTTGATGAACATTTTGATCTATCTTTGTTTGAAACTAAATCTGAAAGTGCAGTTGGTAATACTGTTTTAAATCTGAAATTTGTCCAATATCTTGAAACTGAAAGAGCAAATAGATCAATTGATGCTTACATCTTGAATTCACTTCAAACATCTATAGTGGCTACCAATATTCCCGAGCTCTTAGAATCTGCATCTGCTACTCTTGGATCATCTGTTGTTTTGTCTAGCTCTGACATTCATACTAAACCTCCTTTTATCCCCACCATTCCCGTTCAGCCCACCATATCTGATCAAAGATCTGTTGTCTCTTCTCCCCCTTCTACACCTCAAACACCCATCATTTCTTCATCTCCTTCGACACCTTATACACCCATCACATCGACTGCTATTGTTATCACAAATCCTCCGTCTTCTCAAAGGCCAGTTTCCAATCCACCTCGAGCAATGGCTGCCAGATATGCACCTCTCGTTTTGCCACAGATGTTGGATGCTATGCCTGCTAATTACCAAAGTAAAATTCCATTGTTTGATGCTACCCAAGGTATCACAGCGTAGCATCATGTTGGTAGGATGAGCGATTTCTTTGATCTTCATGAGATAGATGAAGAGAATGTGAATATGAGATTATTTGTGCAAAGTTTTGGAGGCGAAGTGCGAAAATGGTTTAGAGCACTGCCCGCGGGAACTATCAATTCATTGGCAGTTCTTCATAGACAATTTCTAGATCAGTGGGAGGTAAAGAAAAATCCGCTCCAAATTCTTTCTCAGTATGAAAATATAAAGAGGAATGTTGGTGAAAGTGTCCAGGATTAGTGTGTGAGATTCAATACTGTTTATAATGCTATTCCAGCTGATATCAAGCCACCAATGGGGATGGCTTTAATAAAATTTCCTGATGGCTTTGATCCCAACATGGCATATCAATTGAGAGAAAGAGATCTTGCTACATTGGAGGATATGCAGAAAATTGCAGTGAGTGTGGAGGCAAACCTGCTAGCTAAGAGTGCTAGGACAAAGACCGAGAAGAAGGTGCCCATAAAGGAAGAAGCTTCTTCCTCAGATCATCTGCTTCGTAAAATTGAGAAGATGTTTGATAGATTAACCATTGCAGATAAGCCTGAGACACAGATCAGAAATCCAAACTTCCGTGGTCAGCAGCAGCCACAGTTCAGGATTAAACAGCGGGAGCAAAGAGCACAATACCAAACAGCACAGCAGCAAGTCAAAACACCATTACAGCAAAACTATGTGCATGGCCCGAAATCAGATGATGATGAGAATCCAATAGGAGAGGAGAATCACTTTTTTACACCAGATGATTTGCCTATCTATATTACGAAGGATGAGGAATATTCAGAAAGCCCGACTGTACAGAAAGCTGAAGATTTTATATTAGCAAATGAAACAGTCCTAGAGGAAGAATCAAATGAATATCAGAGGGGATATATGAATGCATTGACAGTGCAGCAAAGACAGTATTCACTTAGAAGCAGGGATGTACCAATCAATCCAATTCAAAAGCAGAAAGAAGCAGCACCACCAAAGAACGATTCTCCAAATGTTCAGAAAAAAGGAAAGGAGCCAGCCGATCCTACTTCCAACAAAGTACAATCTGCAAATGAAAATTCAAATCAGCCAAGTGTAGCAAAGGAGAAGTTTGAAAAGAAGGATTCTCCGGTCAAAGAGGTAGAGAAAACTACAGCCTTTAGCTTAGAGAATGAGATTGCTAAGTTAAAAGTGTCGATACCTTTGACTGAATTAATGAAGAATAGCAGTTATAAAAGTCAAGTGTCAAAGATTTTGAATGTAGATCCCCTGTCTGATATGGTTAATGTGGAAGATGACCAACCCGAGCTTATTTTTGGTCCGGCATTAGAAGGCCAATCTGAGGATAGTGATGTAGCCCCATTTTACATCAGCCTTAGAGTGCATGATTTTGTCTTGCACAACGCCATGTTTGATTCAGGAGCATCTCACAACCTGATGCCAAAGGCAATTATGGAAAAATTGGGTTTGGACATCACTCGCAAGTATCATGATCTTTATTCCTTTGATTCTGGTCGGGTCAGATGTATTGGTCTCATTAAGGATTTGGTTGTGACTTTAGATCAGATTCTAGCAAAGAATGTTCTCATGGATGTAGTTGTGGCCGACATTCCCCCTAGATTTGGCATGCTTTTATCTAGGTCGTGGGGTGCAAAACTCAAAGGGACATTGCAGTTAGATTTCTCCTATGCCACTATTCCTGTGTTTGGTCAGTTGAGAAAATTATATAGGGAGAAAAAGATGAAGTATATGATCACGAGCAAGGAGAAACCTTTGAATCATCCGATTAATTATGTACATACAGATTTAGAATCTTTTGTTCTTTATTCTGACAGTGGTTTTAATGATGTAAATAGTCAACTAGTTGAAGTGGAAGATATTCCAGAGATAACAGAAAATTTCATATCAGTACTTGATCAAGAGAGACAAAGGCTTGAAAGTACTGCTAAACAGTCTACATTCCACCCACAGCAAAAAATTGATGGACATCAGCCAAAGGTAGAAGAGTAGGCAGAATTCCAACACTTGGAGGAAGAGGCCAGTTTGTGGAGTATGGATTTTGATGGAGCAGTAGGTAAGGATGGTGTAGGAATTGGTATTTGGATACGCAGCCCTATTTTCCTACCAAATAAAGTCCCAAGTAATGTAAGAGTTTGTTCATATAAATTGGCTTTTGATTGTTCCAATAACGAAGCCGAATATGAGGCACTGATTGCAGGCTTGAAAATCCTCAAGAAGTTAAATGCAAAAAGAATTTCAGTTTATGGCGACTCTGAATTAGTAATCAAACAAGTCAAGGGTGAATACCAAGCCAAACATCCTCGAAATGAGGGCTTACCGTAATGCGGTTCTAGATAACAGAAAATTTCATATCAGTACTTGATCAAGAGAGACAAAGGCTTGAAAGTACCGCTAAACAGTCTACATTCCGCTCGCAGCAAAAAATTGATGGACATCAGCCAAAGGTAGAAGAGTAGGCAGAATTCCAACACTTGGAGGAAGAGGCCAGTTTGTGGAGTATGGATTTTGATGGAGCAGTAGGTAAGGATGGTGCAGGAATTGGTATTTGGATACGCAGCCCTGTTTTCCTACCAAATAAAGTCCCAAGTAATGTAAGAGTTTGTTCATATAAATTGGCTTTTGATTGTTCCAATAACGAAGCCGAATATGAGGCACTGATTGCAGGCTTGAAAATCCTCAAGAAGTTAAATGCAAAAAGAATTTTAGTTTATGGCGACTCTGAATTAGTAATCAAACAAGTCAAGGGTGAATACCAAGCCAAACATCCTCGAATGAGGGCTTACCGTAATGCGGTTCTAGATATTTTGAGGTTGTTTCCAAATCATACTTTGACATGTGTCCCTCGTACACAAAATGTTATTGCAGATTCCCTTGCTACAGCTGCAAGTAACTTAAAGATCCCAATGAATTCAAATAATAAGTTTGAAATTCATGTGAAGCATCGCCCAGCTATCCCTGATAATCTAAGATATTGGCAGGTGTTTCAGGATGACAAAGAAATTGAAGATTTTCTACAAAACAAAGGAAAATATAAAGACACTTCTATAGATGGTGAGCAAGATGATGGTGAACCAGAAATAGAGGTAAATTAGATGGAAGTCTTACAGTTGAAGGACAATGTCATCCCTAAAGGCCTTATACCTTTAGAGGAATTATTTGATCAAGATGATGTAGCCTGGAAACCAAGCTTAGTGTCGACCGAGAAGGGAGTTGAAGATGTGAATATCGGAATAGCAGAAAATCCAAAGATGGTGAAGTTTTCAAAGGCATTACCTCCTCAGGTAAAAGCAAAATACATTAGTTTACTGTCTTCATTTTCTGATGTATTTGCATGGGACTATACAAATTTGAAGGAGTACGACAAAAGTATAATTCAGCATATCATTCCAATCAAGCCAAATCAAAAGCCATTTCGTCAAAAGTTGAGAAGGATAAATCTGAAGTTGTTGCCATCAATAGAAAAAGAGGTGAATTGATTGTATAAGGTTGGTATAATCGTTCCAATAAGATTTTCAAATTGGATCTCCAATTTGGTGCTAGTGCGGAAGAAGACGAGTGAGATTAGATTGTTCATAGATTTCAGAAATTTGAATAAAGTGTCATTGAAAGATAATTACCCATTGCCAAAAATGGACTTGGGGCATGTCGTATGTCACTGCTTGATGGGTATTCTGGTTACAATCAAATTTTGGTTCATAAAGATGACAGGGACAAAACAGCATTCACCACTCCGTGGGGAACATTCCACTATGCCAAGATGCCATTCGGTTTAAAGAATGTTGGTGCAACATTCCAGCGGGCCATGGACATCACTGTCGTAAATGAAAAAGACGTGCTTTGAGCAGTGTATCTTGATGATTTGACTGTCTTTTCAAATTCAGATGAGGAACATCTTTACCATTTGAAAATTGTTTTTCAACGTTGCAGAAAATATGGAATATCACTCAATCCCAAAAAGAGCTTGTTTGCCATGGATGAGGGGAAGCTTCTCGGTCACATAATCTCAAAAGAAGGAATCCGCATCGATCCTGCTCGAGTGGAAGCTATTCAGAAAATTTATTTTCCTCGTAGCAAGCAAGAGATCCAAGCATTTAACGGTAAGATGAACTTACGTTGTTTTGTGCCTAATCTAGCAGAACACTTGAGGGAAATTACAAATATGTTGAAGAAGGATAGTGTGGTCAAATGGACCGAAGAAGCCATGAAGTCTTTTAACCTGGTAAATTTGGCTCTTTCTTCAGCTCTGATTTTAATCAGCCCAGATTGTACACAAGATTTCATTTTATTTTCATTCACTTCTGAACATACTATGGCAGCAGTTCTAATGTAGAAAAGAGATCAGCTTGAAAAGCCAATTGCATTTTTCAGCAGGATAATAAGAGACGTAGCCTTAAAATATAACATTATTGAGAAGCAAGCTCTTGCCTTGGTGAAAGCTTTGAAAGATTTTTGGGTATATATTCTGCACTCTCATATTCTTGCTTATGTCCCTAGTGCAACAGTCAAAGATGTTTTGGTACGAACAGATTTGGAAGGGAGGCGAGGCAAATGGATCGCAGCATTGCTTGAATATGACTTGGAGATCAAGCCAACAAAATTAATAAAGGGGCAGGGTCTAGCAAAGTTGATGGCGGAGTCTAATTTACATGCATTGGACATAAACCTGATTGCTGCCATGTCTGAAGAAGATGAAGATAGTTCGTTGATTCAGGTATCTGAAATTTTTCTCCATTCTCCTTGGTATTCAGATATTGTATATGTGCTCTAGCACCTTTCACTGCCACCGGGGATGGCTAAAAATAAAGGTAGAACTCTGAAACTGAAGGCTGCTAGATTTTGTATTTTGAACAATGCACTTTATTGGAAAGATCCCAGAGGCATTTTGCTGAATTGTTTGGTCGAAGAGGAAGCAAAACAGGTCATGAATGATTTTCACAAGGGAGACTGTGGAGGTCACTTATTTTGGAAGATGACGGCTAACAAAATTTTGAGAGCGGGGTACTATTGGCCTACCCTCTTTGCTGATGTTTATAAAACTGTCACAAGTTGTCATGAATGCCAGATTTTTCAGGGAAGGAGAAAGTTGCAGGGTAAAAGCATGTTAATGTGTCTCATTATATGGAAAAAGCAAAAAAGTACTCAAATAAAAAAAGATAAAAAAAATAATATAAAAATATCAATTAAATGAGTTGAGTTTCATACTTGTTAATTATAAAAAATAAATGCTAAACTTGTAACAAAGCTAACTCACAATAATTTTTGGTAAAAGCTATAGTGAACCTATTTAATGGGTTTAGAAAATATAAATAATGTTACAAAAAGTAAATACTAAATTTGCAAATAAGTCAACTGATAGTAAATATTGGTAAAAGCTATGGTTAATCACTCACAAAATATAAATAACTTGATGTAAAGTTAAATGAAATGCTAAAACTCTTTAAATATATATATAAAAATAGAAGTAGAATTTCTAAACAAATAATTTTATATATTATATTTTGAATAATATAAAATACGTTATTATAATCATAATTAAAAATTTTATTATAAAAAATATAAAATATATTTTAAAAATTTTCAAAATATAATTTTAACATTTTGTTATATGTTATTTTCAAATTTCTATTAAAAAAAAATGATTTTATAAACTTGAAAGGGTAGTTTCTTGGGTCGCGGTTTTATATATACGAAAATATGATCATTTTTACTAGTATTTTAATTATAATTAAAAAATATGCTTACTTTTTATTTTTAAATTTGTTTAGCAATCTTTAGAATGTCTACAACACATCTCTTAAAGAAATTGGAATTAAAAAACATAAATCAATAGAGAAATGGGGGGTCGCGGTTTTGTCACTACTTAAAAATTTATGTAAAATATTAATGATTACCTTTTAAAGAAAATGAATAAATTAGATAAAAATTATATATTAAATTTTAGAAAAAATATGACATGAAATTGAATTTAAATTGACATGTTTTGTCTTCTTTTACCACCACCTAGTTTTTGATGATTTTGTGAATGTAAGAGTAAACATTCCAACTCCATTTATTTTTATAAAACTTCTTTGCCACAAAAAGGGAAAAAGTGATACACATTAACATGCTTTTACCCTGCAGCCTCTACCTCTCAAGCCAGTTGAAGTTAGTGCACCATTTCAACAATGGGGCCTAGATTTTATCAGAGAGATTCATCCCACATCTTCAGCTCAGCACAAGTGGATCTTAACAGTGACAGATTATTTCACAAAGTGGATTGAGGTGATTCCCACTTAGCAGGCTACAGACTCGATAATACTTCAATTTCTTGAAAATAAGATTTTGTCATGTTTTGGCTGTCCTAACAAGCTGATTACAGATAACGCAGTAGCTTTCAAGTCCAAAAGGATGATTGACTTTTGTAGCAAATACAAAATTACCTTGGGACATTCTACTGCATATTATCCGCAAGGTAATGGATTGGCCGAATCTTCAAACAAATCATTGGTCAACATCATTAAAAAGCTGTTGGAAACCAATAAGAAGAGCTGGCATAAAAAATTGGTTAATGCACTATGGGCGGATAGAGTAAGTCAAAAGAAGTCAATCGGCATGTCTCCGTTCGAGATTGTATATGGTATCGACACGGTGTTCCCGACATCTCTCGCAGTCCCGGTTGTTAAACTTCTGCAGGAAGCTGGCAGCGAGGAAGATCATTTTCAGCGGAGAATAAGCCAAATGATCCATTTACAGCAGATGAGAGAGGAATTTTTTCAGAATACCTTCAGGCTGCAAGAGAGAATTAAGAATATTTATGATCGGAAGGAAAAGGTGGACAATACTATTACTTTTCTTCTAGAAGCTCACACTCTGTTTTCCCTTCTGTGAAAGTACCATATATGTATTAAAATTTTATGTCTCACAGTGTCAACTTACTTGCTTGTTTCAAAGATTGTTTGCGTAATCTCTTATGTTGATAATTGAAACCAAGGAAAATTCCTAAGGATAATGGAGATTGACCTTATTTCCCGATTGGGGCTCCTACTCCAAATAGTGTGAGGTCTAGTTGGGACTTCATACCAGAGACACCCCCTTGGTTAACGGATTTCCAACACTGTCAATAGAATATTTATGGAATTTATGAATATGCTACTTGTCTCTATGTCTTTATATTAAATGAGTTGGGAGAAGTTAAAGGTTTTGATACTTAGTCTATTTTCACTTCTTCCCTTATAATTCCATTGGATATGGTACTCCATTTCAAGAAAATAAATATGAAGGTGTTGGAGAAAATAACTTTTTTCCTAATATTCCATAGGTTTTTCATGAAAACACAAGTCCCTTGTACAACACTAATTTACCTCAAAGGAAACATGGAAAATCAATCATAAACATTGGATCTATTCCCTAACATCCCAAATGAGAACCTCTAATTTGAAATGTCAATCTCAAGCAAGAGAAATGAAGAAGAAGATCAATAATATTGTTCGAGAAGGTGGTGATGGGAATCAACTAGGGTTCAAACTTAAAAAGTCTCATGTTTTTAGATTCATATGCAAAAGAAAAAGAAGCAATACCCACAAGACACCCAAAGATGTACATATCCCATTCATGGAAATCTATGATGTTAAAGAAACATCAGAGGAACATAAATCTACTGAAAAGAAAGTCTTATAAAGTCATTCTTTTGTTGAATAATTGGTTCAAAAAGAGCCATTCGATTTTAAAATTGAATCAATGGAACTGCATCAGATAACCTACACTAAGAGTTTGAAAAAATTACAGTTTCATAAAATAAATTCCAAATTGACGAAGTTATGGGTAAAGTGAGATTTGAAATTGATGTTAAGGGAATAAATCCCTAAAAGTTATTTGAATTTCATCATTTGTCTGGAAACATATTGGCCTACTCAATTTCATAATAGGAATCAGAAAATGTAGGCAAACATGGGCTATGTAGGCAACCCCATTAATCACCATCTCTATTTCTTTTCACATCCCTTTCTTACAATTGTCTTGGTTAGAAAGAGATATCATACAGAAGGGCCTAAATACCGAATGCAATTTCTCCTTGTTTACATGAATTCCCTACCCAGTTAGAGTAAAAGAGTGTAGCCTTGGTTAGGAGGCTTTGTGTTGTTTCCCAATATAGAAGACATATCTTAATTTTATTTCTTAACATTTCCCTTTCCTGCATCCATAGTGAATCAACTCCATTGAAGATGGAGTTTTGATTGACCACTCAACTTGAATTGAGTGGAAGATTGTTTCCATGGGCTTTGAGAAATACCTTTATAAAGCTTGTTGTCCAGTGGAAGTGCTCACAATAGCCTTTATTTTCTTAGAGTTAGTTTTCTTTATTTTTTCTGCAGTGATAGTGTAAGAATTCCATTGATGGTTTAGTCTTGCACATACAACATAACTTCTTGAAGTTTATGAACTCCTAGTTGATAATTTATGTTGGAATTATTTAACAATTAATTGGACCAAAAGTTACCAAATTAAGCTCTTGTTGCCATGAACAGAATCTATGTGGCCTTTCAACACCCACTAGATATCCTACAATTCCCTCTAGTCCATTTGTATGCTAGAACACTCCAAGTTCAATAGTAAATTAAAAATTCCAACACTACCTAAAATAACTTTCCTTTATTTTTCAATCAAGATCCATGAAATCCATAACCCAAGACTATACTCTAAAAGAACAATGGCATACATGGATACATTTTTTGAGAAAAATATGGGGAATTAACCAATAATTTGAAGATGATTTAATGAAACAAGAAAGACCCCAGGAAGAGATAATCCATCAAAATTGGACAAGGGTAAATAATTTTGATGCCACAAGGCCTCAAAACATTTTTGGTTAAAACCAAAATCAAAGAAAGAGTAACTAGAAGACTAAAATTTATTAGGAAAATTTCAAAGTCAAGAGAGGAATGAATGCATGGCTTCAATTATGGTAATGAAACCACCATAAATTCCCCATAATTGGAAGTAGAGACATTCCCCTATGTTAATTTTCTTTCAAAGAAAATAAAAGGTGGCAACTTACTCATGTTCTAGAAGATAATAAATACCATGGAAACAATCCAACTCTAATAATTGAGATTCACTAAATCATACTTCAATCCTAAAACCTAGTTCCTTCATGTTGGAAAACCAAATCTTATAGACATAACCCCGTAGTGTTGAGTAGGAATACCTCTTGCACTTTCAAAATCATGTGATTAAGACATTTGGGACTATCAACAAGAAGGAGAGGTATCTTCTACATTATCATATGACAAACTTACAAATTGATTCTCCATGTACTTCTCTAAATGGTTGACATATTCCTTCTCCTTTATGAGAATATTGAAGAATGAATTGATCACCTAATTTGTTATTAATAACAATCTCTCTTATTTTTCCTTTTCTTCTCATGGTTCAAAAATATGAAATAAAAATAATATTTAATTTTTTTTTTTTTTCATCAATCCATTTCATAATATATTATTAATAAAAATGTCTCTTACTTTTTCATGCATTGATTATTTAACCTACCATTAATAACAAGGTGCCCCAAGGGTTAGTTCAATTGGTCGAGTTTCCTTTGGTAAGTACCTCATTGCTTGGGAGGTCATGGGGTCAATTCTCCTCAACGCTCTTGGGGTTAGGCCCTGCTAGTTTGGTCAATTCTCGTATTTTCTCTCGTCGGAAAAAACAAGGTCCTTCCTTCACTTTTTTTTTTCCCTTTCATGGTCCAAAAAATAATTTAAATGATGTATATGGTTAATGTTTGGGAAATTAAAGGATAAACAACAATAATTGCTAGCTTAATAAGAAATTACTCAACTTAATATTGATTATTTGTCCTTTACTTTTTCTTCTATTTTCATAGTAAAAAAAATATAAATGATATGTATGATTAACCTTTTGAAATCAAAAGGTAACTAACAATCATTTCTAGCTAAACAAGTGTTACATAGTAGCTACTCCCTGCCGCTTAGTTTAAATATAGCTAAATTAAAGTAAAAAATAATAAAGGGAGAAAGTTTGTTCAAGATGAGAGACCAATCTGATAAACAATATTTATTTTTTAATAAATTTATATATAATTTAAAATAAATATATATTTGGTATATTGGTTTGTTTGAGGGAGATTAGATTAATTTTAATTGTTTTATAAATTTCACATATTTTCAGCGAATAGACCATTGTATACTGCAATAAGAACACATTTTTTTTGCCTCCATCAACAATAAATGCTCTTGTAAAAAATGATGCTCTTCTAACCTGTATGAGTCTTGCTCAATTAATTTTAAACCAATACACTTTCTGGGAAAATTTAATCCTCGGAAATTAGGATTTGTTAATTAACTGGGTCCACATGATGTATTATACAGTCTCATTAATGATCTTGAAAACACTTAGAATTAGATCCAATGTCTATAAACAATGTAACGAGCAATATTATGTTAATTACAACAATCAAAATATTATGTTAATTACAATAATCCATAAATCTTCCATTGATCCATTCTTCATAGTTTGTTGTACTCTCGTTTTCTTATTATCCTTGTTTCCCTTTGTTTCTTTTCAACTTGAAAATTGCACCAAGAGAATCCGGATTTTCTCCATTCCATGTACGTAGAGATACACAAAAGTTGAATGCTATAAGACTTTTCAAGTAATAGTTTTTCGTAGAGGTCATTCAAACCAAAACATACTATGCATGATATTGAAATATATATTTTTCAATCTTTTGAATAGAGATAATTAAAATCAACCTCGAAGACAACTTTTAAGCTTGTAGTTAAAATTAAAATTAACATATTTTTTACTTAAGAGTTTAAGAATTTTGATTAATAATAATAGATAGAACATGAAATTATTAAAAAGTTGTTAAAATAAATATTTTTTTCCAAACATTTATTTTTTAAACTTTCATATTTTCTTTTCTTTTGCATATATAGATTTTCAAATGATGTAAATATATTTGTTTTCAATTTTTTAAAGATAAATAAGCAAACAAAATTTATTTTTAGCGCCACATTGCAACACAGAGAGAAAAAATACTTAACATTATCTTAAGTCATTAACATATCGATGACATGTTTTTGGAGTAAATATTCAAAAATTACCTGATGTGTTTTTGGAGTGAACATTCAAAAATTACCCCAAATGATGTGTTTTCGAGAAAACATTAAAAAATTACACAATGAAACGAGAGAAAACATTAAAAAAAAGAGTAGTTTCTTCTTAAAGCTATTAATTTTTTGGTAAGAAAATAAACATAAACGACATAAAAAAAAGCCCGCGTATCTTGAAGATGAACAACAAGAAAGGAAGCTCGTGCATCTTGTTATTCCTTAGAAGAAATCCATGAAGAAAATTGAAGCAAATTTTCTAAGAGGTGAGTCATAGGTATCTGTTTTGCCCGGCAAGTGCTATTTCATGGACTATAGCATCATTAATGTGGCTTGACATGGGGCCGATTATTTCATGGACTATAGCATCATTAATGTGGCTTGACATGGGGCCGATTTAAGACATTACAACACGTCGCTCTTTTTTTTTTCTCTCTCATCACCGCTCTTTTTTTTTTCTCTCTCATCACCACGCGGCGTGTTGTAATGTCTTAAATCGGCCCCATGTCAGGCCACATTAATGATGCTATAGTCCATGAAATAGCACTTGCCTCTGTTTTGTGCTTATTTTTCCCGCAAGTTCAGTGCAACACCGTGATTGTGATTGCAGTATGACTACTGTAAAGCAGAAATTTCAGTACAATCGCGTGATTGAGGAACCAATTATATTAGAGAAAAATAATTTTAAACAATTTGTGATATGAATCATGGCTTGTTAAATTAGGTGTTGACTAATAACATGTCAAAATAAATCAATAACATGACAGATAAATATGAATAAAATAAATGATAAAAAATAAAAAAATGTTTTTAAAATTAGCAAACTGGAAAATATTTAATATATTTGACTAATTAATGTCCAATCAACTGCAGACCAAACCGAATGTGTAGTCCTGTTAGGCGGTAACGACCATAAGAATTTATAATAAGGTCTTATTTTCTTTGTATCATTAAATAAATAAATAAAATCTTTGGAAGGAAAACCCTCGGCCTGTGTCAATCGCTTTTTATTTAGAATTATTATAAAGAAATAATTAATATAATAGCAAGTAAAAAGGTACAAGGTAATTATAATTAATAATTAATGTAAATATAACAATTAAAAATAATATGTAATAAAAATATAGTTATGTAATAATATTCTAATTCATTTTTCCCTTTATTGGGGTGAGTGCCCAAGCATGTAGGAGTAATATGGTTGTCAGAATAACTGAATGTTGAGTACAGCGCACCGTAGTCCACAAACTCATGGCGATGGGTGCGGTGGCCTCCCGCATGATAATGTACAGAGGGGCATGGAGAAGTGGCAGCCAGTGCCAAGGTAGTGACAGAGGTGGGAAGGACAAGACAGGAGGATGGATGGGATAGAGAGGGAAGGAAGGGGATTATGAAGGAATGAAGGGTGATGGGGAGAGCATAGCTGCGGAGGAGAGACAGAGAAACGACGAGGAATATCAACCCAGAGACCTGCAACGACACCTTCGAAGCGGCATCGGGTATGTTATCTGGCTCTACTCATCTTTTGCAATGCTGTCTGTGAGTTTCCATGGAGGGGGAATGAGGGATATGACCAGAGAGGGGTGTTGGGAAATAGGTGGGAGAGACCTGGGCATGCTGGGAAGGAAGGGGACGGGGGTCGAACCTGTAAGTGGCAAAGAGAGAGACCATCAGGGACGGGACCATGAGGAATCACCCGCAATTAAGCTGGCCTGCCCGATAACCAGTGAGGAAGGAGAGCAGGTAGATAAGCAGGTGCGAGGGAGGGTAATTGGGAGTGGTAGAGAGGAGCAGATGGTTGTAGTGGCTATCTAGTTCGAGGGGAGGGCGACCAGTGCCGAAAGTTTCACTTGAACTGGGAACTAGGCCACTACCCCCGGGCGCAGAGCAGAAAGAGGCAAACACCAAAAAGGTGGAGAGGCTATTGCTTGGCAGGGGAGAGGTGCTGATAATCTTGGCAGAGGAGAGGCATTGCAGCCGTGGGCAGAGGGTCACTGGGGCAGAGATGAGTGTGGCAGGAAAGGCGAGGAGAGGGGAAGCGGCAGCATTGTGGAAAGTTTGAAACTTAATGTCTGTGATCTAATCCGAAATGTATGTGAATAGGTTCGCACAACAGGAGAAATGGCAAGACCAGCCCGTGGAAGAGGACAAGGCAGAAGGGGAAGGGAGTTGCCTCGTGCAGTTGACCCGGGCACCTCGGATCCCAGACGTGGAAGAAAGCCAGTAGAAAGGCTTATCAATGAAGTGGCAACAACGTATAGGGTAGGGACAGATGCAGGTATCAGGAAGATCTTAGAAGGTTGGGAGGAACAAATAAAAAGGAGGTAGATTCAGAAGAGGAAATGGAGGCCCGGCGTGAGGTAATCTCGGACCCAAGGAACACTAGGGGGAGACTCACACAATTCAAGCAGACTCTATACTTGTATTGGCTCATGAAGAGCCTCATGGGGAAGGCAATGGAGCAACTATCAATGGGAATGGCAATGACCCTCCAGGACATGCCAAATTACAAGAAAGACCTGCAAGCCATCCAGTTCCAGTTGTGCAAGAAGGACATTCGCCTAGATCGTATTCAAAGGCATATCCCCTGTATTATTCCGTTGGCAGAAGCACCAGGAGACTCAGTTGAAGATCCAACCCCGGTTGACTCAGCCTCAAAGGATCAAAAGGAATAGTCAAGTTCCTGAATGTTTTTTGGTTTTTAGCAAATAACATTTACTTTTATTAATGTATGCTTATGATAGACAGAAACTCAGACTCTTATCATGATATAGATGTATATATAGCTTCAGTAGGTTGCCTTAAACTATATTATTTCTGGATGGCATATAACGAGGATAGGTGGCCAACAAACTTGCTTTCCCACTGGACAAGTTGAGGCCACCTATCTCATCTATGTGGTGTAAACTTGTTTTTATAAATAGAAAACAAAACGTCCTACCAAGCTTTATAGAGAACAATATTCTAATTCATTATTTATAATTAATTAAAGAAAAATAAAAGGAATAAATTAAAACTAAAACTAAAAGAATTATATATAGAGAGAGAGAGGTTAGGAATTGTTTTAGTGTGAATTAGGTTTAATTGGTTTCTATTTATAATGAAGGTCATATTCATTAAATTTCATTTAACTTCCAAAGACATTTATTACTAGAGGTTAATGAAAACCCTTTAATACCACTGTGTAAGAGCACAACCTAGTATAAACCCATTGAGAGGATTGCTACCTAGTGGAAATACCACCATAGAGAGGATTGCTACCTAGTGGAAATACCCTCTATGGTATTGAAAACAATTAATGTGTTAGAATACATTATAACTTAGAAGCATGCTTATTCTATACCCATAATTCCATGCCTTGATGAAGACCAAATACCAGTGCAAACTAATGTTCCAATGCAAAAATATCAATGTGGGGGACATCACACCCAAAAAATACAACACCTAAAAACAGGGAATTCTCCTTGAGCAAGACTTAAAAGCAATGAAAATATAGGGAAATATTCTCTAATTTCTTTACACAAGTAAATTCACTTTCCACGGAAATCATAAAAATGGATAAAAATTACAACTAAACACAATTATTATGTGGTGGAGAACCCTTTGGAAATTAGTGTTAGGCTCAATGTTGGGCCTTAGAACCCACCTTGGTCTAAGTACAACCTTATCCTCCTCTTTCCCACTGTGACAATGTTGGAGAAATTTTCAAACTACTACTTAAGTGATCCAGGTGGATATTGGTGGCCACCCGCCAAGTCCACTTGGATCCCCACCATTGTTTCTTTCAGCTTTTTAGTTTCCTTAACTGTAGCACAGTTTAGTATTTTTAGCAATTTTTCAGGTGCTGAACTTCCGGAGTCATTTTGAGACCCTAAATGACATTTTCTGGGAAAAATGGGAGCAACAATGGGTCCATGGACTGATGTTGCTCTTCCCAAAGTTGTAGTCCTCGGATAGATCTTTCTAACGAGATATTGTGAACATCAAACGGAGATTGTATGCCAAAGTTATGACCTCTGGAAGTTGATGTACCAATTTACCCAAACGGGCCCACAGTTTGGCGTTCATCTTCTAGGGTTAGGTTTTTGGATGTTTAGGGTTTTCCATTGTTTCTCAACAATAAATAGGCCTTCGAGCCTCATTGTAGCACAGTTCAGAGGCATGTAGCCGCCACATCTCTTCTCAGAGATAAGCTACCATCGCCCTAGCTAGTTTATTTCTATTTTTGTTTGTAAGCATATTTCCGTATTTTACATTAATGAAATGAAGTATTATTTCTGCTGCATCTTTGTGTTTATGGTTATCTCTGTAATTTGTTGCGTTCATGTTTAAATCTGGATCAGTGGTATCAGAGCAGTCTGCTTTTTCTCTGTTTGTGTTTGCATGTCCCCAACGAGGTCGGGATATAAGAAGTTAGGGCTTGAACTGGTCGAACCTTTGCAAGACCAGTCTCACAAATCCCGACGGCCTCCCATGGCGGATGAAAATAAAGACGAGGGGGCAGGATATCCTATAAAAATCTTGCTCGAAGAAGCCCTCTAGCGACAAAGGAACGCGATGATGGACAACTTTTCCCAGATCCTTCAACGGCTACCCAGGGGCGACGCATTGGCTTCCAACAGCTACTCTGGAAATGCCACACCATTTAAGGTACAAGTTAATTTTGAAATCCCCATATTTGAGGGTCAGATAGACGCAGATGCCGTCGATAAATGGTTAAATCTGCTAGAGGGTTATTTTTTTGTTCATGATTTTTCTAGTGGGGAAAAGATTATTTTCGCTCTTCTCAAAGCAGCGCCCCACGTCAAGGACTAGTGGGAAACCTACTGCAAGCAGAAGGATGAAAGTACAGGCTCACTATATTTAGCTGCACTCACTTGGAATTCATTTTGAGATGCCAGGAAGAAATAGAATTCCTGAACATCTCCTCGCTCGGCACGGCATACCGATATGCCATCAAGGTCGAGCAAAAGTTTAAATAGAAGAAGCGAGACTTTGGATCTGCGAATCTGAAGCAAGGGAAAGGTGCCCCCAAACCGCAGAACAAAGGACAAAGCCAAGGCGGGGCAACCCAAGACAACCCGCCAAAGTTGCAAGCAAAGAACAGTGCTGCGAAGCCGAAAAAGGACACGGGAAAGTGGTGTGAGTTCCATAAGAGCTCCACTCACAACACAAGTGAGTGTCGGGCCAAGTAGTCATTGGTGGCTGAGCTAAAAGTTTCAAAATCAGTTGCATGTTCTGACTCTAAGTCAGAACCCGACAAGGGGAATGATAAAGGGAAGTAGATTATCGATGCGGAGCCCAATGCCACCGTTGCCACCATGAAGATCCAGAAGGAGGAACCCGAAGATCCAGAGGAGGAGGAGCGTCTCTTCCACTCCCAGATGTGGGTAAAGGGCTCCCCACTACAGTTCATTGTCGACAGTGAGAGCCAAAAGAACCTCATTTCGGCAGAGGTCGTGAAGCGGTTGGGCTTACCAACCACAGCACATCCACAACCGTACACCATCGGGTGGCTTCACCAAGGACGGGATCTTTGTGTGAGCCAGCAATGTCGCCTTCCATACAACATCAAGCCCTTCATGGATGAGGTATTGTGTGACATTTCTCCCCTTGAATTTTGTGATGTATTATTAGGACAACCATACTTGTGGAAACAACATGTTCTGTATGAATCAAGGCCCTATGCTGTTATTGTTACTTTGGGAAATAAGTTGTAAAGGATACCGGAGGTAGCACAGCCCACCACCATCTCTTTGCTTACTACAAAACAATGCAGTAAGCTCATTTCCAAAATCGGGAAATTTGTTTTCCTGATGATATGCCCTCAAGGAAAGAAGAATATGGTGGCCACAACCTCCAGATAGGGTCCCTCCGCACAACAACTACATATGGACAAGGTCATGAAGGAGTACAAGGACATCTTCACCTCTCCCGCAGGGGTTCCTCTGCACTGTTAGGTCAAGCACTCCATCGATCTAACCCCAGGTGCGACGCTGCCCAATGGGCCAATATATCAGAGCTCCGTTCTGGAGAACGATGAAATCAAGAGGCAGATTCAGGAGCTGTTGCATAAAGGTCACATCCATCTGATTTCATCGCCCTGTGGGAGCCCGATCATGTTGGTACAGAAGAAGGATGGGACTTGGAGACTCTGCATTGACTATCAAGCACTGAACAAGATCATTGTCTGTAATAGGTACCCAATCCCACGGATTGATGACCTCCTGGACCAACTGAAGGGGGCAAAATATTTCAGCGAGATCGATTTGAAGTCGGGATATCACCAGGTACCAATCTAACCCTCCGATGTGTGGAAGATTGCCTTCAAAGCCAAGGAGGGCCTTTTCAAATGGTTGGTTATGCCTTTCGGATTGACGAATGCTCCTGCAACCTTCATGAGGCTAATGGATGACATCTTGCGGCCATTCACCAACTCATTTGTAGTGGTATACTTGGATGACATCCTGATCTTCAGCCAGAGTTGGGAAGAGCACCTCCACCACATCCGACAGGTTCTCCAAACATTGTGACAACACAAGTTATGTGCCAATTTGGAGAAATGCACTTTTGGCATGACCCAGGTTCAGTATCTGGGATACATTATTGATGAACAGGGGGTGCATGTGGATCCAGCCAAGATCCAAGTCATTTGGGATTAGCCATCTCCAACCACTCTGACAGAGCTCCGCAGCTTTCTAGGTCTTTCCAACTTCTACCGCAGGTTTGTGTTGGGATTTTCTCATATCACTTGGCCCTTGAGTCAAGTCACCAAGGGAGGAGCGAAAGCAAAATTATTTTGGTCTGAATCTCAATAGAAGGAATTCACAGAGTTTAAATATCGCCTCTGCTCGGCACCAGTGCTCGCATTACCAGACTTGCAGCAACCATTTGAGGTCGACACAGATGCCTCTGACTATGCTATTGGGGCAGTCCTTACTCAACACAGGCATCCAGTGGCATACCACAGTGAGACACTTTCAGACACAGTCCGGAAGTATCCCACTTATGAAAAAGATATGCATTCCATTGTCCAAGCCTGCTGACAGTGGAAGCATTACATTTTGGGGAAGGAAATGGTCATCCAAACAGACCACCGACCCCTATAGTTCATATAGACCCAAGGGAAATTAGAGAATGACCGCCATCAGAAGTGGCCCACATACCTGCAACAGTTCCATTTGAATATCAAGTATAAGAAGGGTAGCACCAATAATGTTGCAGATTGCCTCAGTCGACCACCAATCATGGAATTAACCACTGTGCTCAACTCTTGTGGGCACGAGATTGGCCACTTCTCTACAAAAGTGACCCAGAATTTGGCCACACATACCAGACACTCTTGGAGGGTCAGCATGTTCTAGATTTTCACCTCCAGGATGCCCTGTTATGCCACCTAGGTCACCTTTGTGTTCCTTCAAGAGAGCGTGCCAGGATGATTTGGGAAGCACACTACAGCCGAGCTGCTGGGCATTTTGGGGTCGAGAAAACGGTGGCAGTACTGCAGAAGTATTTCTATTGGCCGAATCTTCGACAAGATGTTGGGAAGTACATCAGATCATGCACTGCCTGCGCCATTGCCAAACCGGTCATCAAGAAGCAAGGCCTCTATACCCTGCTCCCTACCTCGAGTCGACCTTGGGAATCCATCTCCATAGATTACATGTCAGGCCTTCCTTCCACTAAGCATGGAAACGACTGTGTTTTTGTGGTCATCGATAGGTTCTTGAAGATGGCCATTATGGCGGCCCGCAAGAAGAATATCACAACAGAAGCCACTACTGAACTCTTCTTTGAGCGAGTGTGGGTACACTTTGGGATCCCACAGTCTATCATCTCAGATCGGGACAGCAGGTTCCTCAGTACATTTTGGTCCAATCTCTAGTCGATGCTGGACACCAAGCTCACTAAGTCCATAGCCTTCCATCCTCAAACTGATGGCCAGATAGAGGTTGTCAACAGGATGATCGTCCACATTCTGCGCATGTACAACTCAAAGCATCCAGGCACATGGGACGAGAGCCTCCCCTATGTTCAGCACAGGTACAACTGGGCTCTCCACAGCTCGATTGGCCACAACCCTTTTTAGGTGGGCTTGGGATTCCAGCCAATATATCCCATTGATGTGGCCATGCCATTTGCAGCTACTCACGTAGATTCAGCTCATGTCCAGTCCAAAACAGATAAGGCAAACAACTTCATTGAGCACATCCAACATATTCGTCAGAAGGTCCATGACATTCTGGAGAAATTAAATGCCAAGTACAAGCAGCGACATGATCAACATCAGGTGCCACACAAGTTTCAGGTGGGTGACAAAGTCTGGTTGCATTTGCAAAAGGAACGCCTTACCGAAGCCTATCGGAAACTCAGACGACTCCGATATGGTCCTTACACCATTACAAGGCTGTGGGAGACAATGCATTTGAGCACAACATTCAGCCATTCCTTGGCCTACACCAAGTGTTCAATGTGGATCGCCTTTGGCGATACTTTCCACCATTACTAGACACAACCGACATTACAGAACAGCTCACACCCATAGAGTTAAATCCAAATTGCATGGAACATGCTGCAACTGATCAGATCATGGACACATAGATCAATCACACTCTCTAGCAGAATATCAAACTATATCGAGTTGTCAAAGAAGGCCAACTCCTTCACCAGGGCAAGTGCCTCACCAGGGACCAAGTTCAGCAGAAGTTTCCTCATCTCATGGAAGAACTCAACGCAATGGGGACCATTGCTTCCTAATGGGGGAGGAATGATCCAGGTGGATATTGGTGGCCACCCGCCAAGTCCACTTGGATCCCCACCATTGTTTCTTTCAACTTTTCAGTTTCCTTAATTGTAGCATAGTTACTATTTTTAGCAGTTTTTGGGCCCTGAAATTTCGGAGCCATTTTGAGGCCCTAAACGATGTTTTTTGGGAAAATTGGGAGCAGCATATGTCCATGGACCATGTTTCTCTTCCCAAATGTGTAGTTCTCAGATAGATATTTCTAACGAGATATTGTGCGTGTCAAACGGAGATCGTATGCCAAAGTTATGACCCCAGGAGGTTGATGTACCAATTTACCCAAACGGGGCCCACAGTTTGGCGTTTCATCTTCTAGGGTTAGGTTTTGGATGTTTAGGGTTTTCCATTGTTTCTCAACAATAAATAGGCCTTCGAGCCTCATTGGAACATAGTTCAGAGGCATGTAGCCACCACATCTGTTCTCAGGATAAGCTACCATCGCCCTAGCTGGTTTATTTCTATTTCTGTTTGTAAGCATATTTCAGTATTTTACATTAATGAAATGAAGTATTATTTCCGCTGCATCTTTGTGTTTATGCTTATCTCTGTAATTTTTTGCGTTCCTGTTTAAATCTGGATCATTAAGGCCAAAAATCAATAATCACTTCCCCTTTCTCAAGCAACAACCAACAATTGTACAGTTCCCTTGCTCAAGCTATTTCTGCTCTTTTCAAATTTCCCAAGAAGGTAACAAATACCAAGAAAGTCTTCTAGTTTTACTTTCTTGCATTCCGGTTGGAAGATAAATTGTTATTGATGTAAAAAAAAACACTAGCTCAAGGAATTGATGTTATAGGCTTATTTACTCGTCCCCTAACTCCTTTTTCTTGGAAAGAAAACGAATTTACATGTTAAAAACCCTTATTTTGCCAAGACTAAATGAGTCGGCCTACATGTGCACATGTCAACCCTACCAAGTGACATGTCTTCTAAAATAATGGGAAAACTAGTATAAATAGAACAACGGTTCTCCATTTCTCCCATAAACTCAGTGAATTAAGCAAGAAATATATTTCATTGAAAGGAATAAGTAGAGTTCACAACTCGTGAACTAGAAGTTGCTAAGAAGACTAAGGAAGGAGCATTGGTTTTTGGTTCTTGGATCATATTCTTTATCTATATGATTGGTTTGGAATAGGGTATACCTCAGTTGTGAAGTTCAGAGCTCTGCCCTCAAATTTGAAGTGCTCAAAATTGGCCCAGTTTTAAATACATCATATATGTGTTTCGTTTTAAAGTTTGGACCTGTGGAAATAATAGTTCGGATCTATGGACCTGTGACATAATAGTTCAGACTTGTGGGAATAATAGTTTAGGTTTATGGACCTATGACATAATAGTTTAGACCTGTGGGAATAATAGTTTGGACTTGTGGCATAAATGTTCAAACTTGAGACATAAAAATTGGTACATGTGGCTTGAGATTATTCAGATTTGTGGAAAGGTCTAGACCTATGATTAGAGGTTTGGAATTGTGGCTTAAAATTTAGACCTGAGGCAAATCTTGATATTCATACCTATGGAAAGTACCTTAATTCTTGCATAAAATTTTTGAATAATTTCTTGGAATCCTGATTGAATTATATTAGAGTCGCCTTGATAATCTATGGAGCACTCACTGAAGTTATTTTGATGATATATTGAAACTATCTTGAAGCATTATTAAGGGTATAATTGAAGCATCATTGGAGCTCTACAAGAACATTGTTGAAGACACTTTATCTCGTTGAAGCAACTTGTAGAGGTTATGGTGTATACTCTATCTTTGGAGTAATTTTTTTTTGAAGTTATAACAAAGGTTGGGACTAGTTCTTGAGTCAAGTTGGAAGACAATCCTAGATGAAATTGTTGGAGCATTTTCAGGTATCGTTAAAATATTGTTGAAGACATCATGAAGCCTTATTGGAGCAGGTTGTAATTTTTTTTTTGACCAAGATGGAGCTTGGAGGGATTGGAGTCTGTTGACGGTGCTGGACTCACCAACATGTAAGGGGATCTCCCCGTAAGAAGTCCCAATTAGACCTCATATCATTTGGTGTAGGAGTCTCGACAGTGGGTCATATAGTAATGCCTTGACCATGATTTTTCACAGAGGAAAGCAAGATAACTCTATTAGTAGCAAGGATGCGACCACTGCAGTGAGTCAAGGAAGGTGCATGAGAGGTTCTAACACTAGTGGGTTGAGATGAGTGCACCCCTTGGAAACCTGTAACAGTACTCAGATGGGAAGGGAACACATGAGCAAAGATGCATCACAAGCTGGAAAGAAAGTCAACTGACAATCCAAAGTGATGGTTAAACCAATCAACACATTTAAGAAAGATTCATACATGCTTATACAAAATAGTCCATATATGCGTGCGTAAGAAAGAAAATACATATGCCATTTAGAGTAAACAAGACAGTTGGAATAAAATACAACATATGCATGAAACATTATGGCTCTTATTATATAAAAAAGTGTAAGTTCCAGTCATACAATACATCCATGTACACCCGCTAGCCCCAATAGTGGAATGTTACAGCCACAAATGTCTGCTCCTCCAAAGAGATGTACTAGCTCCCTACAGTGGATAAGCCAAGGTGCGTTACAATACTGTCCAAGCTCTCTTCAAGATAGTCTTATCGGACGCTTGGCTGAAAAAAAGCCTTTACAATGAGTTATGAGGTTCTATTTATAGAAAAGGGTGGGGTGACCCTTGACATTCCCCTTTGTGATAGTTCACCTACCCTGATGACTCTTCATCTACTCTATGACTATTACATCCAACTATTGATACTTGAAATTCCACTTGACATGACGTTACATTACGATGCACATGTGCTCATGTGAGACAAAATGGCTTGAGCAAGCCATGCAAGACATCACTGACACTTGGTTCGTTGAGGTAAGACCAACTCTTTGACATGCTTGTGATGATGAAGGTGGTGATCTGATGCCAAGCTTGGTTGTCTGTGATGTTCTACATGCACCCCATGGTGACATCTTGCAGAAGCGAACTCTTGCCTCCATTTCATTTGGGTGCATTCATATGGCTCCTTCGTCCAACTCATCTGATAGCATGCACATGGTCTTCTTGGGTGTGGCTGAACCAGAAACAAACTGATGCATAGTGTCCATGTTGATCTTCAAGTGTGTACTAGTGATCATGCGCATCATCTTGTCGAAGTACATGTTCAGCTCTAGTTGGACTTGCTTCTTGTCTTTGCCTTGGTGAGTGTGCTTAATGGTTTGGATCGCATGCATGCGCACAATGGCATGCATGCTGCTGAATCCCTTGCATGTGATCAACAACACTACTCACCATGCCTGCTCCGTGCCAGCTGTTGGGATAGATCTATAACTTGTACGGGCACAGTTTCATCTGTGAGTGCATCTTGTGCCCACTGCTGTTGTTGTTCCTAATGCAACTCATTTGTCTCTCTGTAGTTGCATTTTCTTCCTTGAGTTGTTGCTTCAGCACTTGCAACTCCTTCTTTGTTCCATTCTCTGTCTTCGCACGATCTTCGTGTCACGTCGTCACCTCATAGCCTGAGTCTCCAAAGTTTCTTTCATCATGAGTGGATCTACTTGAGCTTGCAACTTTGTTCTGCCTCTGTGTTGTCAAAAACCTTCCTCTTGCACTCATTTCATTTGTTGCATTCGTTGCATTCGTTGCATTCGGTATGCTGATGTCCATGATGTTGCTCACTGTGATGCTACTGCTGTCATATCTTGATGTTCTTGTTTATGGACAACTTGATATCTTCGTGAGTAGGCAAGCTCATAGACATTTGATCGACTGCATCTCCAGGTGTGCTATGAATGGTGTCTTCGACTCTCCTCTCTTGGAAACCATTGTACCTGCACTGATGAGAGGCAAATGAACACCTGCAATACCTGGAGACATGGCAACACTCATGGAAAACAATCTGTCAGTCAAAAACCAAAATGAACTTGAGAACTAACTCGCAACATACCTGTGTGACTGATCATGAAGGTTGCACAATTTTGGCTAGGAGGTCGGGAGACTAACTACCAAGACTGTGCAAGGCACAGTCTGCACTGCTGGGAGACTGACTGACTACTGGAACTATGCAATGCACAATCCAGCCTGGATGCTGACTGCTAGAATTGCGCAATCTCAGCTGGCAATGGTTGCAGGCTCAGTGACTGCATTGCACAATTTTCTAGGCCAGTAGTCACTGTCCCTCATAAATGCGCAAGGAAGTCCTGGGGGACAATGCCTATGTAGAAATGTGCATTTCTGGAGAGGAAGACAAAGCCTTCCTTCCCCGGATTGCACAATTTTGTCTCAAGTGAAAGTAGAGTCTAGGCCGAGGTTTCCCAGACTCACCGACGAGAAGCTGAACGAGAATGTGAGTGTGAATGCATGGTGACACTATGTGTAAGAATAAGCGAATGATCATGCATGCAAATGGTGAATGACAAATTCAGAAAATGTAACAACATGCATGTGGGTGAGGCGAGTCGCCGGATCAACGACCATTTGTGAAAAACATTTTCATGCATGCGACGAGAGTGAGATAGCAATGAAAACTGAAACAGTGCTAGTAAACGCTAATATGTATCAAAATGACAGCAAGTGCACACTGAAATCAATCAAACAACGTTCATACGAAGTGAAACACAAAATGTGCTAGAAATGCAAAACAAGTCTTGGAAAGCGGGCCTACCCCAAAACAACAGAGTCGAGTGTGCTGAAAACTCCTAGATGTGATGTGGGATGTCAGAGATGCAAGGTTAATGTGAGGAATGAGCTTTGCAACGTCCGGTTGATGATTTTTGATAACATCAAGGTTGTGACCTGCATGCCACAAATCTAGGGAAAGCGACACTTGGTGAGAGGTTTCTAAAATGATCCTTGCATGTAATCTCTAACTGCTAAAAATATATCCTTGAAACAAAGGATTCCTTTACATGCTGCCTTGGGAGAAGCAGCTTATACATACAAGTTAGTTTTACTCGGTCCCAGAGGGAACCGTAAACTCAACTGCACATGCAAGAGACTGCTCGAATGCTGGGAGAAAATGCGCATTTCTGGCTGGGAGCTAGGCTGGATGCCCAAAAATTTTGTGCAAATTCTGGGCAAAGCAGTTGACTGATGCCCAGATTTGCGCAAATTTTGGGCTGAGTAGCCCTACTGGGGAAAATTGTGCAATTGTCCCTGTGAGTGTTGACTGCTAGAATTGCGCAATTCTCGAGCCCAACAGGCTACCGGTCAGGATGCACAATTTCTGGAGGGAAGGCTGGTTGCCCTCTAGAATTGTGCAATTTCTTGGGGGAGCTACTCAGCCTGCAGCTGGGCCAAGTCCAAGTGATCAACCTGTGAGGGGAATGCATCGAGCTGTGATCAACAGACTGCCTTTGTGCAAGGAAAACATTGAAGCTTGTGTACTTGACGAAGCAAGACATGCTGCTGTGAAGGTTGGAAGGGAGTTTCCAAAACAAATCTAAATCAAAATTTTGGAGGGTAGTTGTAGCCGCTACAACACTTGGCGACACACTGGTATAACTCCAGCTCTCTGAATGGACCTTGTTCATGAAAAGCAAGTCTAACACCTCCAGAAGTATTGTTCAGTTCTCAGCTCCTCTTGGTTTCCACACTAGCTTCATTGTAAGATGTAGCATCTGCTAAGTTGTTGGTCAATTGACACACATTCCAAGCCAAGGAAACACAGTTGTTTCAATTGGGGTTGAGGGGTATATTTGTGCACAAGCAGTATAGTCGTCAGAGTCTTAGTTTCATCTTTGGTGTTTCTCCATTGCTAGCAGGCCTAGACAGTACCCTTGTGGAGTCACATAGGAACATGAGCATGGATCTGCTGCCAGAGAGCCTAGTCAATACCCCAATGGAGTTACTTGCATCACCTCTCTACGCAGGAAGCCTTTCTCTTCTTTCGCCTTATTCGTTTTTCATTTTTTCAAACTTTTTTTCACTTTTTTCATTTTTTTTTTAACTTTGCATAACACTTATTCATTTCATAGGCAAAATAGGGATCCTAACTTAGTGAGATAAGAAGAGGTTATTCCTATAGAGAAGTAGTTTATTATATCTTTGACGTGCATGTTAAGGTTTTCCCCCTCACCTTACTCTACTTGACTGAGTTGACAAGGGTTAACCCAAAAACAACCGACTAGAGTAGGTGACACTAGTTAGCGTGTAAGCGTTTTGTTTTCACCAAGGTTCACTTCGAACAGTACATATTTCCCTTCGATGTATCATGGACTAAGAGTAACAAGTTCTTCATACAGAGGGAGGATGATAGATAACCAAGTAGTGATAACAACACAAGGTCTCTTGTGCTTTACCCAGCGTGCTTTAAGAGTCATACATGGTTTCATGCGAAACTATCCTACGAACGAAACAAGCAAACTAACAAAAAACAAAGCAAAGCAAGAGCAGAAGGAAAAGCGAAAGAAAAGAAAGTAAGAAAACAAGAAAGCAGAAAAACAAACAAACAAAGCAATTAAGAAAACAAGCATGCAAGCAAACAACTCAAAAGCAAACACTACTCCTACTCCTAAGCTAACAGTGCATGGGTTGTCTCATGTGAAGTGATACTTCCAATGTAGCCACCGGCGCATTGGTTGACCCATGTTGGTGAAGGCATGGTTTACGAACAAGACAGCTATGCGAACCAACAAATAAGAAAGACGTAACAGTGAAGACAAACACACTCCAAGCTTACAAGCAACCACAGAACAAAGATGAGTGAGAGCGCACAACATTCATTCTATGGAGCTACCATGGTACTATGCTACACTACATGTAGATGTTGAGTGTATGCATTCTCTTGACTGTGACATGAAAGCAAATGTGAGAAAGGTAGACCACTTGTGTTGTGCATGTGTGCTTGCTGTGTAAGATTCCTCCAATGCATGAGCGATGGGATCGTGTAGTTTGAGTGGAGGAAGCAAAATTTGGCTGCTTGGTTGATATTCAATGCAAAGTAGAGAGTGATGAGGAGCCTTGAGTGTTTCAACAATTTCTTGATCGGAAGTGAAACCAACCTCAGGACAACGAGGGCTTGACATAACCATTAGCTCAGGTTGAAGTGCCTCAACAGTCTGGGGGGTTTTGACTTCATTGACATATAGATCATCATAGAATAGTGTCTTGGATATATTAACAACGGTTGAATCAACATTGTGATCGGATGAGGAAGTGAATAGATCACGACAATCAAGATCAGAAAATTCAAGATGTTTGTTAGCATCCTCGTGATTCAATGAATCGGGTAGAGGGGTAGATGAGAAGCAAAGATGTTCACCCTCTATGTTTTCAAGAAAGATAAATGACAAATTGAACGAATTTTCCAAGGAAGGGGTATCCTCTCCACACTGTAATGACAAACTGACATCTAAGGTGTCGTGTGAATGATCGGAAGTAGAAACATTCAGAAATGGGTTTTCACAGGGGAAAGAAACAGTGGTAGAATCACAAGGGTTGTAAGGATGAAGAGGATGAGGCATGGCTGGAAGGGAGTCATCCTTCACTGCGGACTCTTCTTTAGATTCCCAAACACACTCATCATGAATGATGGCGTTGGTTGGCTGAATAACACCAACTCCATCGATAGCTTGATCCTCGTTCACAACAGGTGAGGAGTCTGGAATGGAACAACACAAGACATTACAATCCAAAGGATCAACAGAACGCGAGGACGGAGGTCGAGGTAACGAGTCCATGTGACAACCAACATTCTTGCAAGCCAAATCTGCACAAATATCAAGAGCAAGTGGGGGGGGGGGAGAGTGTGACAGTTCAACGGAGGCATGTGCATGATATCCCACATCACTCTGCGGTGGTGGAGATGTTTGATGAGGTGAAGGCGAGCAGTCCCTTGTGACAGCGACTGTGCCTGCCTGTGATTGCGCAACTCCATCACCGAAGTGTGTTGAGCGGGGTTCGAATATGTGAAGAAGATACTCAAATCTTCCATAAATAAAATCCCAATCAATTTCATCTTCAAGGAATCGGTAAGCAAGATTACAAAAGCATGTGTAAAACTAATCAACGGATTCATCGGGTGCTTTTTGTAAATTTATAATTTCTTGATCAAGTGCTTTCTAGTTAAAGTGATTGAAAGCATGGTCTATATTTGCGACCAGATGAGCAAGAGAATGAATATATTTTTTGGGCAGTGTGGCACACCAGTGCATTGGGTGCCCTCGAAGTGTGTAGATGAATAGTGCACAGCCCATGTATTCTTCAAACAATCCATGTCTTTCACATGAGCCTACAATGTTGATTGCATGCCTAACCAAGGCTACATAGCCTCCACCATCAAATGTTTTATGAGACAAGTTATCTGAGAGATTTTCCGAGATGATGAAATCGTTTCCATAAGACATACATTCCGGAAGAGCAACTCGGTAGTTAGTCATGATAGATGTGTAGATATTCAAAGCAGATGTGAGGACTTAGCTTGTCATCTAGCCCTCCTTCTAGCGCCAAAATGTTGACGGTGTTGGACCCACCAACATGTAAGGGGATGTCCTCGGTAAGAAGTCCTAATTAGACCTCAGACCGTTTGGTGTATGAGTCCCAGCAGTGGGTCACATAGCAATGCCTTGACTGTGATTTTTCACAGAGGCAATCAACATAACTCTGTTAGTAGCAAGGGTGTGACCGCTACAATGAGTCAAGGAAGTTGCATGAGAGGTTCTAACACTGGTGGGTTGAGATGAGTGTGCCCCTTGGCAACATGTAACAGTGCTTGAATAGGAAGGGAACACACAAGCGAAGATGCATCACAAGCTGGAAAGCAAGTCAACTAGCAATCCAAAGTGATGGTTAAACCAACCAACACATTTCGGAAATATTCATACATGCTCATAAAAAACATTCCATACATGCGTGCATAATAAAGCAAATACATATTCCATTTAGAGTAAATAAGATAGATGGAATAAAATACAACATATGCATGAAACATTCTGGCTCTTATTATATAAAGAAGTGTAAGTTCCAGTCATACAATACATCCATGTACACCCGATAGCCCCAACAGTGGAATGTTACTGCCACATCCACCTCCTCCTCCAAAGATATGTACTAGCTCCGTGCAATGGAGAAGCCAAGGCGCATTACAATACTACCCAAGCTCTCTCCAAGATAGTCTTATCGAAAGCTTGGCTGACCAAAATCCTTTACAATGAGTTATGAGGTACTATTTATAGAAAAGGGTGGGGTGACCCTTGACATTCCCCTTTGTCACAATTCATCTACCCTCATGATTCTTCATCTACACTATGACTGTTACATCCAACTATTGACACTTGAACTTCAACTTGACATGACGTTACATTACGATGCACATGTGCTCATGTGAGACAAAATGGCTTGCGCAAGCCATTCAAGGCATCACTGACACTATGTCCGTTGAGGTGAGACCAACTCTTTGACATGATTGTGATGGTGAAGGTGGTGAGATGATGCCAAGCTTGGTTGTCCGTGATGGTGTGCATGCACTCCATGGTGACATCTTTCCAAAGCAAACTCTTGCCTCCGTTTCATCTGGGTGCATTGGTATGGCTCCTTCGTCCAACTCGTCTGATAGCATGCGCATGGTCTTCTTGGGTGTGGCTAAACCGGCAACACACTGATGCATAGTGTCCATGTTGATCTTCAAGTGTGTGATGGTGATCATGCGCATCAACTTGTCAAAGTACATGCTCAGCTCCAGTTGGACTTGCTTCTTGTCTTCGCCTTGGTGAGTGTGCTAAATGGTTTGGATCACATGTGTGTGCACAATGACATGCATGTTGCTAAATCCCTTGCATGTGATCAACAACACTGCTCACCATGTCTTCTCCATGCCAGCTGTTGGGATAGATCTATAACTTATAAGGGTGTAGTTTCATCTGTGAGTGCATGTTGCGCCCACTGCTCTTCCTGTTCCTGCTGCAACTCATTCGTCTCTCTATGTAACTTCATGTTCTTCCTTGAGTTGTTGCTTCAGCACATGCAACTCCTTCTTTGTTCCATTCTCCGTCTTTACGCAATCTTAATGACATGTCATCACCTCATAGCCTGAGTCTCCAAAGTTTCTTTCATCATCAATGGATCTGCTTGAGCTTGCAACTTTGTTTCGTCTCTATGTTGTCAACAACCTTCCTCTTGCACTTGTTGCATTCATTGCATTTGTTGCATTTGGTATGCTGTCATCAATTGTTGTCCATGATGCTGCTCCCTGTGATGCTGCTCATGTCATATCTTGATGTTCTTGTCTACAAACAACTTGATATCTTCGTGAGTAGTCAAGCTCATAGACATTTGATCGACTGCATCTCTAGGTGTGATCTGAATGGTGTCTTCGACTTTGCTCTCTTGGAAACCATTGTACCTACACTTCTAAGAGGTAGATGAACACCTGCAATACCTGGAGACATGGCAACACTCATGGAAAGCAATCAATTAGTCGAAAACCAAAATGAACTTGAGAACTGACTTGCAACATACTTGTGTGACTGATCATGAAGGTTGCGCAATTTCGGCCAGGAGGTCGGGAGACTGACTGCCAAGACTGTGCAAGGCACAGTCTAGGTTGCTGGGAGACTGACTGACTGTTGGAACTGCGCAATGCACAATCCAGTCTAACTGCTAACTGCTGGAATTGCGCAATGTGCAATCTTAGCTGGCAATGGTTGCAGGCTCAGTGACTGCATTGCGCAATTTTCTGGGCTAGCAGTCACTGTCCCTCAGAAATGCGCAAAGAAGTCATGGAGGATAGTGCCTGGATAGAAATGTGCATTTCTGGAGAGGAAGACAGAGCCTTCCTTCCCCATATTGTGTAATGTTGTCTCAAGTGAAAGCAGAGTCCACGCCGAGGTTACCCAGACTCACCGATGGGAAACTGAATGTGAATGTGAGTTTGAATGCATGGTGATACTGAGTGTAAGCATAAGTGAATGATCATGCATGAAAACGGTGAATGATAGATTCAGAAAATGAAACAACATGCATGTGGGTGAGGCGAGTCGTCGGATCAGCGACCGTTGTGAAAAACAGTTTCATGCATGCGATAGCAGTGAGATAGCAACGAAAACTGAAACAGTGATAGTACAAGATAATATGTGTCAAAATGACAACAAACACTCAATGAAATCAAGCATACAATGTTCATACGAAGCGAAACGCAAAAAGCGCTAGAAATGCAACACAAGTCATGCAAAGCGGGCCTACCCCAAAACAGCTAAGCTGACTGTGTCGATAGCTCCTAGCTTCGATGTGGGATGTCAGAGGTGCAAGGTTGATGTGAGGAATGAGATTTGTGGCGTTCGGTTGATGATTTTTGATAAAATAGAGGTTGTGATTTGCATGCCACAAATCTAGGGAAAGCGGAACTTAGTGAGAGGTTTCTGAAATGATCCTTTCGTGTAACCTCCAATTGCTAAAAATAGATCACTGAAACAAGGGATGCCTTTGCATGCTACCTTGGGAGAAGCAGCCCATGCATGCATGTCAGTTTTGCTCGGTCCCCGAGGGAAACGGTCAACTCAGTTGTACATCCAAGAGACTGCTCGACTACTGGGAGAAAATGCGCATTTCTAGTTGGGAGCTGGGCTATATGCCCAAGAGATTTGAACAATTTATAGGAAGAGAAACTGACTGCTACCTAGATTTGCACAAATTTTGGGCTGAGAAGCCTTGCTGGGGAAAATTGCGCAATTTTCCGTATGAGTGTTGATTGCCAGAATTGTGCAATTTTGGAGCCCAGCAGGTTGTCAGTCAGGATTGCGCAATTTCTAGAGGGAAGGCTATTTTCCCTTCAAAATGGTGCAATTTCTTGGGAGAGCTGCTCAGCCTGCAACTAGAGCAAGTCCAGATGATCAGCCTGTGATGGGAATGCATCGAGCTGTGATCGACAGGCTGCCTTTATGCAAGGAAAACACTGAAGCTTGTGTACTTGATGAAGCAAGACATGCTGCTGTGAAGGTTAGAAGGGAGGCTCCAAAACGAAGCTAAAGCAAAATTTTGGAGGGTGGTTGTAGCCGCTACAACGGAGTCCTAGTTTTTTTACCAAGTTGGAGCTTGAGAGATTGGAGTCCTAATTATTGACCAAGGTGTAGGTTGGATTTATTATGAGTATTGGAATCCTCACCCAAGATTGGAGCCTTGAAAATAATTGAATAATTTGTTGTACAAGTTGGAGTTTGATTGTTGTAAAGGAAGATTGGGGTCCTCATCATCTTATTAATAAAACTATTTTAATCTTGTTCCTATTTTTTTCCTAGTTTAATTTGTGGAAAGAATCTTAACTAACATAAATTAACAATTGGAAAGAAATATTAATTCACACCCCTCTTAGTATTTCCAACAATTAGAATCAGAGCCAACTTCTTCAATGAACAACCTAATAGCTGGAAGAAGTATTTTGTGTCACAATGGCCAATAAGGATGCAATACATAGTGAAGTATTGCTCATGGAATTCATAGATGATACTAATGAACTTGAAGAAGAAGAAGAAGAAGGAAATATGGATGAATATTTGATCAGTTCTATTGAATAAAATGAAAAACTAAGAAAGAATATCATCTCTCTCAAAAGTGAAAAAGAAGAAGCAAATAGGATAGAAGAAATATTGAACAACAAACTAAAGGAAAAGGAATATATCTGTGAGAAATTGGAAGCCGAAGTTGACTCTCTAAAGAAGGAACTGGACTACGCCAACACAAGTTTAAAAAGTTCTCAAACCCTTGATTTGATCTTAAGCACTCAAAGATCACAATATGAAAAATCATGGCTTTGCTACATAGGTGAATCATCCAAATCAAAGGAGAACACTAGCTCTCATCATGAAGAAATGCCAAAAAGCTATGTTGATGCTCTTCACAATTATCCAAGAGGAGAGAAGCAGTTCCATCCAAGCCAAATATCTACTTACAACAATTCAAGGAATGAAAAGAAGTATTTTCCAAGAAGTAATGCCACATCAAGCCAAGGCTATCCTAATAGGTATCAAACTATTTTCCTTGGTCATCATTTCTTTTGAAAAAAAATTGGACACCGAGATAAGCATTGCAAGGATTATGGAAGTAATAACAATGTTAACTTAAGGGGGTATAGGACAACTTCCCAAATAAGTATTTTGATTCAAGGAGACAAGTTAAGATCAAGACTTATAACTCATTTGATAATTTTGTCAAAGTATAGTCAAGAATGCTCCAAATGTAATAATTCAGGCCATGAATCTCAAAATTGTCCACTTGAGCCGAAAGAAAAGGTTTGGAGAAAGAAGGGATCCACTATAGAAAAATGTGGTCTAGATTTGTGTTCACAAAATAAGGAAAACCAATGGTATGTGGATAGTGGATTTTCTAGACATATGATAGGTGACCAAAAGAAGTTTATCTCACACAACAAAAAGGATGTAAATGTGACTTTTGGGAGTGGTTCTACCAAGATTGTTGGAAAAGGCACAATTAGTCTTATTGATGGAAAAGGAAAAGCACAAAATGAATTATTTATTTATGGACTCAAGCATAATCTTCTAAGTGTCAGTCAAATCTGTGATCAGGGTCATAATCTCATCTTTAGTGCAAAATATTATGAAACCAAAAAATCATATTCAGGGAGAAAAAGAATAAGAACCGTAGACAATGTATATGTTCTCATTGAAATACAAGAAGAAAGATGCTACATCAGTAAACTAGATGAAATTTGGTTATGGCACAAGTGATTGGGACATCTAAACTTTGACAATTTGGTGAAGATCAACAAAACTCAAGCTCTGAGAGACATTCCCTTGATCTCAAGACCAGTAAATGATATTTTTCCACCATGCCAACATGGGAAGAAAACGAGGACAAGCTTCAAGTCAAAATAATTCTCAACATCAAAGCCTTTAGATATCATCCATGTGGATCTGTGTGGACCAACCAGAATTCCATCTCTACAAGGAGAAAGGTACTTTGTATTATTTGTAGATGATTATACAAGAATGATGTGGGTATTTTTCATAATATTTAAATCAAAATCTCTAGAATGCTTTAAGAATTTCAAGACTCTTATCGAAAATGAAAACAACTAAAAAATCAAGTGCCTAAGAACAAATAGAGGTGGAGAATTTACTTCAAAAGAATTCAATGAATTTTGTGAAACACATGGAATCAAAAGGGAACTCTCCATTGTTATAACTCCATAAAAAATTGGAGTGGTTGAAAGAAGGAACTGATCTGTATAAAAGACTACAAGAACAGTGTTCCTTGTAGTTGATTTGCAGCCTAAATTTTGGATAGAAGCAGTCGGGGAAACAATATATACTATGAATAGGGCACAATTTCAGATGAATAGTGACAAAAATCCATATGAATTATGGAAAGGAATACTTACTTCAATGAAATATTTTAGAATATTTGGAAGTAAGTGTTTTATGAATACCAATGATGATTCACTAGGAAAGTTCAATTCTCGAGTTGATGAAGGAATATTTGTTGGATTCTCTACAAGAAGGAAGGCCTACAAATTCTCATTAGGGGATTTTTGAGGTCTAAAATGGGCCTCAAAAAATTATAAAATAATAGTGGAAACAATAAAATAATATTAGATGGCATCATCAAATTTTAGAGGGAAAAAAGAAAAAACTATTTTTTCAAATTGTATTTTCAACTTATCTCCCTATGGGTTTACTCAAATTTTGAGCAAAAACACTCGTTGGATGCATAATTTGATTCCTAATCCAAGGAGTACCCATGTTTCATACTTTTGATGGATCTTGCTACACGAAAAATGAGAAATACATGAAAAACGTGATTGCAATCATGTTTTTTCATGTATTTCTCATTTTTCGTGTAGCATTGTCTATCAAAAGTATGCAACATGGGTACTCTTTGGATGAGGAATTACATTTTTCATCCAACGAGTACTCTCGCTTGAAATTTGATTAAAATCTTAGGGAGATAAGTTGAAAATATGAGTTGAAAAAGTAGTTTTATTATTTTATTATTTTTTAATCTTTTTACTTTTTTATTCCAAAAATGTTGAATCATCCCCCATCGTTGACATCATCATCTTGAATCCTATTGGTTCTTATAAAGTTAATTTTTGTTGTACATTTTTCTTAGGAGGCCCATTTTAGAGCTCAAAATTCCCCTAATGACATCAATCAATTGCGAAAGATAGTTGAAAGTATTGATGTAAATATTGATGAAGCTTTTATTGAAAGAGAAGTCGAAATCAATGAAGAAGATCATATCCTTGAAGATTCAGAAGAAGATGTTGTAAAAGAAGAAAAGGAGACAGAAAATCAAAAGGAACCATCTCAAACTCCATCAAGGGTAAAATTTGTTGAAAATCATCATCCGGAAAATAAAATTATTGGTGATGTAGATGATGGAATACATACTTAAAGGAAGATGACAAATACACCAAAAATAAATGGCATTTACCTATTATCGATGATAAAACCAAAGAACTTCACTCAAGCTAGTAAGCATCCTCGTCAGATAAAAGCAATGGAAGAAGAGATGCATCAAATTGAAAAGAATGGAACATGGGAGCTAGTGCCTTGTCTAAAGGACAATAATGTCATAGGAACCAAGTGGGTTTTCAAAAAGATGAATGAAGAAGGACAAATCATCAGAAACAATGAAAGGTTGGTGTGCAAGGGGTACTCTCAAATTGAAGGAATTGACTTTGAAGAAGTCTTCAGTCATGTCGCTTGATTGGAAGCTATAAGTATGTTTTTCATATTTTCTTGCTCAAAAGGCTCAAAATTTATCAAATGGACATAAAATAAACATTTCTAAATGGTGACCTAAAGGAAGGAGTATACATGGAATAACCAAAAGGGTTTGATTTGGCATAATGAAAAGACTTTGTTTGAAAATTGAAGAAGAACTTGTATGAATTAAAACAAGCTCCAAGAGCTTGGTATGCTAGACTTGATCATTATATTCAAAAACAAGGTTTCAAAAGAGGAGTTACTGGGAGCAATCTTTACATGAAGATAGGTAAACACAACTTGCTAATCACACTTGTGTACATTGATGACCTGATTTTTTCCAGCAAAAATGGTGACATGAGTCATGAATTTTCCCAAAACATGTCAAGAGAATTTGAAATGTTGATGATTGGGGAATAATATTAGTTTCTTGGACTTCAAGTAACCCAAACCCAAGAAGGTATGTTCATATCACAAGAAAAATATCTATGGGATATGCTTAAGAACTTTGGAATGGAAGAATGTGTTGTTGTGGGCACGCTTATTATTACAGGTTGCAAGCTAAGTAAGGATGATGAATCTCCTCTAGTGGATGCTACTCTTTACAGATCAATGATTGCATGAATTTTATATCTGACAGCTTCATGACCAAACATCATGCATGCAGTAGGAATGGTTGCAATATTTCAATAAGCTTTTAAGGAATCTCATATGCTAATTGTAAAGAGAATACTCAGATATGTGAAAGTCACTCTTGATTTTGGACTATGGTACCTTAAGAGAACAAATCTTACCTTGACAGAATATACTGATGCAGATTGGGCAGGAAGTGTTCATGATCGAAAGAGTACCAGTGGGAATTCTTTCTTTTTGGTAGATTGTCTTATGTCTTAGTGTTGGACACCTAATCCTCTAATGGTTGGTGTGGTGGAATATGAAGAGTCATTGGATTCCAAGAGACCTTGGAAGATGAATCCAATGGTCATGGAAAATATATAAATGTAAATCATTGTGAATAGTAAGCGTAGTCCAATGATTTATCTCAATTTTCCTATGATTTTAGTGTGTTTAACACGGTATCAGAGCAACCGATCCCTTGCCCTGATCTAGTGTGAGCAATTTGTTTTTTTGGCCTCTGTAAAGCTACTTATTTATACCTATATCTCTGATTTAACCAGAAACACTCATCATGGTCGATTACACCATGAAAATCACTTCTCACCCCATTCAACACGTCTCATGTCATCTCGCATCTCAGATTTTGTCTCTATGACACTCCAAAAATATATGCAAACTATCCTTGTGCCATTTCCATTGGCCTTCTCATTCATATTAGTTCCAAGGAAAAGCACATACTAAATTAGGTTTTGGAACCTCATAGCTAATAGCGAGAGAAATTTTGTTAGTTCTGGGAGTGCCCATGAGAAGAAGGGCATAGGTAACCATATCAAAAAAATTATTGGTTTCTTCCATATCTGTTTACTACAACGAAAAGGCTCTCTACCTGAAGAATCAAGATGCCCATAATTACATGGAGTAAACCAAATTTCAAGAAAGCATACTCGTATAGTTTAGAAGTTTTTCCCTGGCTAGAATTTTAGGGCTTTGAACTCCACAATATTGTGGTATGGTTATCGGCCCATACTCAAAAGTGCTTCCACATAACTCTACATTTGTCAGAGAGTTAGAGGATTGATTTCACACACAAATATATTAGCAATGATGTTGGCCATTGATAGGATTTTGCTGGTTTATTTATGTGAGCTGACAAGGAGCTAGATTTTGTCGCCGAAGTTGGAAAATCTAGCTTCTTTTCGGTGAGTTTGGGTTCAACTTCTGAAATTTCAAACCAATTGCCGAAATTTGGGGCTATTTTCTTAGTTAAAGAATCGTGTTGTGCGACTTCAAATTTATTTGAGGGTTGTTTCCCACAGAGGTATATTCTTCTGTTGAAGTAAGAGGAGTGCCAACTTTGTCTAAAAAATATTTTCTAGTGTATTCATTTACCTGCATTCATTGGAATGAAATCTTGAAGATTTTTTGCAATGATTTAAAAAACAATTCTCACCTGAACATTGGTCAAAGTTTGAATACAAAGTGTTTGGAACATCCTGGTCGTTGTCTCCACTGTAATTCCTACAACGTTGAGTCTCGATGCATTGGTTTATGTTTAGTACGTTGTGAATGGATTGCTAGTCATTTATGTATGAACTAAAGCAGTGAGTTATTCATGGTATGCACATTAAATTTTTATTTGGCTTCCTATTTTACTCACAAGCAAAGTCAAATTATAAAGTGGTTGTACACTCTCTTTTGCATATTTGTTTCCTAGTCTACCCACAAGCAAAGCTGAATTGTAAAGTGTATGTGCACTCTCTCGATTTTGAGCCTCTATGTTATATATCTATGCAACAACTCGACAACTTGATGAGTGGAATAAGATAGGTGAATACATCAATTTTTGGAATATTATTGACACCTTTCATTTGTTGAACTTGAGTTGTTGACAAACTAGTCAGACTTACTAATTTGTTAGAATTATTAAATACCCTAATAGATTCCATTGTTGATGGTATGGTAAAATTCAACAAAGTCACTCTCATATACATTCAAACCTATTTGCAAAATGCACAAGACAAGATTGATTTTTTTCATCTTGAGTCATAGCTAAAACGAGATGAATTACAATAGAAGAATTGTCATTTTGAACTTGCTTTTGTTGAGAACAATCCCCTTTTTTAGTCTGAAGTTGAGTCCCATCAAAATCCAGAAATAAATTAGATGAGTAAACTTGAGGTTGATTCACATTCAGTGCCCAGTGCAAGAGAATATTTTCCTATAGATGTAGAAGTTCAAGTTCCACTTCTGAATCGCATCATCAGATCTTGGGAAGAAATTATTAATAACAGGAACAAAATTGGTCTTGGATATGGAAATGATGTATCCTTTCATACTCCAGATAATTCCAAACCCATCAAATTTCAAAGTGTTGGATTTATTCAAGATAACTTATCTTCACCTACTCCTCATTTACAACAGATTGCCAATTGCCAACACTGTAACCGAGTTGGCCATGTGAAATATCATTGTTTTAATATTCATGTATGTGAGCATTGGGTCATCACACTCATCATTCAAACAAATTCCTAAAAAACAAGCCTCTTCCAAGCATGAAGATTCACCTTGGACAAATCACTTCTTGGTAATGGGCTTCAAAAACTAAGAAGATATTTTGATCATATCATAGAATGCCTTCTCAAGTATTGAAAAGTCTTGCATTTTAGTTCTATTCATCTTCTCACCTTGTATTTGATGGGTGGGGGGGGGTGGGGAATTTATGGTCATCTACAAGCTTCATAGATACATCAAGTGAGCCTAAGCCACAACCTAAACATGTTGCCTGAGCCTACAACCATAGACAAGAATACCTACTTTCAGAGTTGTAGCCAGAGATAGAGAATCCCATGAGCATGTATTTTGGTTGGTGGCCTTCCTTAAACCACTGTAGGTTTAAACCTCCCTTTTCAGGTTGAGGTTCTCCCCTTTCATATAGCAGAAGACTAACAACTTCTTTCTATATTTCCAATTGTTCTGGGAACTGGTTTAAGCGTTCCAAGTTGAGACCCCAATGGTCTCTCGTTTCAAAATAATAGGGAGCACTTCCTCTAGAAGAATAATTCAACTTCTTACCATATTTAGAAGAGTTTCAGGAACTGCACTAAGCATTCCAGTGTTGGTGGTCATCCTTAAACCACCATCAGTTGAGACCTTGAGTTCTCCCACCTTATACCATCATCTCAGAGAACACAATCATCCTATTGTTGTCATACATTTTTGTATTTTTGTATTATAGCTCTCTTCTTGGACTCGTATATACCCCTTCAGATTAAAGGGGGGGATTTTGGACACCTAATTCTCTAAGGGTGGGTGTGGTGGAATATAAAGAGTCGTTGAAGTCTAAGAGACCTTGGAAGATGAATCCAATGCTCATGGAAAATGTATAAATTTGAATCATTGTGAATAGTAAATGCACTTCAACGATTTATCTTAATTTTCCTATAATTTTGTGTGTGTTTAACACTTATATTGAAAAGAAACAATCATCTATATCTCTCTCCACATCTGAAGCTAAGTACATATCAATAGTAGATTGTTGTACACAAATTCTATGGATGAAGGAAGAATTGAAGGATGTCAATATAGAAACAAACCAACCTATCACCATCTATCGTTACAACACTAGTGAAATCAATCTCTCACAGAATTCATCCATGAATTCAAAGACAAAACATATCCCAATTAAGTATCATTTTCTCCGAGAACAGGTTGGAGAACAAAACATCAAAATGGAGTATGTCAATACTAAGGAGAAAATTGCATATACCTTCACAAAATTGATGCCTCAAGTGATCCAAAATGGATCCTAAAACCCTCTAAGTCTTCATATAGTTAAAAAAATATCGCAAGGGGAAAACCTATAAAAATGGCGGAAAACACTATCGGGAGAGTAAAACTTGAAGAAACAGCGAAAAGACAGGCCTATCGGAGTCTATTGCGACAATGCACAGGAGCCGTTGGATCTGGCCAATCAACGGTCCAGATACAATCGTCATATCGCAATCGGCGGTCGCAAGCAGAGGCAATCGGGCGCGGCCTTATGCAAATTTCGATGGCAATCAAGCGCAATTAGACGAGGACCGTTGATCAAGTGCGTAGATCTGACGGTCCAGATCTATCCGCGCTATATCGCATTGCTAATATATATATATATATATATATATATATATATAGATAGATATATATATATATATATATATATATATATATATATATATATATATATATATATATATATATATAGATATATATATATATATATGGACTTAACCACGGCCCGACAGATCAGTGATATGTGATTGTGATATCGCAATATCGCATCGCAACATTGTAAAGGGGTGATGCCAAGAGGCCAACGACCATGCAATACGTCGATATCCAATAAGGCTGATCAACGCAATTGGCGATCAGAAGCCAATCCAATATGTGATATGCGATACAGCCGAACCCAATGGGGTTTATAAATAAAATTTAATATAATTTGAGTTCCAGAAAAAGGGCTTTTTCTATGTAAAATCGCATTTTTGTTAAATAAACAAAAAAACAAAGGAAATGTGAATTGGGCGATAAAACGGACCCGAAAGGGTTTTTATATGCAGTGATATGTGTTTTGAGTTTCGAAACAAGCGGGATTTCGGGCGAGCCTAAGGCGGTAAGCGGTATTCGACGAGCTTCGCCCGAGCCCATACACTCGCCGACACATGGCTAGGCGCCGGAGATAGAAAACCACCCTTTTCGGGCGGGTAACCTCCGTGCGCCTAAGCCACCTGAAATCAATAATAATCATTGGATCAATGATCACTTGCGATAGCACCCGAAGACAGATCCAAAAGGATTATAGGGTGGAATTGATAATATTTCAGATCCGATAGACTGTGTTTGGGCAGATTTTCCCGTGTTTTCTGTGTAAATAGAGAACAACCATTTTGGGGATTTCAAAGGGCACCGATGGTCCCTTCCATTGCAGAACAGGTGGCCACCTTCCCTGAAGGTGTTAACAAATGATTACTTAACACTCAGAGGGGGATTTGAGCGGACAGAGGCTGGGAGCCAGAGAGCCCAGAAGAGGAAACGAACAGACAACGCCGATTGGCTTAAAAGCCACAGAATGATAGAGACAGAGGCAAGTAGTGCTGATATAGAGAGAAAACAGAGAGAGAGAGAGTCAGTGAGGAGAGTCTGTGTACTCAGAAAGACTTGGGGGATCCAAGTAAAGCCTTGTTTTGTATCTATTGTGTGAGACTCAAATTGAGCTCACTTTTGTAAGAATCTGCTCTTGAAAGACATAATAGAGAGGTCACCATTGAAGGCTGGACTAGGAGATGTAGCCCAGGAGTGTTGGGTGAAATCCTTGATTATCTTGTTGTGTTATGTGTGTGTGTCTGTTATGTATCTTTAAGTGCTTCATTGTCTATATTATTCACAATCTTATCGATCTGTTGCACTAAGTAATATAGGCAAATCCATGCACATGAGTCTGTAATACCTTAATATCAGTCTAAGATTTCATTTTCAAATCAAGTGGTATCAGAGCTTTAGGTTTGCTAAGGTTAGGCAAGCTTGTGCTGGATTATTGAATGCTAACAAGGTCAAAGCTCAAACTAGGAGAATGAGAACTTGTTGAGGCTAATCCAGAAATTGGAAGAATTTATCCTAGGAGGAGAATGGCAGAACAAACCCCATTGGAGTCAGAATCTCAGTTCATGGACAGTTTCATGACCATGAGAGCCATGGTGGAAGAGATGTATTGAGAATTTAAGAAAGGTTAAGGTGAAAGTACTTCAACCTCTAAACAAGACAAAGGAGCAGAGGAACCTTCTCTAGATGCCCCAGAGGGCAAAGGGAAAGGGGAAAAGCTTCCTCCATCATCTCCTCCACCATCACCTCCATCATCCTCATCTCCTAGCCCTGAAAAGAAAAAGAAGAAAACATCTGTGATTAAATTAGATGTGAAATTTGATTTTCCAATCTATGATGGAGAATTAAATGTAGAAAAGCTAGATAACTGGATTAGACAGATTGATGTATATTGCAGGGTGCAGAACATTGATTCAGAAAGGAGAAAGATTCAGCTGGCTAGCCTTCGCCTTGGAGGAACTTCCCTAGTGTGGCGGGAAGGCAAGACACAAGATGATCTGAAGAGACATGATAAAATTCTTTCTACCTGGAATGAATTTGTTTCTACCATCCAAAAACAATTCTATCCACTAGCTTATATGCAGCAAGCAATGATGAGTTGGCAAACTCTTCGCCAATTAAAGGGCCAAAGTGTACAAATCTATACCCAGAAATTTAGAAAAAGAACTTTAACTCTAGGCATATCTCTAGACTCACCTGAAACTTTGTTGAAGTATATAGGTTGTCTGCATAGCTATTTGAGGCACACCATTCTCATGTTTAATCCCACTATCCTAGATGATGTATCAGTTCAGGCTACACATCTAGAGGCCAGAGGCAAGAATTTGAACCCAGAGATTGGGGGATCATCAAAACCCTCTACAAGCAAGAACAAGGAAAAGAAAAAGCTGAAATGGAAAGAGAGGAAGGCAAACGCTGTACAAAAAGACAAACCTTCATGCACTCATTGCAAGAAGGATGGACACGATGATGAACACTGCTGGTCTTTGCATCCGGAGCTGAAACCCAAGAAGTTCGGTGGTAAGAAGAAGAAGACTACTGCTGCTATTCAGAGGGACTTGGGGTCAGACTCAAGTGATGAAACAACAATCGCAGCCACAAGTATAAAAGGTAAAAAGTCTGAAACATCTACAAGTAATTCTGCACAATCTATTGATAATGAAGATAATGAGAGGAAAAGACATGAGCTTTTTCATATTAGAGTTATTTCCAAGCATAAAAAGATTGATACTTTATTTGATAGTGGTTCACAAGTAAACTTGATTTCTGAAACAATTGTAAAGAAGTTGGGCTTACTAACAGCACCTCATAAGAAGCCATATCCATTAGGTTGGGTATGTGATAAAGCAAAGCTACAAGTGACTAGACAATGTAAACTTAGGTTTGCTATTGGGTCAAGTTTTGTAGATGAGGTTGAGTTAGATATAGTTCCCTTGGATATATGTGGTATTGTTTTAGGAAGTCCTTACTTGTATGATAGAAAAGCCATTTTCTATAGAATTCAAAATAAGTATCAACTCACAAAAGATGGAATAGAATATATTGTAAGAGCTCATCAACTCAAAAATAACTATTCTCTCATAAACTCAGGGCATATTAAAAGAATTGTAAATTCATGCAAGCAACTTTTACTAATGGTTGTAAAGGAAAAGACCCTTGATAAAACCAATGTATTTGAAGGTTGTGATGCTAAACAGAAAGTTGATTTAGATAAAGTTGTTTCACAATATGATATCCTATTTCAAGAACCTAAAGGCCTGCCACCCAAAAGGGAAATAGTACATGATATTCATTTGCAGCAAGATGCTCCATTGCCTAACATCGTAATGTACAGGTTATCCGCTTTAGAGAATGCAGAGATCAAGAAGCAGGTACAGGAGCTGCTTGATAAAGGGTTCATAAGACCAAGCACATCACCATGTGGATCTCCAATCATGTTGGTGAGAAAGAAAGATGGTTCGTGGAGGATGTGCATTGATTACAGAGCACTGAATAAAATAACGATCAAGAATCGTTATCCTCTTCCTCGCATTGATGATCTATTAGATCAGCTGAAAGAAGCAGTTTACTTTTCCAAGTTGGACTTGCATAGTGGCTATCATCAGGTCAGAGTAGCAGAACAAGATGCATGGAAGACTGCTTTCAAAACAAAGCAAGGGTTGTATGAATGGCTGGTTATGCCTTTTGGCTTAACTAATGCTCCTGCCACTTTCATGAGAGTTATGAATGATGTACTCAGGCCTTTTATTGATGATTTTGTAATTGTATATTTAGATGACATTCTTGTTTTCAGTAAAACATGGGAAGAACATTTGAAGCATGTAAAGCAGACTCTAGATGTTTTGAAAAGAGAAAATCTCTATGTGAAATTATCAAAATTGGAATTTGGCAAAACATCTTTAAATTATTTGGGTCATATTGTAAGGGGTGGTGAATTGAAGATAGATCCCTCTAAGTTTGAAGTCATTGTGAACTGGCCTAAACCCAAATCTGCTACAGAAGTTATGAGTTTCCTAGGAGCAGCACAATATTGGAGAAACTTTATTGCTAAATTTTCCTTGATTGTAGCTCCCTTACATGCTTTAACAAGATTGAACAAGGTGTTTCAGTGGGGAGGCAAACAGCAGAAAGCCTTCGACACCTTGAAAGAAAAAATTAGTATAGCACCAGTACTAGCATTGCCAGATCTTCAACGACCATTTGAGATTGAAACAGATGCCAGTGACTATGCCATGGGAGCAGTGTTGATGCAACACGGTAAACCCATATGTTATTATTCTGAGACATTTACTTCTACAGTAGTTAATTATCCCACATATGATAAAGAATTGTATGCATTTGTACAGAGTGTGAAAAAGTGGAAACATTACCTAATGGGCAAAGAAACAATCATACATACATATCATCAACCACTTCAATATTTACATTCACAAACTAAATTGCAGCAATCAAGACACTATAGGTGGATGGGTTTTCTACAGCAGTTTCGTCTTGTCATCAGATATAAGAAGGGCATACACAATAAGGTTGCAGATATGTTAGCAAGACCAATCATAAATGCATCTACTATACTTAAGCATAACTCAGTATTGCATGAAAGCTACATTGAACAATATGCTCAAGATGTAGATTTTAAAGATGTATATGCAACTTTAAGTCAAGGCAAACAAGTAGAAGAATTGGATTATCATGTTAAGGACCAACTCTTATATCATTTGGGAAAGTTATGCATTCCTCAAACAGATTGAGTCAACATAATCCGAGAAGCACATACTTCTCTAATATCAGGGCATTTTGGTATAAATAAAACAGTTGCATAGCTGCAAAGATTCTGTTATTGGCCAAGAATGCATAAAACAGTTTCTAGATATATTAAAGGGTGTACCATGTGTGCTACAAGCAAGCTCAGTAATAGAAAATTCGGCTTGTACACTCCACTTCCAGTTCCTTCTCATCCTTGGGAAAGTGTTTCCATGGACTTTGTTGGGGATTGCCAAAATCTAGAAAAGGTCATGATTATTTATATGTTATTATGGACAGGTTCAGCAAAATGTGTATTTTAATACCTTGTAACAAGCAGATTACAACTGAACAAACAACGAAGTTGTTCTTTCAACATGTATGGGTTCATTTTGGGTTACCCACTTCTATTGTATCTGATCGAGATTCCCGGTTTGTTGGGAAGTTTTGGTCAAGTCTATGGGAGTTGATGGACACTGAATTGAAGAAAAGCACAACATTTCATCCACAAACAGATGGTCAAACAAAGGTAGTCAACAAGACAATGATCCAGTTGCTTAGAGGCTATTGCAGCAAGCATCCCAAGCTTTGGGATGAACATTTGTGTTATGTGCAACATGCTTACAACCGTGCCAAGCATTCTTCTACACAGAGATCTCCTTTTGAGACTTGTTTTGGTTTTACCCCAAGGTCTCCCTTAGATTTTTTCTTTAGTAAAGACATAGCAGTTGATGGACACAGTGATGTGGACAAAGCAACCAAGTTCATTGAAGAAATCCAAGAAATTCACCAGGCAGTGCAGGAACAGCTGGAAACAAGCTAGGAAAAGTACAAGGCAAGGCATGATAAGCATCGAATTAAGCATAGCTTCCAAGTTGGTGATCAACTCTGGCTGTACATCAGCAAAGACAGAATGCAAGGTGAAGGTAAGAAGCTGAAGTGAATAATGTATGGGCCTTTCTAGATACTTGAGAAAATTGGTGAAAACACTTTTTGCCTTGATTTGCGAGCTTATATGCATATCTATTCAGTCATTAATGTAGAGAACTTGAGACTATATGAACCTTCATTGATTGAAGATCCTGAAGAGCAAAGTCAATTGCCTTCTATTGATGATCTGTTGTGTGAATATCTCAATGAGTTGCAGGAAGACACAGTTCTGGATAGGAAGGTGAGAACTACACGCAAAGGGGATGTTGAGTACCTGAGAATCGGACTCAAAGGTTCAAAACCAAGCAGTGCACGATGGATAGAAATTGGACAAGTGACGAAGCTGTATCCTCACTTGATTAATGCTTAAAAACCAACTTTTGGTGGTCCAAAAGCTTTTTCAGTGGGAAGGCATGATCCAAAATGGATCCTAAAACCCTCTAAGTCTTCATATAGTTAAAAACTATCGCAAGGGGAAAACCTTTAAAAATGGCGGAAAACACTATCAGGAGAGTAAAACTTGAAGAAACAGCGAAAAGATAGGCCTATTGGAGTCTATCGCGACAATGCACAAGAGCCATCGGATCTGTCCGATCAACGATCCAGATCCGATCAACATATCGCAATCGACGGTGGCAAGCAGAGGCAATCGGGCACATCCTTATGGAAATTGTGATGGCGATCAAGCGTGATTAGACGAGGACCGTTGATCAAGCGTGCAGATCCGACGTTCCAGATCTATCCGTGCTATATCACATCACTAATATATATATATATATATATATATATATATATATATATATATATATATATATATATATATATATATATATATATATATATATATATGGACTTAACCACGGCTTGACGGATCAGCGATATGTGATTACGATATCGCAATATCACATCGCAGCATTGTAAAGGGGTGATGCCAAGAGGCCAGCGACCATGCGATACACCGATAGTCGATAAGGCTGATCAGAGCAATTGGTGATCGGAAGCCAATCCAATATGCGATATGCGATACAGCCGGACCCGATGGGGTTTATAAATAAAATTTAATATAATTTGAGTTCCGGAAAAAGGGCTTTTTCTATGTAAAATCACATTTTCGTTAAATAAACAAAAAACAAAGGAAATGCGAATTGGGCGATAAAACGGACCCGAAAGGGTTTTTATATGCAGCAATATGTGTTTTGAGTTCCGAAACAAGTGGGATTTTGGGCGGGCCTTAGGCAGTAAGCAGTATTGGATGGGCTCCACCCGAGCCCATACACTGGCCAACACGTGGCTAGGCGTCGGAGAGAGAAAACCACCCTTTTCGGGTAGGTAACCTCCGAGCGCATAAGCCACCTGAAATCAATAATAAGCGTTGGATCAATGATCACTTGCGATAACGCCCGAAGACAGATCCGAAAGGATTATAGGGTAGAATTGATAATATTTCAGATCCGATAGATTGCGTTTGGGCGGATTTTCCCGTGTTTTCTGTGTATTCTCTGTGTAAACAGAGAACGACCATTTTGGGGATTTCAAAGGGCGCCGATGATACCTTCTATTACAGAACAGGTGGCCACCTTCCCTGAAGGCATTAATAAATGATTACTTGATGCTCAGAGGGGGATTTGAGCAGACAGAGGCCAGGAGCCAGACAGCCCAGAAGAGGAAATGAACAGACAACGCCAATTGGCTTAAAAGCCACAGAATGACAGAGACAGAGGCAAGTAATGTTGAGACAGAGAGTCAGTGAGGAGAGTCTGTGTACTCAGAAAGACTTGGGGGATCCAAGTAAAGCCTTGTTGTTTTGTATATATTGTGTGAGACTCAAATTGAGCTCACTTTTGTAAAACTCTGCTCTTGAAAGACATAATAGAGAGGTCACCACTGAAGGCTGGACCAGGAGACGTAGCCCAGGAGTCTTGGGTGAACTCCTTGATTATCTTGCTATGTTATGAGTGTGTGTGTCTCTTATGTATCTTTAACTGCTTCATTGTCTATATTATCCGCAATCTTATCGATCCGTTGCACTAAGTAATATAGGCAAATCCATGCACATGAGTCTGTAATACCTTAATATCAGTCTAAGATTTCATTTTCAGATCATCGAGAAGCATTTGAGCATCTTCATCAAAATATGGGGGTCATATCTCTTGCATCCCATTAAATCACCCATTTTTTATTGATTCCAAAAGGGGGGAAACATAATGGCAGGGGGAGTAGCATGATGACAAGGGGAGTAACATGACATGATGACAAGGGGGGTAGTTTATGAGAAGTTTTTTCCATCAATAATGAAGGGGGAGATTGTTGGAAGAAAAATTATTATTGATGTCAAAGGAGACACTAGCTCAAGGAATTGATGGTATATGCTTATTTACTCATCCCATAACTCCTATTCATTGGAAATAAAATGAATTTACAAGTTTAAAAACCTTATTTTTCCAAGCCTACATGTGCACACGCTGACCCTCCCAAGTGACATGTATTTTCAAATCATGGGAAAAATCATATAAATAGAAGCCATGGTTCTCCATTTCTCACGTCAGCTCAGTGAATCAAGCAAGAAATATATTCAATCTAAAGAAAGAAGTAGAATTCACAACTCATGAACTAGAAGTTACTAAGAAGACTAAGGAAGGAGCACTTATTTTTACTTCTTGGATCATATTATTTATCTTTGTGATTGGTTTGGAAGAGGGTATACCTTTTTCAAAGTTCATACCTTTGTCCTCAATTGTGAAGTTCTTAAATTCAACCTAGTTTTAAATACATAAAATGTGTTTCATTTTGAAGTTCGAACTAGTGGAAATAATAATTGGGATATGTGGACCTGTGACATAATAGTTCAGACCTGTGGGAATAATAGTTTGGATATGTGGAATTGTGACATAATAGTTCAGACCTGTGGAAATAATAGTTCAGACCTGTGGACCTGTGGCATAAATGTTCAAACATGTGACATAAAAATTTGAACATGCGGCTTGATATTATTCAAATCTGTGGAAAGGTCCAGACCTATGGTTAGAATTTTGTCCTTGTGGCTTAAAATTCAGACCTGAGGCAAGTCTTGACCTTCAGACCTATGGAAAGGACCTTAATTCTTGCATAGATCTTTTGAAGCATTTCTTAGAACCTTTATTGAAGTATATTGGAGGCAATCTTGAAGCATCTGAAGACATTTTGGATATCTTGTGAAGTAATATTTTTTGTAAAATTTTGTTTTTGACCAAGTTGGAGCTTGGAGGGATTGGAGTCCTAGTTTTTTGACCAACTTGGAGCTTGATGGATTGGAGTCCTAGTCGTTGACTAAGTTGGAGCTTAGATTTATTGTGAGGATTGGAGTCCTCACCCAAGGTTGGAGCCTTGAAAATAATTGAAGAATTTGTTGTATAAGTTGGAGCCTGAATTGTTGTAAAGGAGGATTGGAGTCCTCATCATCTTGTTATTAAAATTATTTTGTTCTTGTTCATATTTTTGTCCTAGTTTAATTTGTGACAAAAATATTAACTGATATAACTTAACAATTGGAAACAAATATTATTTCACCCTCCCTCTTAGTATTTCCAACAATTCCAAGGTTATTTACCACACTTAAAAATGTTTGAGGAAAAATTGAGGTTAGCGGGTAAAAGTACTACCAAGAAAGTATTTTGGTTTTACCATCCACCTTTCCATTATTATTTACTACACCTAAAAATGCTTGGGGCAATGTTAAGGTTGGAGCTAAAATTATTAAGGTTATAAAATACGTAGTTGATGAATTATCCTATTCCCCATTATATCTTTGACCCTAAATCAACTTAGGGGGCATATTTCAAGTGTTTTGGATTTATATTTTCCTTATCAAGTCTCATAAGGTACTTTCCTCTACACGAGAAATCCTCATTGGGCACAAATCCTTTCCATTGGGTTCAATTTCCACCACATGATTATCATTCTTTTGGGTTGTTTCCAACATCTAAGGTAAGTCATTATGGATCTTAGGAAACATAAATCTACAACAAAGGTTAGTTAACAAAAAAAACATCACAATACTTCACCAAACCATTAAGTCATTTAAAAAATGTGGATCATCAATATATATTTCAATAATTGGCTATAAACATCATAATAATGTATGCATACAAATCACAATAATATAATATCCAAATAAAAATATATATAATACATTATATTGTAGGTAAAGAATATTAAGATTCAACATATCTCTTTAGCAAAAAGAAAACATCCAAAATCCAAAATTAGCATGCAATGATAATGAAACCACTATCCATCGTAAGATGGAAACTAAGTAGGATGCACAAAGATGAGGTGTTACAACAATGATCCATGTTTAATATTTGCATAATTGGGTTCCCTCAAACCTAATCTATCAACACTTGGAAAAGTCCCTCTGTAACTTCATATGGGCTAGTAAATCTAATGGCAAGGGCTTTCATGGAGTTCATTGGTATCTTTCTTTAATTTTCCACAAACACGGTCGTTTGGGTATTATTAAAACTAAGATTCAAGGAGAGAATTTTTGTGCCAAATAGATAGTGTGCTTTCTGAATAGAGAAGAGTCATGTAGTGTGCTTTCTAAATAGAGAAGAGTTATGTAATGTCTTTCTAATGCGTGACATTGGTGAAGGGAATCCTTCGGGAAAGACAACTTGGTGGGGTTTTACTTTCCAAACTTAAGTGGTCATGCTAATTAAGGGCAAGGTTGTTTCTACATATGTTATTCAAAGAATGTGGAAGGGTTGGGAAGATATGATGTCCTTTCACAGGGAAAACCTTCATTTCATTTTGGGTTTTCTTTTAATTATAATTTTCAATGGCCATCATCCTTAGTTTTGCACAAGGAACATTGATTTTTGAGTTAATATTATTTTCATCGCTAAAGTTGTCTAAACAAGTTATCTAAATGGCTAAATACTTGATTGATAGATAAAAAATGGATTGTGTCACCTTATTGGAAGTTAGGCATAATTCAAGTTGTCAAACATAAACAATTTTATCTCGTTACATGTTTAAGGCATTATTTCCAACAACTGTATCCCCAATTCAGGGCTCTCGATACCTAAGGCTTGATATGAAACCAGACATAGGGATGAGCCACAACATTATGTGTGTGTGTGTTGTTTCAAGCTACAAATGAATCTAATCAACTTAAATAAGGTTTAGCACCTGAAATTTAAACAAAAATCATGGTTATTCCAATCATAGGTTATTCACATATTGAACCTATGGCATAGTACAAACATTCATGGGATATCTAAATAATACCCTTAATTTCATTAAATTGATAAATATCATCCAAAATCTTGTATGCCATTGGAATACAACAATGACTCTTAACCCTATGAGACTCTACAAGAATTGCACTCACAACCTATCAATTATATTAATCTTAAATTGGTATGTTTCAACTTATTCAGTCCTAACCCACACTCCATAACCAAGTCTATATATGAGATACAAAGAGCAAAATACTGATGTTGATGCTCTCTCCAAGAATGACCTCTCCCTCTTGTCGGGGCACATGAATTTTGGACATCCTGTTAATGGTGCGGTCTGTGGTCATGGTTCATTCAAGATCTACTTTCTTGGGTTCATTGGCCTCTGTTTTTTTGTTTGCATTCTTTGGTGCTTTAGTCTTTGTTCCCAATTTTTTTTTCTCTCCTACGATAGAGCTATTCTAGGTTACGATTCTATCTCACACTCATTGATTGTGGTCTCTGGGCCTGTTTTTTGGGGTAACAGGGGTCTTTTGTCTTTCCCTTCTATATACCTCGCTGATGTGTTTGTTGTCTGGGCTTGTTATTTTGGTGATTCCCATATGGTCGCAGGTGATTAAGAATTCATGGGTTATAATCATTGACAATGTAAACATCCTAAATTTTAATGAAGGTTGATATAAGTCTTTCAGATTAATCACATTGATAAGATTTGGTCAACATTTCGAACCAACTAATGTGGTTCATCCTCAAGACAAGGTGAAGAATCAATTGATCTTAAAGAATAAATAATATGGATGCATCATTGCCCAGAATTAGCTCATCCTGAGGACAAGGTATATAATCAATTGATTTTAAGGAATAAATAGTATGGATGCATCATTGTCGAGAATTAGTTGTTGAAAAATAATCGTTGGTAAATTAGTTAAATTAGTTAATCAAGTAAGTAAAACAATATTAATTATTAGAGGAATAAAAATAAATATAAAATAATTAAAATATCATAGAAACTAGCTATTAGAAATAAATAATTATTATATTAATTTTAAGTATTTATTACTTGTTATAAAATACTTTATTAATATTGAAAAAATATAACAAAGTCTATAAAATTATTTTTGAATATTCTATTTTATAGACAATGAACAAAATAAAAATTATAATATATCAACGAAAAAAATATCATAAAAATATGATTATTAATATTTTATAATATTTTTAACTAAAACCAATAATATATATATAAGAGACCAGTATCAACTAGAAATTATTAATATATATAAGAGACCAGTATCAACTAAAACTGCATTAATGCACCTCTCACGAGGTAACAAAATTTTATATTTTGATTCTTTAAAAAAACAAATTATTTGAAGACATATTCCTAATAGTATGATCCTTGGGGACTTCCTATCAATTTCATAATTTCTGAACGAGGATTCACATGCATTCCAATAGGATATTGAATACGGTCTATGTTTATTTTGATGAACATTGATATCATTTTCTTTCTGGCTAACGTGGATTGATAAAACATCACGTTGAATCTATATTTCCGAGTACCACTTCGATTTAACGGCGCTTTATCAGGTAATATAGTGTCATCCGCCGACATTAATGACAGACAAACTGAATAAACTTTCCTGCAAGCTTGGCCGCTAAGAAAGCTTCAGAACTTATTTAGTAAACAAATCATTTTAATCATTTTAAACTGATTGGTTAGTTGGTAATCAAGCTAGAATTTTATCACGATGAAAGGAGTTGTCCAATGAGGTCACAATTTGGGTAGGATGGTTAATTTTTTGGTAGATAATTTATTTTCAAGAAATTTGACTTTTGCTATGTTTAAATTCAGCAGTGTTAAGAAATTTTGGGGCATTTCAAAATCCTGAAGTTTGATTGTTGTAATTTGGATTCTCAAAAATTTCTGCGGGATTTTCTCAAAATCATATCGGAATTTCTATTGTTTTTGAGGCTAAATTGTGACATGTCGAAACTATGCGGTTGAGGAAAGGTGTTGTCTAACGGAGGCCACAATTTCACCCAGATGACCAATTTCTCGTCAGAATGTGGTCATTTTTTTTCAAGAAATCTCTCTGTTGCAATGTTTAAATCGTTTTTTTAATCGCAGAAATGGATTCAACACCATCACGAATCTATGGTCCGCCCAAAATCTTGAAGCTTGATAGCTGTAACCTGGATTTTCAAAATTTTATGTGGGATTTTCTCAAAATCATATCGGAATTTCTATTATTTTCGGGGGATATTGTGCCCTGTTTAGACTCGACGATTGAGAAAAGGTGTTGTCTACCAGGGCCACAATTTTGCCTGTAGGGCCAATTTCTCTTGGAAATCTGGTAATTTTTTTTCAAGAAATCTGATTGTTGCAGTGTTTAAATTGTTTTTTATGGCAAAAATGGATTAAACACCACCAAGAACCTTTTGAGAAAAGGCCTTGTCTACCAAGGCCACAAATTTGCCTGGAGAGCCAATTTCTCGTCCAAATCTGGTAATTGTTTTCAAGAAATCTGATTGTTGCAGTGTTTAAATCGTTTTTTTTTATGGCAAAAATGGATTAAACACCACCAAAAACCTTTGGGGCACCCCAAAATCCTGAAGCTTGACAGTGGTATCCGAGATTCTCAAAAAATTCTGTGAGATTTTCTCAAAATCATATTAGAATTTCTATTTTTTTTTTTCAGCAAAATTGTGATCTGTTTAGACTACGCGATTGAGGAGATGCATTATCTATTACCCGACGGCCCAGTTCTCATCAGAATATGGTGAAAAAAATTAATGTGTTTAAATCGTTTTTTCGTTTCAGAAATAAAATAGTGATTTCAAATTCTCATTAATTTTCTACACGATTTCAATTATAAACTGGCTAAACATCGTAACACCCAAATTAGTCTCCTGAGTGGATCATTCAACACAGAGAAGCAATCTAATTTCGCTTGTAACACAAGCCATACTTAAAGAAGTGGTGGATGTGAATGCTCAGAAAATGGGAAAACGACATATGAGATCACCAGCCGGTCATCCCTATAAGTTAAGAACATATGCCTTTTCTATTACGTTACCAGACTGAACTTTTGTTCAAGGCTCTGTCTCACTGTTGCACCAATGGAAAGTAGAGCAGACTACTGGTCGGCCAGGGCCCAGCATAGATCCACGCAAACGAAAGGCAGAGACATGTGACTGTGATACTAGCCACAACCTCACATAAATAAATACATGCCCAGGCAAGCCTGACAGAGGGCAATGTAACCAATGCATATGATATCATGTCAGCGTTTTAAGATAGCAGTTCATTAGTTCGTGTGTTAGCCTCATTCAATACAAAGCATAGAGCCCTGAAGAATACAAAGTATTTGTTGATCTATAGTCAGCATCATACCTACCAACCCAACTTGGGAATGCAGATTCATATCCCTCGTCCTGCACCTCTTTACCCATTTTTATTACAACATAGTACAAACCAAACCAACATTTAGCTCCTCTTCAGTAAGGTTTACAGACACACGCCATCTATCAATTGCGCTCAATTCCAAGGACTTTGAACTTTTTCAGCACAACTACGTAAAAGGAACCCAAAAAAGACCAGTTGAAACCATGCCCTGTCTAAAACTGAAGTAAATTATGAAGCAACATATCATTAAAAGAAAAATTCATAGATATCTACTAATAGCAGGATTACAAATGAATAGTGATTGAAACTTGATGACTCTATCAGCCTGAAACTACACAGGTTTCAGTGTATATAATTCCAGAGGCCCACTTAAAGTTTGCCCTGGTTTGAGGCCTACATGTACTTCTTCGATTCCTTCGTTAGAGCATGAATCTGTCAACTGGTCCTTGGAAGGGGGAGTTTTCTGCATGTCCTCCCTGGCAAAGCAGCACTTACCTTGTTGTGGCTTTCTCTGTGCCCACCCAGGGCATGGAACGAATCGAAAATTTTCTTGCATGACCTGCACTGGAAAGTTAAACACGGCTTGAAGTTGAGACTGTGGATTACCTGAAGGAGCTTTTCTCTTGGGGGTCTTTAATGCAATTGCAGTCTTGACAACCACCAATCCAGATGTAGCGCTTTGCTGATCAAATTGCAGGTTTCTTGATTCCCGTCCAAACAATTCTCCATGTACTCTACTTCTTCATTTTCGGAGGCCGTGGTAGTCTTCCGAATTCTACTGCTTCTTCTTCCGAATTGGGCCGATAATGTTTGGAGCGTTTCGATTTTTTGCTCCCTGTTTTGTTCCGATGTGGATTCGAACATGAGTTACCCTCACTGTTGGAAAAATCTCCTTTGCCCTCAGAATGCCCATGCTCTTCTCCTTCCGTTAGGTTATTGTACTCGCAGAAGAATTCCTCACCGCAGTACTCGCAGATTCCTCAGAGAAATCGAGGGGAGCATTTTAGAACCGAACGCATATGGTAAGTCGAAAGAGCGTTCCAGATCTGCATAGCTCCAATTCCGCTTGCGATTAGGCCATTATCATGTTGCTGCTGCAGATCAACCCCACATGAAGCTTCTTGTTACTGTTTTCCAGCGCTGGGTACTAGTCCAGGCTTGGGTCTAACAACAATTGCTTGGTGGGGTGTTCAAAAAAGAGTTTCACTACTTGTTATGGTACTTCGATTCTTGCTAATCCAGTTGGAATTGGAAGGGGAAACTTGCATTATGCAGTAGTTATTGTCTCGCTCGCGGTTCTCTAATTCAGTCGGGGAACAATTGTTTGATTAATTGCGTGACTGACCAAGGAGATGATGCGGTTGCTCCATCAAACGCTCTGGGTTTGAGTTCAGATTATTTGGGGCCGGCTGATATCGTTTCTGAATCATCCGTTGATCAGAGCTCGCCGCGGATCTGTACTCTCGGGATTCCGTTTCAGCTGGAGAGCGGTTACGCTGACCTAGCAAGGAGTAATGCTGCGTTTTCTCCCTCTAGCAATCTTGGACTGTTCTCCTCGTGCAAGAAACCAGCGGGTGCTCTCGTTGGTTTTCATAGCGCGCCGTTGAATGGTGTCAATTTTAATAAGATTGGTAAGAAGGCGAGGTATGATTTGATTCGTTTTCATTCTTATAACAATATTTTCGATAGCAATAAGTTAGACAACGTGGTTAATAATAATGATTTTTATAATTGTAATAATATTTGCTTGAATAACCATTATAATAAGAATATTAATATGATGTATACGAATAATATGAATATTTATGATAATAAGATTAATAATAATATGAATATTTATGATAATAAGATTAATAATAAGAATTTATCTAAGAATAGTATTAAGCATAAGAATAATAACAATATTTTGAATAAAATTTCGGGTAATATGAAGGTTGATTTATGTGATATTAATAATAATACTTTATACCCTAAGGACAAATATTCTTTTAGTAATAACATTGATGTTGGTATTAATATTAATAACCTTAACAGTGAGAATTTGATTGTGAATCAGGTTCATTCTCCCCCTTCTTCCTTGAATAAAAGAGTGGTTAACCTCTCTAGCTTTTCTTTTTCCCCTTCTGTTTTTAGTCTTTTAGGCAAAGGTTTAAACTTTGCCCTTGCCCCTAGAAGAATCCCGGTGGATGACATTATTTGCGACGTGGAATACGGGATTAGGGATCTTCCGGACAATATCAAGGACACTATTAGGCAGGACTGTGCTGTCGTCCTTAGGAAAGCTAAGCCCCCTCGGAAGAACCTCAGCAAGGAGGAATTCTCTGCCCTTAAATCATTAAATCAGAACCAAGACATTGTCGTTCTGAAGGCTGACAAAGGAGGGGCTTCGGTCATCCTTAACAAGGATGATTACCGTAAGAAGATGTTAGATCATCTTTACAATAGTGGCAGTTATAAAAAACTGCCCAAGAACCCTCTTAAGAAAGTTTCTAGGACTGTGGCTCTAGCCATCAAGTCCAGTAGTTCGGTGGGCTCTCTAAGCCACAAGCTCATTGAGAGCAGTCCCCTTACTCCTAGGATCTATGGGTTACCTAAGATTCACAAAGAAGGAGTCCCTCTGAGTCCTATCGTTAATACCATTGGTGGTCCGACCTACCTTCTTGCTAAGTTCCTCGCCCTGAAACTTAAGCCCCTGGTTGGCCGCACTGAGTCCTTCGTGAAAGACTCTGCATCCTTCATTAAGGAGCTTAAAGATATTAAACTTGACCCTGAGGACATCCTGGTCAGCTTTGATGTGGTCTCCCTTTATACCTGCATCCCTATAAAGGAGGCCTTGGAAGTGATCTATCACCTAATGGATCCCGATACCGCGCATCTGGTTGAGATCTGTCTCACTTCCACTTTCTTCTGTTTCGAGGGTGAGTTCTTTGAACAGACTTGTGGTGTTGCCATGGGCTCCCCCCTTTCCCCTATTGTCGCCAATCTCTTTATGGAAGATTTCGAAGCCAAAGCTCTAGCCTCGGCTCGTCTCCTTCCTAAGCTTTGGCGAAGGTATGTAGATGACACTAATGTCATCTGGTCCCATGGCCACGAGGAGCTGGATCGCTTCTTCAATCACCTCAACTGTCAGTCCTCTGCCATTAAGTTCACCATGGAAAAAGAGGTCAATGGTTGCCTCCCTTTCCTGGATATTCTTATTTCTAAGAATATGGATGGCTCTCTCTCCCACTCAGTATTCCGTAAGAAAACGCATACTGAGCAGTATCTTCATGCCGATTCCCATCATTTCCCTGCTCAAAAGATGGGTGTTCTTAACACCCTTGCTACTCGTGCCCTAAGGATTTCTGATAATAAGAGCTTTGATAAGGAGAGATCCCATCTCCTTAATGTCTTTGTGGAGAATGGCTACAGTAGGCGCCTAGGTCAGAAGGCTTTCCTTAAAGCCTCTAAAAATGCGATGATTAATAAAGAACCGAAGGAGTGCCGACTAGGGGTCCATCTTCCCTATGTTCAAGGAACCACAGACAAAATTGCTCGGATCCTTAAGAGGTATGATATCCCCTCTACCTTTAGGCCCCTCAACACCATTCGTAAGTCCCTCCGATCGGTGAAAGATCTTGTTGACCCTATGGACATGAAGGGTGTCTACTTGATCCCTTGTTCTTGTGGAACCCCCTATATCGGGGAAACAGGACGCTCCATCCATCAGAGGATAAGCGAACATGCAGCTGACCTAAGACATGGGAGAACCAAGTCTTCAGCGTTAGCAGAGCATGTGGAAAAGACCAAGCATCAGGTTTGTATTGAAGAGGCCAAGGTTGTTGCTAAGATTGCTCATTTCCATCATCGCAAATTCAGGGAAGCTATTGAGATTGAAAGAAGGCCTAACAATCTCAATAGAGATGACGGCTGGAAAATCAGTAGCTGTTGGATCCCTGCCCTGTCGTCTTAGTTTTCTGTGTTCCCCCTGGAGCCTTCCTTCTGGGGTTGATCCGTTTTGCTCTGTGGTTGCTTTTGGTCTTTTTCCTGTCCCTCCCCTTTTTTTTCGTTCTCTCTATTTTATTTATTTATTCATTTATATACCCTACATTTACAAGTATTTATTATTATTATTATTATTATTATTTTTAGACAAAGTTCGGTTGCTATATATTGATCTGAAAAGAAAAAGGCAGTTTGCCATACATATAATGCTTCCTGAGCATTTTGGACCCAAGGAATTACAAAAAGATTCATTTCCTTGATCCTTACTTTAGTTATCCTGCCTCTAAAACTTCTAGTATTACTATAAATCCTTACGAACCGCAGGCCCCAAAATTTACATTTACAAACCATATCTAATCTATGTCTATATGACTCATCTTTCTTGCTGTGGACGCTTCTGGGTCCATATCTGGTTCGTTCTGCTTTGCACTAGAAGAGGATGTTGCATCTTTAAACTTTTTATCCATCATGTACTTGAGGATAGATATCTTTTCTTCAGCATGGCTACATCTATTGCTCAGACTGCTAAACTGTTCATGCAAGGAATGAACTCTGTGTAAGAAGAGGTTCATCTCAGCCCTGTATTTCTCATGAATAATTTTGCACTGTTCCTCAAGTCTCGCTTCCAGATTTCTCACTTGATCCTCCAGGGCTCGTTGCTGCGCTCGGACTTCTTCAAACTCTGCTTGTAAATCCCTGCAGTGGAAGCATTGTTCTGGACGCTCCATTGTCGCTGGAAGATACTTGTCTGTGCTGATCTCTTTCTTAACACAGTGTCTCTGTATTCTTTGCTTGCTACTGTTTGCTGACACCGTGCGCGCAAGGGCCTTGAAGCAACTACCTCGATCTATTTGTAAAGATGCAGAAGCAGCTCCGCTCTTACAACTATGGGCACAGATATCTCCTATGGGAGGATGGCTTGTGATGCCCGGGGCATATAAAGGCATTTTCAACAGGCTGTGTAGGCGGGAGTGAGCCCTGCGTCTCCCAATAATCCACCACACCGTCCGATGCATATCTTGGCCTGCATCGTGGATCTGATTGTTAGGACGATTTTCCCCTGCGCGATGACCGATTCCCCTGCGCTGAATAGATCTCCTTATCTGAATTCTGATATATGTCTTATCTACCATACCTACTCTGTCTCCTGCACTGATTGCTTTCCTGCAGTCGTAGATTCTATTAACTACGGTACACCAGGCTTTGACTAGCTGCGTGATGTTCATGGTAACGGGTGGAAGGATGATGTGTTATTACAGTGAAGACTACCTTTGGCACGATCACATGCCCTGTTGGCACACTTGTCAGCTCCCTTATTCAGCCCACGAAGAATGTGATAGTAGCGGACTTCTTCTAGCAGGTCGTGGAGAATCTGATTCCTGCAATTTATCTGTTGCAATAGAATGTTTGGCGTGCTCTGCCTCAGAGCCATGAGCCTAATGATTATTGCTGAATCGCCGAAGACTATTACTTTCTTTATTCCTATCTTGATCAATTGAGTGAGACCCTGATACAGAGCCAATCCCTCAGCCCTGTTATTGGATAACTCTCCCAATCCCCATTCAAATTGAAGAATTGTCTCGCCGTTAGCATTGCAGATAAGGCCCCCTGCACCTGCTTGGCCTGGATTTGATTTTGAGGCGCCATCGAAGAACATGTAGAACCTATTACAGTTACCCAACCAGATTGCAAAATCCGCTTCCTTTAACCTCAGCTTCCAGACACTGCTTGTCTCTTTCGGTTGAATCCTTTCTTGTCTTGATTCCTGAGTGCTACTTGTAATCCCTTGGGCATAGCTGATCAAGTTTCTTTCTTCGATGCTGTAGTTGGTAGCCTCGATCTTGCCTTGAGAGTGGGCTAAAATTGCCTCCACCGCTAAAGTCTTTGCCTTATGACACATGACTCTGATATTGCATCCTTTCTCTTGAAAGACCTTCCCGTTTCTCGCCAACCAGATGCGCCAGAGAAGGGTCAAAGGTATGATGTTCCATATCCTTTGTGTCAAGTTGCTCTTCTTCCCTTTCCATGGGCAATTTTTTTTCCAATTATAGACAGTTTCTGCAATAGTTGTCTTGGACTCCCATGTTATTTCCCCAATTGTGGCCATCTGACTCCAGCATTCTTCAGCAACCTGGCAATCTATAAACAGGTGTTGTATTGTTTCTTCTGCTTTACAGCAATTTGGGCATCTTGACGGTCCCATTATACCCCTTTTCCTTAAATTTTCTGCTGTTAGTATCTTCCCTTTCAGGAGGAGCCAAAAAAAGAATTTGACTTTAGGGGGCGCTTCTGCTCTCCACACCAGTTTCCATTGGCTCCATACTTCTTGTGGAAAGATGTTGTCACAGAGGTGTTGGTGACCAGCTTTGGCCGTGTATTGGGTTCCCGTTGGGTCCCAACGGTAGCAATCTTGCTTGCCTTTTTGAGTCAGAGCTTTATTGTGTAGAAGGTTCTTGAAAGTTGTGATGCTTGCCTCTACCTCTCTGGGGTAATTCGGTAATGTCCAACCTGCCCATGCATGAGAGTGATTGTCCCATTGCGAAATTTGGGCTAAGCTCCATATACCTCTGCTGTTAAGCCAGTTTATGGCAGGAGTTGCCTCCAGATTTGATCCAATGGGAAGCTGTCCTAATATGCGGTCAGTGGAAAAATTGATGCTGCTCCCTCCTCCTGGGACCTTTGAAGTATTCTGTGACAAAAAGGGTATGGCTTTCTTGCAGAGCTGCCAAATTTTTGTGCTGTCTCTATTGGGAATATTAGTGTCCAGGAGTTGGTGCCTAGAGCTGTTCAGGTATTTTGCTTCAAGAACCGTCTTCCACCAGGCTGTGGCCCCTGTGATCATTCTCCAAATTATTTTAGCTCCAAGAGCTAAGTTCAGCAGTTTTGGAGATCTTATTCCAAGTCCTCCTTTCTCCTGAGATTGAATGACATTCTTCCAACTGACCAGATTGAACTTTTTTTTTTTCCGTTTTCCCTCCTTGCCATAAAAAATGCCTGAGAGCTCTTTCCATTTTTTGGTGGAAGACCATAGGAGCTTGGTACAAAGAGAAACGATAAATAGGTAGAGAGGCCAAACCTGATTTTAGTAGAACCAGTCGACCTGCTGGGTTCAGCCACATAGATCCCCATTGTTGGATTTTTCTCTTTATTTTATCAAGGATTTCGTTCCAAATATCAGCCTTCAATGGTCCCATACTTACCGGCATCCCTAGATATGTGAAGTGGTTCCAGCTTATCTTGTATGAGACTCCTAGAATTTTTGCAATGCTGTGGATGGTGTGATCTGATGTGTTCCACCCATAAATACAACTTTTTAACTGATTAACCTTCCCTCCTGAGTATTCCATGAATTGATCTAATATCGTCTTGAAGCGCCTTGCAATGGTGGTGGACGCCCCTCCAATCAAGAGGGTATCATCAGCAAATTGGGAATGGTTGATGTTCTTTGTACCTTGCTCAAATTTGATGCCAGTGATTAGACCTATTCTTCGATTGTAATCCAAGATTTTGCTAAGAGACTCAGCCATGAGGATAAATAAGTATGGGGACAGGGGACAGCCTTGTCTTAGGCCTCGAGAGGATTGGAATGCAACACAAGGTCTCCCATTGATCAGAGGGGAAATCCATGGGTTCGATATGCAGGCTTTGATCATATTGATGAAGGAGGGGTCAAATCCCATTTTATAAAGGACTGCAAGCAGAAAGGAGTGCCTAACCCTATCAAAGGCATTGGCAAGATCCAGCTTTAGGACAAACCCTTTCTCCTTTCAACTTATGCTTGAGTGAATGGCCTCTTGCACAAGAAGAATGGAGTCAGAGATGTGCCTATTGGGGAGAAAGCCCCCTTGGTTTTCTGAGATCAAAGAGGAGAGATAAGGCTTAAGTCTGGTTGACAGAATTTTTGTAATTATTTTGTATGCAGAATTGCATAAGGATATTGGTCGAAACCTTGAGAAAGTGGAGGGTCTGTTCTCTTTTGGAATTAAGGCTAGATGGGTTGAGTTGGTGAGCCCCCCCATTTTGCCTTTCTGTAAAACCCAGCGTATCATCTTTAAAAGATCTTTTTTGATCATCTGCCAGTACTCTCTGTAAAAACTGATTGGAAACCCATCAGGTCCTGGAGCTTTGTCTGGGTGAAGACTCCATACTGCTTTTTGAACTTCTTCTTCTTCTACTTCTTGCGTGAGCTTGCTGTTTGTTTCTTGGGTGACTTCTTTAGGCATGTGCTGAAGTAAACTTGTGTAATCCTCCTCACTTTTTTCCTCTGTCAAAAGGTTTTTGAAGTGATTGGTGGCTGCTTCTTTTATGGAATCCTGGGTGTTGTAGCTATTCCCATCGCTATCCCTAATTGTGCTCACCGTATTTCGAACCTTTCTGATTGTAGCCTGCTTATGAAAATATGAAGTATTTTTGTCTCCCTCGTGCAGCCACAGCTGCCTTGACTTCAGTCTCCATTTAATTTCTTCATCCCTTATAGTTTGTTTCAGCTGGGTATAAAGTCTTATTTCGTTCTCTTTGGCTTGCTGGGAAAGCCCAAAGACTTCAATATTTTGCTGCACTTCCTCAAGATCTTTCTTGATTTTCTTTTTACTCAACTCGGGCTCTTGGTAATTGCTCTTTGCCCAGTGTTTTAAAGCCTGCCTTGTTCTCTTTAATTTTGTCTCCCAGATATAAGTCGGGGAGCCTTCTACATGTTGGGTCCAAGCCTGCCACACCGCGTCTTTTGCTGCAGGGATACGATTCCAGAGAGAACAATATTTGAAAGGAAGAGGTCCTAGCTGGCAATGTCTGTGCAGAGTAAGTATTATTGGATAATGATCAGAGGCGGAGACATTAAGAATGTTTGACTGGCCAGTAGTGAAGGTGGACAGATATGTTATATTTATGAGGAACCTGTCAAGGCGCTCCATGATGTTGCCAGCTCCTAATCGTCTGTTGCTCCAGGTATACCTGCGGTTCTTGGGTTTGATATCGATCAGATCTTGATCCTGCATAATGTTCTCAAGTCGGTTTCTGAAAGGGTCTGGGTTGAAGTTTCCCCCTCTTTTTTCGTTGGCATGCAAAACCAAATTGAAGTCCCCTGCAAGAATGAGATTGTTGTCCTGTTCTTCTTCTATATTTGTTTCCAAAGTATTCCAGCACACTTCCTTCTCCCTGTATTGATTCGGAGCATAAATATTGTAGATTTTTACCGTTGTTCCATCTTCCTTGCTTTCTAGATTAACGCTGATCCAGTTCTGATGTATTTTGGTGGAATTGCAGCTCCATTTGTTGCTGTCCCACATTGTTAGGATGCCACCCGAGGCTCCTCTTGCTTCACTTGCACAACCACTGTAACGCTTTTGCTGGCTGATGACTCTATTGATTTCAGATTGATCCTGCTTTGTTTCTTGAACAAGGATGATTTCAGGCTTTTCACTTTGGATTAAATCCTTAAGGGCTGCTATCTTGGAGGGGTGCCCTAGTCCCCTATTGTTCCAGGATAGCATTTTCATCATGATTTACCAGATACATGGAGAGGTGCTCGCCTCTCTTTGCCTTTGGTGTTATTTTCTTTATCCGAGTGTCCAAGGATAAAGGATTCTATAGGAGTCTGAGAGCCCATGGCGATATCTTTCTGAGTGCTTTCTTCTCTCTGCTGTTTGGCCGATTTTCTGCCAGGCCCTTTTTTGGGAACATCACTGGGCGCTCCATGATCCTTTGAAGAACTTCTGGTTATTCTGGCAGAGGGGGTATCAGGGGAGGGTTGAGAAATGTGAGGGGGAGAGGGATGGAGAGGAGGATCAGGTGAGGGGTCGGAATCTTCCTCAGTGAGAGATGCGAAAGGATTAGAAGATGGAGGAATGGAAGGATCCGCAGATCGAGGGGGAGAGGAGGGGTGATGGAGAGGAGGTTGTTGGGAGGAAGAGGAGGGGAGCTGATGGGCTGAATGAAGATTGGAGGGGTGTTGGTGGGAAAGCCCAGGGGCTTCAGAGTCCGATGGTTTCTGAGGGGGTGATGATTTTTTTCCTTTTAACAGTTTCCCATTGCCCTTCTTGCTCTTCTGGTTCTACATTTATGATTTTAGTACATCTATTTGCAAAATGTCCATATTCGTGACATACCTTGCATTTGAAGGGGATCTGTTCATAATCCAGCTGCTGAATGTGGCACCAGTCGTCTACTTTCAGTTTGATGGCTTCCGGCAGTCCACGCCCCAGATCAACTTCAACACAAATCCGCGCATAGGCCTGCATGTTGTCTTTGGGTTCACTGCGGTCTATGTATTTTCCGACCGCGTTTCCTATTGCTTTGACCGAATCGTCGCCCCAGCAGTGAAGAGGAAGATGGGGCAGCCTGACCCAGACTGGAACTGCGCTTGGTATGTCTAGCTCTGGATCGAAATCCGGGGTCCATTTGTTGAGATAGAGACCCCTGGAGTCCATAAAGTAAGGTCCGTTTCTGAAGATTAGGTCCTTGTCCTCCTTAGTTTTGAAATGAAAGGTGAAGTATCCTCTACCACAGAATCTGATGGATATTTTGCCTTGGATCTTGTCCGACCAGTTCCGTTCAACCCACCTTTGCACTGTTTTGGGGGAAGGCCACAGTCCTGTAAATTGCCCGATTAATCCTTTCTCTGCTAAGGAAATGGCTGTCATGCGAGGAATGGTCGGAGGCAAATGAACTTCCTGTAAAATATCTAGCTTCTTCACAAATTTCGTTGTTGTTGGTCTAGGTCTTTGCTGAGGAAGAGATTTAACCAGATTTGAGAAGGCCCGCTGTAGCTCCGGATCCCCACTGGGCGGATCCGGAGGATCCATGATGCTGGTCGATCAAGCTGTTGCAGGGAAGCAGGCAGATTCGATGGCAGGCTCAGGCGCGCGCGCGCGCACAACAGCAGCAGCAGTTTCTGACTATTACTATTATTATTATTATTATTTATTTATTTATTTATTTTTTAATTTTTTAAATATTATTATTATTATTTTTATTTTTATTTTTATTTTTATTTTATTTATTTATTTATTTTTATTTTTTTTCAACTATCTTTTACCTAACTTTTATCTAAATAACCGATTATTATTACTTTAAAATAAATATATATATATATTAATAAATATTTTAAATAAATAAATTAAATTAAATTTTTTTAACTAACCTTTAAAGTATTTTATCTTACCTATTTTAATACTAATATTAATATTAATATTAATAATATTAAATTAATAATGATATTTTGTCTACCAATATTAATAATATATTAATATCAAGACTATTTTACTAATATTAATTATATTTAATAAATAACTTAATTAAACAAAAAATTACTTATATATAATAACAAATAATTTAATTATATTAAATAAAATACCTTTTCTAACTAACCATTTAAATTATTTTATTTATTGATATTTTTAACCTTAAATGTATGATTTTAATTGGAATATATATATATATATATAAACAATAATTAGTCAATAATTTAAATAAATAAGTGAATTACCTTCTTAAACTAACCCTAATAGTATTTTATTTATTTTGAATCCTAACTTTTATTAATAATCTATTATTAGAACTTTAATGTATATATATATATATATATATATATATAAATTAATTATTTTATGTATTAATATTATAAATAATAATAATATTAAATTAATGAACAGTGATTTGATCTGGGTCCGTAGGTCAAAATTAGCCGTTGGTCGATTTAGCTGTTGGAGTCTCTGCTCAGACTATTTAACATGATCTGTTTCTTCAACTTGTCCTGATGATGAACCACACTGGTTGGTTCGAAACGCATCGACAAAAGTCTTTCGTCTTTCCTCATATAATTTTCGCCGAAGTTCTGCTTACAACTATTATGGATCACAGAAGCCTCAATTCAATAAGTTATTGTCACGTAAAAAGTTTCATTCATTTTATTACACTCAATTATTTCGATCATTTTCATTTGCTTATAACATTTGAGCAAAAAAAATTTTTTGGGCAAACCTTAACCCATGATAAAGGATTACACGGAAAGTACTTCATATTCTGCATTCCATCGTAATTCCATCATATATGTTAGTATACTTATTATGGTAAAATTATGTTATTTTTCCATGCAGGTTGCCTCAAGGAAAATCACGTTTTAATGAAAGACAAGCATTCACTCCTGATAAATTTCTATTTACAAAGTAAATGTTGACTTTGTAATTAGTTTTCATCTTCGTGAAATTTACAGAAAAAATTATTATTGAGTGGTTCATTCACCCATCTAGTATGAGGTGGATGTGTAAGAATTAAAATTAAAAATTATGCTTAGAAGTAAAAAATGTGTCGAGTAAAATGTTTAAATTTTATACTTTTCAAAAATATTTAAATAAATTATATGAAAATTTATGTTAACTTATGTACATATGAACTTCATATATATCTATATATACAAAAAAAATTATTAAAAAAAAATATTTTAATGTTGTATAAAAAATATCCAATGTAGGTTATTATAAAATATTTTAATATGAATTAACATAGACATATACTTAAAATATAATAATAATTAAAAAAACTATTTTAATTTGACTGATAAAATGTCTAAATGTACATGTTATGTAAAATATTTTAATGTCAATGTCTTGATGTACATGTTATGTAAAATATCTATTCAAAAATGCAACTTAAATAAAGAAAAATAACTCATTGTATTTTTCCACATAGGTTTGCACATGGAGAGATTTGATCCATTTTGACTTCAATTTCTCTGAGTTTTTATAACGACTTGAAAGCCAAAATATACAATTGAAATTATTTTAGAAATTTCAACTAATAAGTAATAATTTAAATTTATTTTCTATAATCTAAAATTATACTGTTTTTTTTTATATTATTAATGTATAAAATCACCTTTTGTACCTACATGTTTTGCACGCATTAAAAAAAATCCATAGATCTGATCTCCAAAAATGGCATTAAGCCATACAAAAAGTTTCAAAATACATACTCAAGATGCAAAAGTCAGTAATAAAACCACCGATAAACATTATTTTAAACTGTCCACTATAAACTAAATATAGGCCATATACATATCATTATAGATATATGCTAAAAAAACAAACTATAATATATGTTCAAAAGGAATTATTTTGTTTTTGCTTTAGTCTTCAAGTGGCTCTATAAAATGATGATATGGAGAATTCATAGAATTGGTCAATTTGATGCTTTCCAATCAGCATCGCTCATAACTCAACTCTAGATTTTCTTTAGAAAGATTGTCTCAACTCTAGATTTTTATAAGAAATATTGAAGTTATTAAATACATGTTTAATCTAATAAGTTATTTCAACAAAGGAGTTACAGTTATATGGTGACACTGGTAAAGTCCTTTAACTTAGTTAATAATGAGCAATAAATCACCAAATATATGTATCTATTAGTTCTAGCTCTAAACCTCATTTTGATAGTAAATGAATGATTTTTAGATAGGGATAATTTGGCTTCCCCACCACATAAATTTGGCTCCCTTTAAGGTTCTCTATCAAAATAAGCCCAAGGCATATCAATATTTATGTTGACTAGATTAATATGTCTCTTGTTTTGTTTTTGCATCTTCTTTGGAAGAAGATCAAATATATTGATGAACTGAGTAGCCACTATATGAACAGGGACATGACGATCATGAAAAATGACATTGTTTCTAGCTAACCAAATTCCCTAGTGAAAAAATAAAGGGATACTATAAGGCTTCACCCCCTTAACAAAAATCCACTAAAACCATACCTCCATTAGTTCATCACCGTGCCATAAACAATGTTGTCCAAATCTATGATGAAGAACCACGGTAGCTTCATTGAGGGAGAAATACCATACCACATGTGTTCATATTGGGGGATATATAGTGAAGAAAAAATGACATAATATATTGAGCATATAATCGGGGGTAAAGGGTTTTTATATGTTGTGTATAAAAAATGGAGCTCAAAGTTAATGGAAAAATATAAAGGAGTATAAAAAATGTTAATGAAAAAATGGATACCTACAATATCTAGTGAAAGTAGCTTGTTTCTAAATTGAAAAGATGTATTGGCTTCATATTGGTAGGGGGTTAATTAAAATATTGGGTTCATATTAGTAGGGGGTTAATTAAAGTGATTTTTATAGGTATTTTCCAATATGTAGTCAAATTAAGGGTATTGTTTAGTATGCCATGAAGGCAAATGCTATGTCAGAGGTTCATGGCCAAACAACCCTTGAAAATGTACATTGTAAAAATAGGTGATTTATTGATTGTTCCTTCTCTCTACATAGTACAAACTTATTTGGTCCATAAAGATTTCTTTTTCTCAAATTGTCTATTGTAAGAACTTTGTTTGAGAGGGCACACCACATGAAAAGTCTTGTTTTTGATGCAATATTCAATTTCCAGATTAGTTTCCACCACTCTCCATATTAGTTTCCACCACTCTCCTTGAACAACATAAATTCTCTCAACAATCAATACCAAGTAGCATGCTTTAGGAGTATATTGTCCATTTAGATTGGAAATTGCAAAGATTATGTGGATTGTAGATTGATTAACATAATTAACAACTAACTTTGCTTTAATTTTCTATATGGTTTTAAAAGGAGTACAATTATTAGATTTTGTAGAAATTCATTGTAGATTTAAACAACAGATTGTAATATGTTAAAACAATTGACTTGAATCTACTCTACTCATCAATGGAAACAATAAACGATCGATGAAATAATGAAACATAAAAAAGAAAGAATTCAATCACACATAATACAATAATTTTTAAAACTAGTACAATTATGTAGAAATTCGTTGTAGATTCAAACAACGAATTGTAATATGCTAAAACAATTGACTTAAATATACTCTACTCATCAATGGAAACAATAAACCATCGATGAAATCATGAAACATAAAAAAGAGAGAATAAGAGAGATTTCAATCAAACATAACGCAATATGATGCAGGAGCATCTGGTTAACAGGGTGAAGTCAGAGAGAAGGCAGACAAGGTTTCTGAAAAGGACAGGAGACGAGAAATAGCTCACAGAACGGACAGCAAGTCTGTCTCGTTCTTATGTTTGTTTTCTTTCGGTTAGTTTTATTATTATCTGTTGTTATTTTAGTTTCTGTTCAGTATGTCTGAAGTATTGTAACAGGTTCTAACTAGGAATGATAATAGTGGCTAGAGTCATTAGCCACTTAACAATAATTTACTATTGTAAAGAACAGACCAAGTAAACTAGTTAACCATCAAGAAAAGTCACGTCTGTAATAACTGCCGAACTGAAATTGAACAACTGCCAGCAGTTATCTAACTGCATAGAAACAATGTACAAAAACGCGAGCAAGCAAACCCAGAGGGGTTCAGCAGCGGAGCAAACAAAAGAGTAACAGAAATAAAGATACATTCCCTTCATTTTTACAGTGCACAAATAAACAAATAATTCTTATATGCGTCCTCAGGAACAAAAGACTGTATATAAAATGCTGTGTCAATAATTTACTTTTATTTGCATACACAAAAGTCCATTACAGTACTCGACAAGCTACAAACTGGCAGAGTAAGAAAGCGAGCATACAAGAGGTGGAACCGACCAGCACCCATTGCGGGTTCATAACAGACAAACACAGTCACCAGGTAAGCAAAAAATACCGACAGTGAATGAGTTTCCTTTCCACTTAGTTTTACGGCATATTATCTCAGCATAAAGTTACATAGAACAGTTCATCTCAGCACAACCTAACAGCGTTGCCGCAGTCACCAAACCCTTCCTAACCTACAGCCAAGGGTTTGACAAATCTAGAAACCCCAACCACGACTAAAGACCAGACATTCTCCATAACTAGTAACCGGAGCCCATGACAAAGACCAGAACCTAATGCAGATAAGAAAATAAGAGCAAAACTACCCGGAAAGAGATCACACAGTCGACGAAAGCTATTGCCAACGAAACAGTGGACGGCCACACTTGTAAAAGGCACAAAGGGCGGAAGGTTAGTTTTTTAAACCTTTGGATGAGAGTTGGAGCCGTAAAGACAGAAAACAAAAACACCGAGAACGAGTAAAAGGAGGTGACCATACCTGAGAGTGAGCCGTAGCCGCAGGCAAGAAAAACCTGAACCGGAGAGCCCTGTTCACAAAGGGGCCGAAGTCATTAGCATCTGTATAAGTTGTGGTGAAGAAACTCCAGCATAGAACGGGAATATACCTTTTCAAATAGCCGAGAGCCGGAGAGGGAAGACCCCGGAGATTCATCGACCTGGGAGACTGTCAAGCTGAGAACGAGCCGAGCACCATTAAGCCATAACAACCAAACACTAAGGATTGTCAAGAAAGACTAGACCAGACGGTGCCAAGGCAAACAAACAATGGAGAGCACCTACAGCAAAGAAAGTGAAACGAGCATACGATGAAACAGAGATAACTTACCAAGGAAACCCATCGCCGGACAGACAAACCGAAACAGGAACGACCGAGCACAGTCGAGCTCTCACCTTACCACTACAGAATAGGCGGAACCACATAGGGTTTCATCACAGGCCGAGATACTACGAGCAGAACCAAAATAACGCAGAGACCACCGAAACCAACCACCGGGAGATAGTAATGAACCCAAGGGCGCGAATAGAGTGAAAATCAAGGCAGGGTTTGCCAGGATCTCGAGGAGAACAGGTGTCCACCGAAGAGACGGAGATAGTACATGCAAGTTGATTGCATATCAAACAGAAATCAATGCCAAATTAAAACGTATACTGTCCAGTTCACAACGTAAAGTCCACATCAGCTGAGACAAGGCGGGACCACGTGGGTTGGCCCCATCAAGTGGTATCAGAGCGGTGTTTTGAGGAAATAGAAGAAGATGGAAGTACCAAGACGAGGACGTGGAAGAGGTGCACGTAGAGGAGCAGATGAAGGATTGAGAGAACAGATCAGGGTTCTTACAGCTCGTTTGGAAGCAGTGGAGGCGGGCAGGTGAAGAGACCCGGAACTTGGAGATGACAGTGAGGAGGAAGCAGTAACTGCTACAGACGGGTCAGACGAAGAAGCTCCGGAATTGAGACTGCTGCGATCAGTTCTATTAGTCAGCGGCAAGCCCAAAACAGAGATTTCTAATTACGATGGCAGTCTGTCCGCAGATGTCCTGTTGGACTGGATAAGCAAACTAGATAAGTATTTTGAGAATGAGGAAGTCAGTGAGGATAAAAGAGTTAGATTCGCTGCAACTAAATTAAAGGGACACGCCCTCTTGTGGTGGGACAGTGTCCAGGCGGACAGAAAGCGAATGAACAAATTGCCGATATGAAAATGGCCAAGGATGGTGGCAAAATTGAAGGGCAGATTTCTGCCGAAAGACTACCAGGTTGAACTATATCGGCGAGTACAGAATTTAAGGCAGAAGGGTATGACTGTCAAAGAGTACACAGAAGAGTTTTACCGAGTGAATTTACGTGCTGGTTATATGGATGATACTCCAGAAAAAACAGCGAGGTACGTAAATGGCTTGAGGATGGAAATATTGGATGAAATCAGTATTCTTTCTCCCTGGAATATTGAGGAAGCCTTTCAGAGTGCTGTGAAGGCTGAAGAGAAAATTAACAGAAAACAGAACAACAGGAGAGGGAGAGGGAATGGCAGAGGACGAGGACAGTCCTACGGTAGAGGAAGAACTGCCGCGAACAGCGAGGAAGGTAACAGTTCCAAAACTTCATGGACAACAGAGAAAGGAGAAAGCACCAAAGGAGGTCGGTCATATCAGCGAGGACGAGGAAATGGCCGCGGAAGAGGGACTAATGTCTAGTGCTACAGGTGCCATAAATGGGGGCACAGATCCTTCGAATGTCCAGAAGTTGAACATACAGGCCAGAGGGGAACACTTGTTGCACAGCCTGAGGAAGCTGAAGCACAACCCCGGGAGGTGGAAGACATGGCAAAAACGGGGGAAGCTTTGATTTTAAATAAAGTGCTGTTAAAACCAGCCAAGGAGGTGGTTGAACCAACACAGCGGAAATCACTGTTCCGGACAGTTTGTAAGTCACATGGAAAGTGCTGCAAATTGATAATAGACAGTGGAAGTACGGACAACTTGGTTGCCACCGAGATGGTGGAAAAGCTGGGATTGAAGCGGCTAAAGCACCCCACACCTTACAAGGTGTCGTGGCTACAGAAAGGCCACCAACTGTTAGTTGATGAACAATGCGAGGTAGAATTTCACATTGGCAAGTACCACGACACAGTGGTCTGCGATATTATGCCAATGGACGTGTGCCATATACTGCTTGGAAGACCATGGCAGTATGATCGGAAGGTGACACACGATGAGAAGACAAATTATTATAAATTTACAAAGGATGGGGTCAAGCACACACTTGTACCCATCAAAGAGGAAGACACAGCAGAACCAAGCGGAACAAAGGCACTGTTAATTGGAGGAAAACAGTTTGTGAAACAGGTTGAGGAAAATGAAGTTAATTATGCAGTTGTAAGGAGAATGAAGCCGGTGTTGTTGAACATAGAAAAATCAGAACTGCCTAAAGAAATTCAGGAGCTGTTGGAAGAATTCCAAGATATTGTGGTTGATGAGCTACCTGATAAACTGCCTCCTAAAAGGAGTATCAGCCATCACATTGATTTTATACCAGGAGCAAGCTTACCTAATAAAGCAGCGTACAGGATGAGTCCGAGGGACAATGAAGAAGTACGCAAACAAGTGCAGGAGTTGCTGGATAAGGGACTGATCAGAGAAAGCCTGAGCCCCTGTGTAGTACCAACAGTACTTGCACCCAAGAAAGGTGGAGAATGGCGAATGTGTACGGATTCTCGGGCTATAAACAAAATTACGATTCGATATAGGTTTCCCTTGCCCAGAATGGACGACATGATGGACTGTCTTAGTGGGGCAGCTTACTTTACAAAAATAGATCTGAAGAGTGGGTATCATCAGATCAGAATTAGGGAAGGAGATGAATGGAAGACAGCCTTCAAGACCAATGAAGGGCTGTATGAATGGCTGGTCATGCCATTTGGGTTGAGTAATGCTCCTAGTACTTTTATGAGGCTGATGAATGAGATGTTAAAAGAATTTATTGGCAAGTTCGTGATAGTTGATCTGGACGATATTTTAATTTTTAGCAGAACGAAAAGAGAGCATCTTCAGCATATTCGAAAGGTGTTCGAGAAGTTGCAGCAGAACAAACTGCTGATAAATTTGAAGAAATGCACTTTCTTGCAGAAGGAGTTGATCTATCTGGGATTTGTAGTTGCAGAGAACGAGTTAAAGATGGACCCAGAAAAGATTGCAGCAATCATGAGTTGGCCGTCACCAAAGAATTTGTTTGAGGTACGTAGTTTTCACGGTCTAGCAAGTTTTTATCGAAAATTCATTAAAAATTTTAGTGAAATCTGCGCACCAATGCTAGAGGCCAGCCAACCTTTTTGTTGGACCGAGGCGGCAGAAAACAGTTTCCAACTTTTGAAGCGAAAAATAACGGAGAGGCCGATCTTGAGGCTGCCCGATTTTAGTAAACCTTTTCAGGTTCGTTGTGATGCAAGCAGGACAGCTATTGGCGCTGTGCTCAGTCAAGAGGACAGACCAGTGGCGTTTTTTAGTGAGAAACTAAATGAGAGTCGGCAGAAGTATTCGTCATATGACAAGGAGTTCTATGCAGTGGTCCAAGCTTTGAAACATTGGAGACACTACCTACTAGGCAATGAGTTCGTCTTGTTTTCCGATAATTCAGCATTACAATATGTAACGCAGCAGCACAAGTTGAACCATAAGCATGCCAAGTGGGTAGAATACTTGCAGAGTTTTACTTTTGTGTTAAAACACATAAGTGGGCAAGCCAACAAAGTGGCAGATGCTTTAAGTCGAAGAGCCTTGCTCTTACAAGAAAGTGGCATACAGGTGATGGGATTTGAATATTTGAAGGACTTGTACCAGATGGACACGGATTTCAAGGAAGCTTTTGAAGCTTGCCAAAATCCCGTATTGAGGAACACAAGCCCATGGTTAGATTATAATTTACAGGAAGGATTATTGTTCCGAGGTGGGTAGCTATGTATTCCGGACTGTTCGATGAGGGAAAATCTAGTAAGAGAAAAACATAGTGGTGGACTAGCGGGACATTTTGGCATTGACAAAACTTTAGAGCAGCTCGGGCATTTTTATTATTGGCCTAAAATGAGCCGGGACGTGCAGAGATATGTAACCAGGTGTAAAGTCTGCCAACTGGCGAAAGGACACAACCAAAACACTGGACTTTACACACCCCTACCTGTTCCAAGCAGGCCGTGGGATTCAGTGAGCATTGACTTTGTCCTAGGATTGCCTAGAACGCAGCGGGGATATGATTCAGTGATGGTGGTGGTAGACAGATTCTCGAAGATGGCTCATTTCATTCCTTGCCGGAAAACTAGTGACGCCACATACGTGGCACACCTGTTTTTCACAGAAGTAGTTAGATTACATGGCTTACCTAGAACTATTGTTTCGAACAGGGATGTGAAGTTCACAGGACATTTTTGGCGCACCCTGTGGAAAAAGTTGGGCACGCAATTAAATTTCAGCTCTGCGTATCACCCGCAGACTGATGGACAGATAGAGGTGGTGAACAGGAGCTTGGGAAACTTATTACGAAGTTTGACTGAAGAAAATTCACGATTATGGGATCGAGCTCTTGCCCAGGCAGAATTCGCTTATAACGATTCGCCCAATCGTAGCACCGGATTTAGCCCATTTCAGATTTTGTATGGTATGCATCCTCGGGGAGTACATGAACTACGAGATTTGGGACAACTAGAACGGAGAAGTGCAGATGGGGAAGATTTTGCTGAAGCAATGAGTGAACTTCATGAAAAAGTCAAATTGAGATTGCAGGACAACACACAGAAATATAAACAGCACGCAGACACAAAACGACGAGAGGTGCATTTTGATGTTGGGGACGAAGTCCTTGCGCACCTGCGCCGGGAACGGTTTCCTAAGGGCACATATAACAAGTTGAAATACAAAAAAATAGGTCCATGCAAAATTCTGCGAAAGTTTTCAGCCAACGCTTATGAAATTCAGTTGCCACCTGACATAGGCATATCACCTATATTCAACGTGGCAGACCTGTTCCCATATCACGCCCAGGCGGAAGATGATAGTGTGGTACAGCCAAAACGGGACACCCAGTTGGAGAGCAGTCCTTGGAAGAAGCAGTTACCTTCGGCCCGGACCCATGAAATTGAAGGAATCCTCAGCACCCAGGTAGCCAAGAAGACGCGCAGAAAGGAGTATCTGCGTTACCTCGTCAAGTGGAGAGACCGTCCAATGGAGGACAGCTCGTGGCTCGACGCGGCGCAGATTCAGAAGGCTGGTTACTCGGTGGAGGAGCTCATGGAACGGAGCCATGAGTTCTCTTTTACCCCGGAAGCCTGATGCAGGAGCATCTGGTCAACAGGGTGAAGTCAGAGAGAAGGCAGACAAGGTTTCTGAAAAGGACAGGAGACGAGAAATAGCTCACAGAACGGACAGCAAGTCTGTCTCGTTCTTATGTTTGTTTTCTTTTTTTTCTTTCGGTTAGTTTTATTATTATCTGTTGTTATTTTAGTTTCTGTTCAGTATGTCTAAAGTATTGTAATAAGTTCTAACTAGGAATGATAATAGTGGTTAGAGTCATTAGCCACTTAACAATAATTTACTATTGTAAAGAACAGACCAAGTAAACTAGTTAACCATCAAGAAAAGTCACGTTTGTAATAACTGCCGAACTGAAATTGAACAACTGCCAGCAGTTATCTAACTGCATAGAAACAATGTACAAAAACGCGAGCAAGCAAACCCAGAGGGGTTCAGCAGCGGAGCAAACAAAAGAGTAACAGAAATAAAGATACATTTCCTTCATTTTTACAGTGCACAAATAAACAAATAATTCTTATATGCGTCCTCAGGAACAAAAGACTGTATATAAAATGCTGTGTCAATAATTTACTTTTATTTGCATATACAAAAGTCCATTACAGTACTCGACAAGCTACGAACTGGCAGAGTAAGAAAGCGAGCATACAAGAGGTGGAACCGACCAGCACCCATTGCGGGTTCATATCAGACAAACACAGTCACCAGGTAAGCAAACAATACCGACAGTGAATGAGTTTCCTTTCCACTTAGTTTTACAACATATTATCTCAGCATAAAGTTACATAGAACAGTTCATCTCAGCACAACCTAACAGCGTTGCCGCAGTCACCAAACCCTTCCTAACCTATGGCCAAGGGTTTGACAAATCTAGAAACCCCAACCACAACTAAAGACGAGACATTCTCCATAACTAGTAACCGGAGCCCATGACAAAGACCAGAACCTAATGCAGATAAGAAAATAAGAGCAAAACTACCCGGAAAGAGATCACACAGTCGACGAAAGCTATTGCCAACGAAACAGTGGACGACCACACCTGTAAAAGGCACAAAGGGTGGAAGGTTAGTTTTTTAAACCTTTGGATGAGAGTTGGAGTCGTAAAGACAGAAAACAAAAACACCGAGAACGAGTAAAAGGAGGTGACCATACCTGAGAGTGAGCCGTAGCCGCAGGCAAGAAAAACCTGAACCGGAGAGCCCTGTTCACAGAGGGGCCGAAGTCATTAGCCTCTGTATAAGTTGTGGTGAAGAAACTCCAGCATAGAATGGGAATATACCTTTTCAAATAGCCGAGAGCCAGAGAGGGAAGACCCCGGAGATTCATCGACCTGGGAGACTGTCAAGCTGAGAACGAGCCGAGCACCATTAAGCCATAACAACCAAACACTAAGGATTGTCAAGAAAGACCAGACCAGACGGTGCCAAGGCAAACAAATAATGGAGAGCGCCTACAACAAAGAAAGTGAAACGAGCATACGATGAAACAGAGATAACTTACCAAGGAAACCCATCACCGGACAAACAAACCGAAACAGGAACGACCGAGCACAGTCGAGCTCTCACCTTACCACTACAGAACAGGCGGAACCACATAGGGTTTCATCACAGGCCGAGCAACTACGAGCAGAACCAAAATAACGCAGAGACCACCGAAACCAACCACCGGGAGATAGTAATGAACCCAAGGGCGCGAATAGAGTGAAAATCAAGGCAGGGTTTGCCAGGATCCCGAGGAGAACAGGTGTCCACCGAAGAGACGGAGATAGTACATGCAAGTTGATTGCATATCAAACAGAAATCAATGCCAAATTAAAACGTATACTGTCTAGTTCACAACGTAAAGTCCACATCAGCGGAGACAAGGCCGGACCACGTGGGTTGGCCCCATCACAATAATTTATGAGGAAAGGCACATCTAAAACCCCTGCTCTCTATATATTGCATTAATTAGAAAACCAATTCTATTGCCTGCCAAGCTCCTATTTCCTTGGGCAGTTTCCTTGGGAATTAGCCCATATTTAATTAGGAAATTTCACAAATATGAATTGTGCAATCCTCATAAGCCTTCCTCTGATTGCATGCACCACCTGTACAATTCAAATAATTATACAACTCATAGTAAACTGCGCTAAACTCTAATCTCAATTGGGTCTTTCTATGGTCTGACATGAATGAGTTAATTATGAGTGAATCTTTAGTTTACTGGTTGATCGGTGCTCGTTACACCCCACTACTAGAGGTTACACCCCATCACTGGATCTGTCTCCATTTCCTTCATTTCCTCCATCAGTTGGAACTAATTTTTGAATTTAGCTCACTTAAACTGAATTAAATAATTACAACCCAAAATAAACTCAACCACGACTCCTATAAAGTAGGAGACACTCTACATGACTCTAGCTAAACTCCCAACTCCAATTAACTGAGCTAACTAAGTCAAATTAACTTGGTTAGGTATTACAATTTTATTCAAGGACAAATTAAATTATGATTTTCTTGTTGCATTTCAAGAGATTTTTGGGACTTTTTGGTTGGAATTGGGTCAAAAAAAAAAAAAAGTCAATCTTCATCTATGTTGTTTAAACAAGCTTTTTAATCACACATGTGAATTCATCGTGCCTAAAAATTAGTGAGACACTACAACTCAAATTAAACAAGCTTTGTAATTGCATATATGAATTCATCATGCCAAAAAATTAATAAGACACTTGAATTCTAGCTAACTAACTTTTACCAGATTTAAACAAATTTCGTCCCAAAAAAATAATAAATTTTTTTAAAAAGTTAAAACATCTAACCGATAAACTAAAGCGTTTTAATTAAGATACCAGATATCTACACGAAACAAAATTGACAATTAAAATCGCTGAATCCATAGATAAAAACACCTTTAGCACATAGATAAGAACCCATTATCAGTAAGCGGTCTTTTCTTCTAGGAGTGGCTTTGTTTGGTTTCTTTTCGGCGCATGCCCTTTTGGTTTGGTCGTCCTGTCTACATCTGTCATAACTCCGATACAGCGAGTCATTTTGTTGTTTTTCGCAGGTTGTTTCTCTATGTTGACTTCATATGGATCTCGTTCATGCTACTCCACATTAAGCTTTGACCTTTGACACTGGGCGCTTCCCTTTGCGATACCTATGGTTTTCTCTCTTCACAGTTTATGGTTTTATCTCTTCATAGTTTTTGAGTATAATTGGGACTAATAAATGTATATAGAAACTGGCCAATATAACTATCTTTCATTTTTCAATGGAAGAAGTTATTTTCAAAATAAAGTAACTCCGAAGTTTGGGTTGATCTCATTTGATCAATAATTCAAATTCTGTGATCCCTTTGTTAGACTTCATTGTCCTCATAACCATCAAACTGTAGAAAAATTAAAAATCCGTTGATTGATTGATGTGGGATTTGATCCATTTAATTATTGATTCAAATTATGTAGATATCTTTGTAAGATCTCCGCTCTAGTCAAAACCGTCAAATACAAAAAAAAAAAACAAAAATCGGTGGATTGTGCTTATCAGCCATCAACTTTATTAAATTATATCTTGCTGTGAGAAGACGTTGTAGATGTTGAGATACCAATTTTTCTTAGTCGTGCCGAGTGGCATACCTCGTCAAAGTCGAATAACGAATTCTTCACAGCAAAGCTTTCACATCATACATCATGTCCCCATATCCATATCCATTAAGAAAATTGGAGGCATGCCTCCCTCCCTCCCTCCTTTTCTCCCCCATTGGATAACATGGCATCTCCAGTTGTGATCGTAATGTTTAACTGTTCTCCTGAAGCTGTCTCATCGAGGGACCCAATCAGAGTGTATGGGGCGATGCCGAATTTGATATCACCAAAGTTAGAAAGCAGGACTTGTTTTTGTTATGATTCCACTAGGTTTACGTAACCAAGTATAACACGCGATGTCCGCCGAAGTGATCGCAGCGACCCATTTTTCAAAGATGCCCACAAATTCTTTCATGTAACGCGGAAAAATATATAGTTTTGGGTTGTTACAGAAGTCAAAAGCTTTTCACAATCCGCCTACATCTGAACAAAGCCTTTTGTTCTCAAATCTTCGAAGTCACAGTATAACATATTATAGATATAAAAATATAATCTATCGAAAAGAAATAATTGTACGAGTTATCCTTGAGGTACCGTTATCTAATTCCACGTTAAGAGGTAATCAATTTGGTCATGAGATTATAAAGGAAGGGCCATTTTAAAATCACACATAAAAAACTATTACAATAAAATTTGGATTTAAACCTGAGGTATTTCGAACAGATTATAAAAGAAGGGTGATTTTAAAGGCATGCATCAACTCATGAAGCAGCTGTGGAGCGCATTGAACAAAGGCAAGTTTCATTAGGACCAGGCCTATGGGTTAGGGTATGCTGATTTTAATTTTAAATACCTCTAGCATTTATTTCCAGCCTGAGAAGCGGGACTATTTCACATCTTACCTGCTGGTCAAGAATGAGGTATGACGTTTGTTTATAGTTTTTGTGGCATGTGCTATTTCTTATGGTCATTCTTTCTTCTAGAAGATGGAATTACAACTTAGATGAGCATATATTACATATTTGATTGTACTTGAAGCACAATTATTGACTTGGTAAGAATGTGGTTTTCCTAGTTTTCATTTTTGATTGGATTCCAAGCATAATTATTAATTTGGTAAAAATGTAGTTTTATTGGCTTCCATTTTTTATGGTTTAGTAGGAAATATATTTTGGTTAAGGTTTTTTTTCTATTGTATGTTTGGTGTTGGGTTGTGCCTTTAGGTTTGGGTTATAATGAAATGTCAAGTGGGTTGGGGTTTGGGAAGTCATTTCCTAACCTTTTTAGGGTTATCTAGTTCAATGATTTTTATAATGATTTTTTAGTCTTTCAAGCCTTCCGGTTTGGCTTTTCAATGATTCTATTCAATGGTTTTTTGCAATTTTCATTTGGTAAGCATTTTTATGAGCATCTGGTGAAAATATATGTTCTTTTCTTTTCTTTTCAATGGGCCCTTCAATGCATCTTAGGAGTCAAAACCTTCACTTTGAAAATGCACTTTGATTTCGAATTCATATGGCAAATCTCAGAGGTTTTATTTCATTTTTCTTGGCTCTCTTTAGTTTGTGCAAACATTATTTGAATCTAGACTTGCTAATTTTGTTCTTATTCTCTATAGATCCTCGAGACCATATGAAAATTCTTAGGACCTTGCAAAGACATGAAGAAACTATGCAAAGTAATGACATATCCCTTAGAAAACTTGAAAAATAGAGAGGAGAATTTGAATCATTCAGCCATTATTACCAGAAAATACCATTGAAGCAAATGAGCTAAAACAATTGTTGAGATGCATAACATAGAATGCAAATGAGGTTTTTTTTTGCTACTTCAGTGTTCGAGCGCCTCAACTTTTGTGCCCTTCCTTTCAAACTTTTAATTCTTTTTGACCATGTGATCGAAGATTCCACACCCCCTCTCAACCCTATAATTCACACATTACTAGTGTGCTATGTGATTTTCTATTCCATCTCCCTCTAGAACCCAACTATTATCATGTTCACACCTTACAACTCCTACAAAGTCACTGGTGGCCTTTCTACATGCCTTGCAACTATACCTTGCCACACACTAGATATTATGTTTCACCATTAATGGGATTTATCTATTTGCTCCCAATTTGTGAAACACTTCCCATGTTGTGGAAGCTTTCGAATAAAAATATTAATTTCAAACTATAAATTCTCATTATGCCACTATCCGACCTTGGCTTCCAACTTCTCTTCCACTCAATAGTTTCTATCATCTCATTAGGGTTTAGGTTTTGTGTAATCCATGGGTCTTTTCTATCCAATTATAGTTAAAATGCCTTTCTAATTTCATCTGCAAAGAATTTTAAACTCAATTTTACTTAAGAACTAACAACAATGTATCATGACCATTTTGAATGTGCATAAACTGAAATAACAATAATTGTGGGGGCGGTTATACACCTAGGGGTTAGATAACACCTTAGGATATAAAGAAATGGAGGAAGACATCTCCATGAGTAATAACTTGGAGTTGGTTAAAATGGCTTTATATTTGTCCACATCTGCAAGTTTCTCTAGGTCCTTGTAATTATAGCTTAAAATTATAACATGTAATTATAGCTTAAAATTATAACATTTTGGAAACATTTGACAAAAAAAACCCCAAATTGTTTTTTAAAAATAAAAAATAAAAATAAACCTTCTAATTTTTTATTTTTTTTTGTTGTTGAAAAAATAGAATTTAAATGATTAATGATTTAAGAAAGAAAGAAAACTCAGTGGGAATACAAATTCATTTTAGTTACCAATTTTATGAATAAAAATAATTATAAAAATAAAATACTTGCCCAAAATTCATTATCATGTGAATACAAATTCATTTTAGTTACCATTCCTCTTTGTTTGAATGCTTGAGGGAGCCTCCTCATTTGCTGCATCTTCAATTGATTATTCTTGGTTTGTTTTTTCTTACAGTCTACTGCAATATGTCCTAGTGCATGTCAATGTAAGCATGAGATATATTTCCTCCTTTTAGACATTGAAGACTAACTAACTTCATTCTTCTCCTTCTAGTTATGTTGCTTATTTTTATTTGTTTCTTCCTTTGTAGGTCCTTTTGGTGTTTCTTTTTCATGTTTAATGATTTCCTTTTCTAATTTATTCATAGAGGAAACCTCCTCTTCTAGTTTCTTATACCAACTATTCTTTTCTTCTAACTTAATTCTAGTTGAACCTATCTCAGCTTTTAATCTTTTAGAATGTAGGTTTCTCTCCTTGAATATACTACTCATCACCTCTTCTATTTTCCTTTCTTCTTCAAGTTGTGTCTTAAAGCTGACAATTTCGTCCTTGTAATCATGCTCCCTCTCATCACATATCTGCACTAGTTTCTTCAAATCTTTGTTTTCATTCTTCAATCTGTCTATGCTAGCCAATGATAAGTCAAAACTAGCTTGATTTTCATTGTCTTTTCTTCATGAGAGTTAGGTACATTCACACAGGTATAGGTTTCACTTAACTGAACACTTTACTTTTGACAGGGTATTCTCTCCTTCATATTTCTCTTCTCTTTCTCTATATTGTTGTTGCTAGCCTCTTCATGCATGAGTTGCAATCTATCCTAGATTTCTTTTGTAGAAGTTAAATCTATAATTGTATCATGATCCTTATTATGAAGATTGTTAAACATGCCATATTTTTCCTTAGCATTCCATTGTTGTTCTTGCGTAGAGGGGGAGTTTTTACAGTAGCCATCACATACAATTTTCCATACACCAGGTCCATATGCATTAGTTTAGATTTCACCTTATCTATCCATTCACGAAAGTTTCTTGCACTTAGAATAAGTACACTTTGATGGTCCATGACTCAACCAAACCTACCTTCAATTTGTTAGGCTTATACAGAAGGAACCAACTGTGATACCAATTGATGAAAACTTGACTAAACTGACGGGGGGTGAATCAATCTAGCATATTCATGGACATTAATTTTTTTTCATTAAACTCATTGACAGAAACATTACATGAGAAACTTAACAAATGATGACCAATAGATTGAATATTTGAACCGCAAGTAGTGAGAAAACCAAAACATCACATGAACACATAATAACAACACATATTGACACCATATATATGTGGAAACCCATAAAGGGATAAAACCACGATTTTATTATTTTTGTGATGCAAAGGCAAGCTCCTACTCCTTATTACATCTGTTTTTCTGTCGGTTGTAACCTACAGGAGGTTGCTACCTCAATTTTCTGCAAAATGCAAGGAAGCTCCAACTCCCATATGTTTTTTGTAGGTTACAACTCACAAGAGGCTCCTACCCCAATAGGCTCCAACCTGATGTTTATCAAGCCACTACATGAAAAGTGACTATAATCCCCTGATGTAATCAAGAAACAACAATGTGCTAGTTTACCTAGTCATAAATACTATGTATCTCCATCTTCATTTTTGCCTCTTATTCCCTTCAAATATGCTTCACATTAGCTTCATAAGTACCAGGTAACTAATGTATAATACCTCAATCAACTCTCACTCATTCTCCCACTCTCTGACCATTCAACGCCTTCCAAAATCACATATTTTATAAAGATAGTTTGCTGGTTGTTTGTATCCCACATAGGAATATGAAGTGAATAGGCTTGACTCTTTTCGTTCCAGTCATTAGTTTCCAAACTCTTCATATCTTGAATATTAGAGCACAAAAATAAATAATCCATCAAATAATAATTTCAACCACATGTAATGATTAAATGCATCTACCTAATGCCAACATCAAATAACAATATTTATTGTTAATGCATCACAACAATCTTTGCAACATCTTTTCGTTTGCCTTGGAGTCTTTCCTTTGCATCACAATAACTCAGCTCAAACAACAATTTCACATCACAACAAATTCTTCAATATAGCAATATCTGCAACATTATCAAAACATTTCAATATATCACATTTCCTCCTCCTCATTCTACTCCTTTGCATTATTGATCTTGTTCATTAGTGTATACATTGCCTTGTTGTTTCTCTTGTACTTGTTGTTACTCCTTCATTGTTCCTTATTGTTGCTCATGTTCCTTTGCTTCTCCTTCATTGTTACTTGTTATTTCTCCTTTGCATGTTGCTTCTCCTTCATTGTTCCTTGCTATTGCTCCTTTGCATCTCATCTTTTGTTGCTTTGTTGCCTCTTCACTACACTTTTTACTTATTTTATTTGTTGCTGGTCCTTTGCCTATTCCTTATGCTTCTCCTTTGCCATCAATGACAATATTTCCAACAATATTTCCTATAGTATGGGTCATTTTTCTTCAATAAAGAGTTTGAGTATGGGAACAATTTACTCAATCAATAGGCACCAACGTGGTCTCTATTGTTGCTTTGTAAGGCTCCTCAAATATGATAGCAAGCTATCAAATATTTTAATTACATGGCATGAATCTCCTTGCTCATTAAATGAACTAATGCACAAATTTTGTGATCATGGATGGGTCTCTTTAATGTAAATGATGCTCCATTAATGCTCTGAGTTTTGTAGTCCTTGTTTCCTTACTTCTCAATTCTCCCCAGTCACGATTAATTCTAGTGGTAGGTTTTATCAGAGGTTTTTTAACTCTAGTGACCCTTCAAATGTGGCATAACTACCAAATATATTGGTGTGACATCAAAGTTGTCAACCCATTCAAGCATCATATGCCCACGGTTCTATGTCCTAAGCATTTTCAAGTAACACCCATAATGTTTCTTAATGAAATAGGCTTGTAGGCCCTTGGTCACATTAACATGTGAAATTACCACAAAAAAACTTTTTTGGCAGGTTTTTTCGACGTTGGTCATGAGGTTGAGGGATGGACAAATTTCCTACTTTGTGCTTACACTGTCCCCAACTTGCTTGGAGGCTCGACTAGCCTAAAGCCCTGAGTTCTAGTCATTTTCTGCTGCAAACCAAATATACGTGAAATATTATCAAGTAGACCATCTGACACAAACTTTGAGTTTGTTTCCACATCATCATCTTACATCATGTTCATGTTACTTTTTCCATGTGGTGCCACTTTAGTGGCCCACGTGTCACCTAGATTTGGATCACTTGGCCTCCTGAAAGTGTTGAAAACACTTGCCATGTGTCCTATTTTTATGTTGCTATTCCACTCTATGCTTACATCATCTGCCACTCTAAATTACACCTACAAATGGCCCCACATCAGTTGGGTATTGTAGGTTGGATCTTTGTATTCTTGTCAAAATTTGGTTAAACAATTGACCTCTGACTGCTTGAAAACCTCACTAGGTCGATGGCCTATATGGTCATTTGTGTTTTTTTATAAAATAGACTGAGCACCGATTAGTCGGCCTCTAATTGGCCAAATGCACCTAAGCCTTGACTTGATCCAAAAATCACCTAAGTCCAATTTTTTTTAACAAATAAATTTTTCACAAAACACAAAGTCTATGTGGAACCTTGAAATTTGACCCTCTCTATTGTGAACTTTGACTATTCATAAATTTTGACTTCAGAGGTCTTTTTCAGGATGTTATATGCCATTATATATATATTTCAGATCATTATCTAACTATGCCATTTCCAGAAGCATCTAAATTAATCTCTTGAGGAAAAAAAATCCTTCAAAGAAAAAGTCCCCAAACCACCATATATAAAATATTTTATATTCTTTAACTGGCCTGCTACTATGATGAATCTCTACAAAGACTACATCTACCTTGAGACTCCTCCTGAGATGAACACACCATGCATATTCCATCCTTTCCCATTTAACACCAATGCTAGCCTAGTTGACGTCAATGCCAACTCGCATGATGCCACTTGCCATCCTAACAATGAAAACTTTCCAACATTGCTCGCTTGTGTGGAGGGAGGTGGACTTATTTTTCTGGTAAAGGAATATAATGAATATGCATTGGAGTTTGTTTGGCCTCCCTGAAGCTATTGGTGTTTATAAAATTTGAAGAGAATTTGTATGCCTCTGACTTAATTGGTAGAGGGGGAAATTTTCGCTATGAGAGAAGAAGTGAATTGGGTAGCACACCCATCTCTCGAGCTCAAAATGCCTCTCTACATGTCCATGAAGTTTTGGTTCCTCTCTATTTGATTCAAGGAAGTTTAATTGGCAAGATTGTGCAAGTTTGGGAGTGCATGTACGTGCACATCAGTTTGACTTCACACTTCATTAATAGTGGAGAGAGTTCAATGTGTGGACCACTGCAAATTGAACAACATTGAAATATTAGAAATATTTGATCTTTATCAGTTGGTTCGTGGTAGCCTAATATGTGGCTCCTCTTATGTTTGAGGGTTCTCTTCTATGTTTTTTGGTCCTCCTCGGCTAAGTCCTTTTTTATCAGGTACATCTCTCCTCAATGTAAGGATTCCTCTCTACTTTTGGCTCTTCATGGTGATTGGTTCTCTATTGGCTTGTGTAACGCTAGCCCTACATCCAAATGTATCTTATCTATTCCTCCTGGTTGGGAGTGGTTGTGGTGCTACACCCCCTTTAATGTTGATGCCTAGCATAGGTTTGTTGTCATCCATCTTGCATGTCCTCAGATCCAGCTTTTCTTAGTTCTCTCTGACATCTAGATTCTCCCCTTCTGTTACATAGTCATATCATCCTGGAGTAGTAACTCCAGTTCCCTAGGGTACCTCTCACTGTCACATGTGCTCCAATCAAATTGAAGTATTTAGACATCAACTAGAAAATACACTAGTAGATGACCACCTCGATCTCCCACATGGAAGAGATTCAGTCTCTCAAAGACAAAATTGGCCATTAGGATAATGAAATTGATGCATTGTGTAAGTAGCTAGAAGACCTAAAGTTGGTGTTCAAGCCAAAAAATAAAAAGTCCTCAAGTACAATGTCAAGTTGCCCCATTAACAAAATGTAGATTAACCTCAATAGGCCTTCAGTTGAAGGTCTCTCTCATTATCACTAATGATCCCTTATTGTAAATTCATTTTGTTATTTGGCCAATTTTGTAATGTCTATGTATGTTCAAATTTTGTTGTATTCAAATTTCAATTTAGTCTCTTTGACACTCTTGATAGTCTCCTTTGGAAGGATCCTCTGTAAGAAGAACTATTGTACTAGAATTCTCGTGTATTGGTTGCATTTGGGTGTAGATTTTAATACAAAATATACTCATTTTAGTTAAAAAGAAAAATCGCTACCATCCACCTAATAATTTGTACTAATTAAATTAAAATTATGAAAGTCGTGAGTCTCTATTCCAAAATAGACATACCCAATAGCGTAATTAAAAAAATATTAAACAAAGCAAAAAACAAAATGTTTAATTATTGATAATATAAAAACTCATTTTACCTTTGAGAACTAGTTGTAAAACAAGCAATGTTAAAAACTTGAAATAAAGATGGGAGGCGTAATTTCCCATTCTGATATTGCAGGTTACACTACTCTTATAGCTTTTGGTTTTTATGTTTCAAATTTGGTAGTATAATTTTTGGTAAAATTGTGGTTTTGTGTTATTTAAAATACATTTTTTAATATATAAATGAGTTTAGCACCCCAAATACTTTTATAACATTTATATTATGTATATTTCATAGGTTTTGTCTTTAGTGCGACTTTTTGAACTTTCCGATGTTGGAATCCAGCATACAAATTTGAGGTGAAATCTTGCTTTGTGTTATTTAAACTAGTTTTTTGACTATATATATATGAATTCAACACCTTGAAAAACTGTTAGTGCACTTCGATAGTGTAGGGGTTACCCATGATTTCAATAAATTCCTGCCGGATTTTATAGAAATTAAACCAAAAAAACCCACCGAAAAAGCTTTAAAAAAGTCTCACTCATTTCATAAGTCAAATTTGTGATTCCAACAAATCTCTATTAAATTTTAGATAAAATTGACTAAAAATATATACCTAAAAAACCTATATATATATATATATATAATGTTGTTTTGTTAATTAAACATAATTGTTTTTGATAGATCTAAGACTTTTGTGATCCATAATGTAGATATAAGTCTTTCTGATCAATCACATTATTAGAATTTGGTCAACGTTTCGAACCAACTAATTGTTTTTTTCAATATTTTAAATTTAAATTTTATTTTAAAATAATTTTAAGGTATGTTTTTAAAATATATATATTTTTAAACATTTCAATTTTACTTTTAGAATATTTTATTTTGTTTATAATTATTTTTATTCAAACAGTGTTTTAAATTTTAGATTTTTTTTTTTTTAATATTACTGTTTTTTTTTTTTTTTTCCCGGATGCGGGTGACATCACTGTCCATGCCGCGTGTTAGAACAGTTATGAGGCATGTGGCTTGTCACATGGGCCTCTGTCAGCCCGGACAAGCCACGCCAAGCCAAGGAGCAGGCTCCTTAAATTCGCTGGAAGGCGATGCAATCAGCAAATTCGCAATGTTTTGCGAGGAGAGGAATGTAGTTAGGCTGTCTAGTCTGGAGCAGGGGAACGACGGGGGAATGTACAGGAGGTTGCAGGCGCCATTCAATGCGCTGCAATATCCAAGGAGCATGGGAGCTATTAAGGTTGCCTCCCTGACCTCTCTGCCGCATACCAGGCCGTTTGAGTGGGTTATTGCTTGGAACAAGGTTTCTGGAGGAATTGTAGGTGAGGGAAGCCATCGCCAAATGCCAAGGGAGAGGCTTAGGATGAGCAGTCGCAGAGGAATGGCTAGAGGGCATTCTGCCTCTCAGAGGCCTGAGATTTCTCCAACGTCCTCAGTTGAAATTACCTCTGAGCAAAACAGGCCTCCAGGCCGCAATGCTAGAGGCAATTGGGGCATTCCGGAGTGTGGTCACTCGGAACATCCGGCCATTCGTTATAGAATTCCCTGTGCTTTTGCTAATAACACTCTGATAGTGTCGGTTACTGTGGAGCATTGTAGCAGTGCTCGTGGGCGCTTGGATACGGTGACTGTCCCGCGGGTCGACATGGAGACTCCCACTGTAGACTTCACGCGTCCGGTTCAGACGGATGAAGCTGGCCCCAGCGAACCTGTTCAGAGAAGCTCGTGCCAGGGTAAGGAACCTGCTCAAAGGAGCTCGTGCCAGGGTAAGGATGCAGCGGAAAAGCTCAAGGGTCCAGCATCTGATGAACCTCACACCACGGATGACGATTAACTCAGCAGTCGCCAAGTCTGGGCAGCAAGGAATGAATTTCTCTGACCTTTTCATTTTCATGATTTTGTATATCTATTATGGAGTTTATGTCTGTAATTTCGGTCCATATCACCATAGTCTCAGCCCACGCGTCGTTCAACATGTTCACCATGTCGTTTTCCATACACAGCGTGTCGATTTGTGTTCACCTTGTCCAGTAATGCATCCATCGTGTCAGTTTCGATACTCACCGTGTCATGTAATGAATCCACCGTGTCGATTACTGTATGCTACGTGTCGCTCTTCTATGCAAGGTAGCAATGACTGATATCTTCTCTGAAGGTACAGGGCTTTGGCCCAGATGTAATTTTTGTAATATTTTTGACTTTTTGTAATATAAATAGATCAGTGTTATCGAGAAAAAAAAATATTACTGTTTTTATTTTTTATTTTTTTAAAGTGTATTATTTTTTATTAAATGTATGTTAATTTGTTTATATATATATATATATATATATATATATATATATAACTAATTTTCTTAACTATCTAATTTATTTTTTAGTTTCTTAATATATATTAGCTTTTGTTAATTTTAGAATAATAAATAAATAACATTTTCCAAAAATGTTGCTCTATTATTATTTTTTTAATTTAAAATATTTATTCGTTGAATTTTATTTAAAAATAAAATTATTCTTTTCCTTTATTTGAGTTTTTCTCTTTAATTTTTGTTTATTTATTTAATATTTATGATTTATTTGTAATAATGTCTTTATATATATATATATATATATATATATATATATATATATATATAATGTTGTTTTGTTAATTAAACATAATTGTTTTTGCTAGATCTAAGACTTTTGTGATCCATAATGTAGATATAAGTCTTTCTGATCAATCACATTATTAGAATTTGGTCAACGTTTTGAACCAACTAATTGTTTTTTTCAATAGTGCTAGCTCCAAGGGCATCAAGGAGATTTGATGCCATGACCTCCCAATTGGCAAGGTACTTAGCTATGGGAACTCAACCAATTGAGCTATCCCTTGAGATTTTGTTCAATTTTATTTAAAAAGAAAACTATTTTATTCCTTTATTTGAGTCTTTCTCTTTAATTTTTATTTATCTATTTATTTTTATTTTCTTTATTTTTTATGATTTATTTAATAATGTTAAAATTTTGAATCATGGTTTTTAAATTGTTACAACTTTAAACCTAAAAAAAATAGGGCATCAATGAAAACAACTAGTTTCAATTTAGTCGTGGGTCTTTAGATTTCATTTTCAAGCGTATCAATTGTCAAGGTCAATATTTCAAAGAACTTGTAATTTTATCCTTGAAAAACACCACTTTTTAATATGATGGCTAATTTGAAGGTTTTAGCTACAATAGTATTGGTTCTCAATTCTAGAGTTTTCAAAAAAGTTGCAATTTTAACTTCAAAAAATAAAAAAATGATGTTCTTATTAGCACTATTTTTAGATTCAACGATTAATTTGAAGGTTTTTTTCAACAACATTGCAACGCGATTGATTTTATGGTTGCATAGAGTGTCAATTTTAAATTTGAAAAAACAAGGTGTTACTGATAACACAACTTTTTGAATTGAGGTGAAAAATAACCACTAAATGCAACCTCTAGAAAAATGAGAACTCTAAATGGTTCTTCTTAAGTTGGTAACTATGCTATAGGGAAATGCTCCTTAAGTCCTCTACACAAATAAATGCACACTGCCTAGCAAATCACAACAATTGGTTATAGTTTCAACTAAACACAATTATTCTATGGTGGTGAGATCTTTGGAAATTAGTGATAGGCTAATGTTGATCTTTAGTACCCCCTTCGACTATGTGCACCCCAAACATCCTCTTGTCTGCTCATACAATGTTGGAATAGTTTACATATCATTCACATAAATCACAGATCAATAACCAATTTCTCTTTCTCAATGAAACAACAAACAAATATCTCACTCCCTCTCTCAAGGTAGTCCTCATTTATAATTTCCCCAAAGGTTGATAACTCCCAAGAAGGTCTTTGGTTTTCCCTTCCCCCTTCCAAGATTATTTACCACACCTAAATTTGGTTGGGATGAAACATTAGTTAAGAGTAAAAACACTAAGGTCATAAATAGGTATTTGATGAAATAAACCATCCCTTTATAATTTTAAGCCCAAATAAACTTAGGAACAACATTTTAGGTTTTCTAGATCACCATTTCCTTTCTCAAGTCCCATAAGGTGCTATCGTCTAGGTGGTCTATCCTCATTTAGAAAAAGTCATTTCCCTTTAATATGATTTCCACCACATGATTATCATTCTTTTGAGTTACTCCCAATGCTTGACCTAATGTGGGTTTTGGGTAACATAAATCTACAACAAAGGTTAGTTTTTCAAAAAAACATATTAGTAATATATTTTAGAACCATTAAATCATAGAAAAACATGGATCATTGATATCTATTTATATATTCGAGTCACTAACAATACACATATTAATAACTAACAATACACATCTTAATAAAGAATTGATTCCTATTATGATGATGCATCCAAATAACAATCAGTACTTAATATTTCCTCAAGCTAAGAGACATGAAGGTTAAACATATGTATGTAGCAAAACAAACATGTCCACAATCTAGAATAAGCATGAAGTAATAATAAATCCATTGCCCATGGTGAAAGGGAAACTATGTAAGATGCAGACAGGTAGGGTATTACGACATCTCCCCCCTCCCTACAAAAAAAAGGTACATCATCGAAGATAGCCCTTCGTGAACACATAAGTGTTGATAAACATCCATGATCAATTTTTCTAATCCATTGCACTCTATTTTACACTTGAATGTCTTTTTCCAACACTTTACCATGTTTATGATTGTTGTTTTTTAACAGCTCTTTACCTTATTTCTCCTAAACTCACAATAATCTTTCTTTTATATTATTTTAATGCTTGCTAGTTGTGCCCCATATTTTTTCCAAATCATCCCTCACCCACATTCTGTAATTTTCACCCACATTCCCACTTCCTCTAAATCACACCATCCTTATACTTAGTCATTTTCCCTTGCATGTAGGTTTCTAAATGAGTTTTCTTTACCTTTTATCCCACATGACTTCGTCTTGTGTGATACCCACTCATACTTAGTTGTTTCGCTCGTATACGGGTTAAGTATCTTTTGTAATACCTTTCCCTCATGCATGATCCCACACTTAGTCATTTTAACATCTAGTTTCTTTCACATGTGTATGCTAGAGCCATTCCTCAACAATATCAGATTCTCATGTCCTGCAACTTGCATTCGAATTCCTTTATTCATTAATAAATTTATCCTTTCAAGACACATTAATCTCTGATTCCAACGCATACCTTGGAAAATTGAAATTCTTTGTGGTATTAAATAAGACTCATTTTAGTGGTTAAGGCACACTTGGGCAACATGATCATGGATTTTAGTGGTCAATCTAATGGCTTACAAATGGTTTTTAGGTCATAACTTTTGAGAAAGGAACACCAACAAGGCCTAGACTTCATGTATTGTGCATCCTAGGTACATGCCTAAAGTATTTTATTTTTTGGAATGAGTTTCATGGCATACTGATAGATTTGACACCAAAAAAAGGCATATATGGATGGCTAACTCTTCCAAGGTTCCTCCTATGACCCCTAGTGTTTCCAAGAAAATGTTTCGACTTCGAAAACCAATAAGGTGTTAAAAGTAATAGAAGTTGACACCTTCTTGATGAACTATAATGGAGGGAATAGTATTTGAAAGAAGTTCCTAAAGAACCCAACCAATGAGTTGGTAAGGTATGAGCACTAGCTAGCCCATATAGATATTTTTTCTGGTTGCTCGCCCAGGTTCTTGGTCAAGAATCAACATAATATATTTATTGGTATATTCTCTATGTCCTACACTATAGTATGCATGAGGTATTCATACTCAATTGGACCCATGCAATTTCTGTAGAAATTTCTTATGAATCTAAAATTTGTAGTCAGTAAAAAAATGTTTTACATGTCTTCATACCTATTATACACCATTGTTTATTATAATTATTTTAAGCCCTCTTGAGGTTGCAACATTTCAATTTGTATCTTGACCATTTTTAGCACTAGTATCCAATCCCTTCGGAGAAATAAGTATTAGTTCTATTTTTGTTCAATGCATAATTTGTTTTTGTCAAAATGTAGAACAATGAGTATTATTTACTCCCATTGAGGTGGTGGGAACAGATCCAAAGATAATTGTTTTTGATTCGCTAGTATAGGAATTTAGGGGCAAAGGAATTCTCCCTCTCCCTTACCCGCATAGAAGCCTCGCCCAAAAACAAGGCCTACCCAACCTACTCAATAGTAGGAGCAGATAGAGTTATCCCTAAATCACCATTATATGTGTATCCATTGTTGGCCATTTTAATAGAATATGCTCTTGTGAAGCCCTGACTCTTTTAGAAGGAAAAGGATTTTTCCAGAAAAACATGAATTTTCATATGTTTGGTCATTTATATTTGAAGGGAATCCTTTGGTACTCTAAATCTATGTCTGTGACAAATTCTTGTTATCATAATTATATCAATAATGCAGGTCTTGCGCTCAAATTTTCAATGAAAAAAAGAAATAAGATATTTATACATATATCCATTTCACTAGGAAATTTCATACTTAAGAATATGTTGTCGCTGTGAAAAACACCTTCCAAAATATTTCCTCCACTTGAATTTTGGAGCCTTCTTGTGATCCTGTGATTTTTTGTTCCTTGATTGATCTTAGTCACTTCATGATCGATTGATGATGTTCTAAGTGTTTAAGTCTTCTTCTAAGGTTCTAACCATCAAAACCACTTGCTTACACATGCTTAGCCTTTGATGCATTCATAAGCGCACCCTTTTCTAGCAAGCCTTGCAGTCAATGTGCACCCTCGAAACTCAAGCACTGTGAAATCCTTGATGATAGTAATTGAACAAATCCTAATGAAAGTGACTACGCAATGCCTAAGGACAATGATTACATAGTCCTTGTGGATGATGATTTTGCAGTACAGAAACGTAGTGCTTGTACAGTCTCTAGTGACAGTGATTGTGCATTTTGTTATGGATGATGACTATGTAGTCCGAAAAAACAATGCTTGTGTAGTCTTTGGTCACACTGATTGCGTATTTCTTATAGATAGATATTGTGTGATCCCTACGGGCAGTCAATGCACAATTCTGGTTAGTATCTCTCCCACTATTAATTGCAAGTGTACCATAATTCCAGTGAGTTTTCTCAACTATCACTTTTGCATGATTTTTATTTCATAAGTGTCGTTTTCACTTTCGCGGTTATTTTTTTTCTTGATTTAATTTTAAAAGGTGTTGCCTTTTCTTTTTCATTACTTTGGCATGTGTCACTTTCACTTTCTTTAGCCTTTGCAAGTATTGTTTTCACTTTTTCTCACGGTCGCAAGTGTCGCTTTTGATTGTTTTCACTCTTGCATGTGTCACACTTTGGTGTGCTACTAGAGGCATCCCTAGCACACTTTTATGCATTATTTGACCCTATCTATCACAAGATTATGTTCTACACACTCTCCCACAACTTAACCTTGTTTCGGGTAGCAGTCAACACTCCTGTTGTAACTTGTATTCTAAGTGTTGCAAAGCTACGTTTCACCCATCACACTTAGAAATAACTGTCAATTTGTTGTAATTTCAAGCTATGTATGTTGATTTTGGGTGCTATGATTTCTTTGGCTCATGTTGATGTTATACGAGTGTGAATCACTATTCCAAGACTTGTTTTCTTGTCTTTTTCTTTATTCTCTCACTAATCCAACACTTAGTCATTTTCAAAGTTTTCATTATCTTTGAAACATGCTAACCTTTCTCCCTCTTGGAATTGTGCACTGCACAGTATTAAGTCACAATGAAACATCCTCTTCCTCTTGGAACTACACACTGTGCAGTCCTAGAGGACAATCTCCCTCAATTTTACATTGAGCAACCTTGAGGTCAGGACCATAACTATGGTTTCTTAGCCTTGTCAACTTCACAACTCATGATTCCTTCTACCATGGATTTTGAATTGTGCAGTTGCAGTGGATTATGGATTCTCCCTGTGTCACTAACTTTCCTCCTCTTCATCTACTGTGCATTGTGCAGTTACAGTGTGTAACGTTACCTCCCCATTTGACTAACTTTCTCAGTTGTGTAGTCCTTTCATCTTGTGAGTTTCCTACTGTGAATTTTGTAGTTCTAGTGAGTAGTAGGTCACCTCTAAGTTATTGAAATCCTCAACTCAACAATTCACTGAGTCTATCCCTTAATTAATGCACATTGCATAGCTATAATGGCCAGTTTTTCCACTCCTACTCACTGAAACCCCTCGATGCACAATTCATTGCTTTTCCTTTCCTCCCATTGCTCATTGTATAGTTCTAGTGGACAATGAGGTCATCCCTAAGCCCTTTTGATGCTCAATTGCGTAATTCTCAGCCTTGTACTCTTGAAACCCTTGATTCTCTCGTCATCACAGTCAACATCTTCCATGAGCAAAGCAGAGGTAGAATAGGTGGTTTCTAGCCTGATTTTGGCATGTCATGAGTGAAATTAATCTACGGGTATTATCATTTCAACATGGCAATGTGGTCCTCAAGAGATAGCATCAAGGAGAGGCTACAAGAGAGCACTTGAGAAGAAGGGGAAGAAGGAAGAACCATCATGAAGGACATGAGGAAATCTTTGACCATGATAGAATGGTGGCATCACATGTTGACTTGGAAGGTGCTAACACTAATCCATACCCTTTGGAGGGTGAATATGACTAAGCAAAGATCCATCATGAGGAAGTCAAAGTCATAGCAGCAAGGGGAAAGGGTTAGCCCAGATACATCACAATGAAGTTCCATGTCATCAAAGCCAGGTTATGGCTTGTCCAAGTGTCATCATAAAGTCATATGTGTCAATATATCTTAACGGATCATTTGTGGAATGTAATTATTGTATTTTTAAAATCAGAAAATGTAAAATATGTTAAAGACCAAGGGTCCCACATGCAATGTGAAAAGTCACTAGAAATTGCTAGTCATTAGAAGTTCAAAGGTCATAGGAATTTGAAATATCATAGTAGAATCTCAAGAGTCATAAGGGAGGTCAAGCATCATATTGGAGGTGGAGAGTCACCTCATTTTTTATAAATACACCCTCATATCTCAAGCAAAAGGACTTTGGACTTTTCACCTTGGATTCTCTAGTTTGGCATAGGAGAGAAGATCTTTCTTTGGATGAGAAATAGGTGACTTAATGTTCCATTATTGGTGCCAATGTGACAACATTGTAATCATGTATCTTGGGACCTTCACTGAATATATGAAGATCTAAGAGCCAATGCACTTTCATGCATATGTCGTGAATGATTATGAGACTATTCTTTCATTATTTGTGGTGTATGTTTATGTTAACACATACTAATGAAAATGAATTATTTCATTGGCTTTTGTATGCATCTTATTGAATGTGTGTTGTTACTTGCTTTTATCATCATTTTTATCATGTGAACTAATTTGTAGGTTAACTAATGATTCCTTTAATGCTCTCATGTGCCTATTTTAGGATAATACTATTACTTTTCTTCTAGAGGCTCACACTCAGTTTTCCCTTCTATGAAAGTACCATATATGCATTAAAATTGTATGCCTCACAGTGTCAACTTACTTGCTTTTTAGAAATATTGTTTGCGTAATCCCTTATGTTGATAATTGCAACCAAGGAAAATTCATAAGGATAATGGAAATCGACCTTATTTCTCGGTTGGGGCTCTTTCTCCAAATAGTGTGAGGTCTAGTCGGGACTTCATACCAGAGAGACCCCTTTGGTTAATAGAGTTCCAGCACCGTTAATAGAACATTTCTAGAATTTATGAATATGCTACTTATCTTTATGTCTTTATACTAAATGAGTTGGGAGTAGTTAAAGGTTTTGAGACTTAGTCTATTTTCACTTCTTCCCTTATAATTCCACTAGATATGGTACTCCATTTCAAGAAAATAAATATGAAGGTGTTGGAGAAAATAACTTTTTCCCTAATATTCCATAAGTTTTTCATTAAAACACAAGTCCGTTGTACAACACTAATTTACCTCAAAGGAAACATGGAAAATCAATCATAAACATTGGATCTACTCCCTAACATCCCAAATGAGAACCTCTACTTCGAAGGGTCAATCTCAAGCTAGAGAATTCAAGAAGAAGATTAATAATATTGTTCGAGAAGGTGGTGATGGGAATCAACTCGGTTTCAAACTTGAAAAGTCTCATGTTGTTGGATTCATATCCAAAAGAAAAAGAAGAAATACCCATAAGACACCCAAAGATGTACATATCCCATTCATGGAAATTTATGATGTTAAAGAAACATCAAAGGAACATAAATCTGCTGAAAGGAAATCTTATAAAGTCATTCTTTTGTTGAATAATTGGTTCAAAAAGATCCATTCCATTTAAAAATTGAATCAATGGAACTGCATCAGACAACCTACACTAAGAGTTTGAAAAAATTATAGTTTCATAAAATAAATTCCAAAATTACAAAGTTATGGGTAAAGTGAGATTTGAAATTGACGTTAAGGGAATAAATCCCTAAAAATTATTTGAATTTCATCAAGTGTCAGGAAACATATTGGCCTACTTAATTTTATAATAGGAAGCAAAAAATGTAGGCAACCCCATTAATCACCATCTCTATTTCTTTTCACATCCCTTTCTTACAATTGTCTTGGTTAGAAAGAGATATCATACTGAAGGGCCTAAATACATAATGCAATTTCTCCTTGTTTACATGAATTCCCTACCCAATTAGAGTGAAAGAGTGTAGCCTTGGTTAGGAGGCTTTGTGTTGTTTCCCGATATAGAAGACATATCTGTTATAGACATTTTTGTGCCTTGCGTCACTGAGCATGAAATGTCAATAATCAAGGGATCCAAAGTCCCTAAACATGTTGTTCCTACCCCTAGAGGAACAAGGCCAAGTAACCACAGCAATTCACAAAAGTTCTCCACCTGAAAACACTCAAAAACAAGGAAATTCTGGATCATGTCAACTGCTCCACTGAGCATCTGCGCTGAATGTCAACTGCTCCACTGTCTACCTGCGTTGAATGTCAACTGCAAAGAAGGCTACCTGCGCTGAGCGAGTTTGGACAAGTGGCAGAGTCATTTCTCAAGGTGTCAATGCCCAGGAAGCTTCCAAAATGACACTTGGATCAGGGAATTCGACTAGTGATGAGTAAGAGGTTCCAAATCTCCAAGTGGAAGCAAGAACCTCCAAGTGGACTCAAGAACTGAAGTGGGAGAGGACACTAGTCAGTCTCAGACCAGTCTCAAGCTGACTCATCCTCTCTCCAATATCCCTATATATAGATCTCTTCTACATGAGATCAGGGAGGCTGGAATTTGGTATTTGCAAAGAATTGATGTTGGTTTGTGGCTAGAAACATTGGGTGTGTTATGCTTTGAAGGGAGCTGAAGAAGGAATTCCATTCTGCTGGGAAGGAGATGCTGGGTTGGATCCCTATGGGTTGTATCTCTTCCTGAACCCTGTTACTTTCAATAAAGCTATCTTGATTCTTTCCGATATGCTGGTGTACTTTGTATGATTGCATTAGTATATTTGATTTACTTCTAATCCTGAATCATTTATGAATATGTATATTTGCCTTTGTATTGTGTTCTTCTCTTGTTGCAAGTAGCTGTTCTCTTGTCACAGGTAGCTGTTCTCTTGTGATCTCGTGGGATTCATCTCTTGATCAAGCGAGGAGGCAAGTAGTTGTGGACACACAAAGAGAAGAGGATCTAGTTCGAGGGACAACCAGAAGATAACGGTAAGTCTGCCGATCTCCTCTCTTTCATATTTCATAAAGGAAGAAATCATGATAGCTGTATTCGTTTGTTGCTAAGGCGCTGTCACACCTTAGGTGGATAGGATCGTCCTAAATAGGCATTTTTCCCCACAACAAATTGGCGACTCCGCTGGGGATGAACTTGTTTATTTATTTCATTTGTGTTTCCGTCATTTGTTTACTTCATAGACTTGACAGCAACTCTTGAACTGCATCTTTCCCGGATGCAAAGTAAAAGTTGCTGCTTTGATCCAGTATGTTGGACTTGTCTATGATTTAAACTAGATCCACAAATGATTTGATTGATCCTTGTGATAGTCTTTAGTACCCTATCAAAGTATCCCTCTGTTTATACCTTGCTTGTGTTTCTGATTTGGCCTAAAACAGTTGATTTTTGAGCATTTTGTGACCCAGAAACCAAGAGAAACGCGAGTTTCTCTCTTCAGCGCAGGCACTGTGAAGGCAGTCTGCATTTCAACGCAGGTCCTGAAGGGGCTACCTGCGCTGAATGTCAAACTGACAGTGTTGGACCTGCCCTGAACCAGTGTGGCCTTGTGCAGCTGGGGTTCTTTGTCCTTTTTGCCCTGTTTTGATCTCTGTTTTTGCAGCCTTTAACCAAGTATAGGAGCTGGTCTGATAACCATTTTCTTTGCCTGAATTCCGCCCCAATTTTTGTACAAAAAGATTGTGAATGTTTTTATGTGTTTGTGGCATCATTTACAGTCTTCCTTTGCATGAGTAAAGTAGTCTTTCTATAGCCTTTGATTCAGATATGATTGAAAGTGATCTTAGAAGAGAGTTCTTTGGCTGTTTGTTCAGATTGATTATACTGTTACTTTTGCTTATTGGTTTGAATTTGTTCTTTTCAAAGTATCAAAACGAGTCTTTATTTCGAGAATCGCATAGTGATTGGAATCTCTTCTACCCTTGTTGATTTCGAAGAAAGTGAACTTGTTTATTTTGATCATTGTAAAGCAGATTCAAAGTTGTGCAAAAAGCTTTCTTTGTAGGCATTTATACTAAGAAAGTGAAAACAAACACCTGCATTGTGCATTTTGCATTTGATAAGTTTGCATGTTGGATTTAGGGAGAGTACATTAGAGTGTGTTGATTGCTCTTTGAGAAAAGATAGTCGCTCTCTTTTCCCTTAGTAGCTAGGATTTTCAAAGTTGAAAGATTGTAAAGCTTGCTTATCATCTTAGACTGCATTTAGGAAGTTGTATCATACATCTTGTGGTGAACCTTGAAAGGCAAACTTTAAAAAGATCAACCTAAAATAAACTGAATGAACCTAACAGAAAAAGTCCATCCGAGCATTTGTCACTTCGGGCTCGTTAAAACATCGAAGGAGACTAGAGTCATCTTTAGCTTTTTCTCGACTCTTTAAAAGTGAAAAAGCAAGTTGTGTCTAAAAGCGTCTAATAAAATTCATTCAGTTCGGAAACACAAATTTCCCCTTTTAATATTTTGGTTGATCGAGTAATCCGCAATCGTGGAAGAAAGTCAATTGAAACCCCGTCGTTCGCGGAGGCTTACGAGTCAACCGTCTTTGTCTCCGGAATCGAAAACAGTACGGACAAAGCGAACTCGTATAACCGGTTCAAAATCTCCTATCAAAGTTAGAACAAGTGTTCCAACTACATCTGAGATACCGGTTACTCCAAACATTTCTGGAAACCCTGCCTCTATAGAAGAAGTTCAACAGCCACGGAGGGACAGTAATACTGATCCTGGTCTAGGGGCAAGTACTTGTGTAACTGAACCAGTTCCATCTGTAACCGGTCCAGAGAGTTTTGTTCCTCAAACAACTGTCGCTGTCGAAACAACCCCTTCTTCGGCACCAGAAGTATTTTACGGACCTGACGGTCTTCCTCTTCCACCTGGTTTGATTGCGATAGAGGAAATTGCAGAGGATCCGCAAGCAAGTACTCCAACCCATTTTGGAGTCGGGGTCACTCTATTTCCTTCATCAGAAGTTAATCCACCACAAGTGGAGGTTCCTGTAGAATCGCTAGGCAATCTATTGGATAGACTTAAAATGTCTGAACAACCGTCATCATCTAGGACTGTGTCAAACGACACAGCGACATCAGAAGCCCCTGCCGTCACTCCAACAATGTTTGTCGGCATACCATCTGTCCCAACTAGCTCACAACCGCTAGAAGGAGTCCACCAAGGGACTATTTCGACAGTGTGGTCTGTTCCAGTTTGTTCATCCGGAGTAATATCCGGCAACTCTTATGTTGAGACTCGCCAAATTGATCCGTTTGGAAGTCAATTTGAGCAATCCAGTCCCCAAGGACAATCAATCCCCTTGAGTTCCGGATTGCTACCGTATGGGGGGCAGTATGCCCTTTCATTACCCCCTCCAGGAGGGTACCCATACGGGAGTTCACAACAGTATTCAGGCTATACTGGAATTACATCAAGTGGTTGGGTACCTATGCTACCTCAACAACCAAGGGTTGTATATTCTATGCAACAGTGTGTACCTATGACGAACATCCCAACCACACCGGCTATTGTAACAGTGTCACAAGTTCAAGCAATGCCTGTTGCATGTCAACCTCAGATTTCTCAGGTTGTAATGCAACAGCCCCTTGACCATGGGTCACAACCACAATCGCCAACTGGTGGGGCGACACAGGTCCAAACGGGTACAATTACCCCACACCTTGGTCCAATGGTTAGCATAGCGCAACAGAACATGGCTTCACAACCGTGGCTAGTGCAATACCAACAACCACAATTCCAGCAAGTATACCAAGGTTCTGAGCAGCAGATCTTTGCGAACAGTGGACAACCGTATATCCAAAACGGTCAAAACCAACCACTTTACAGTGGTCAAGTTCACCAACCGTATCAGTCATACCAACATCAATTACATTATGCTAGTATGCAAAGGCCCACTGCTCAAGCGATTCCATCGTACCCTGGTTATGCTTCGCCTAACCTGAATCAACAATTACCATTCGTGGCGACTTTAGAGTTACCCGATTTACACCGGCTAACCAACGATCTGATTGCTTATGCCCCTTGGTGGCCAACGATTCCTCACAAACTTCCATCTGACATTCCTAAATTCAATGGAAATCCAGGTGAAGACCCATCGAATCACGTGATGACTTTTCATCTGTGGTGTTCGTCCAACACCCTGAACGACGATTCGATAAGGCTTCGCCTTTTTCAGAGGACATTGACAGGTCCAGCGGCTAAGTGGTATATTGAATTACCTAGAGCCTCGTTCGACAATTTTAGTTCCCTAGCCATGACTTTCTTAACCCATTTTCAATTACCGATAAGGTATGAAACGGGAACATAAATATTAACCAACTTCAAGCAGACAACTGCCACTCATATATCTGATCATATACATGAATGGCGTCGTCGTCGTAGAATGGTTAAAACATACGTTCCCGATCAGCTGTTAGCTGAATGGTTTATAAAGTCGTTACTTCCTGCTATAACGGAAGATGTGGCAAAGGGGGGAGTCGTAACAGAGGAGCAAGTTATCGCTCGTGCACAGTATCTGGACTTAGTTTATACTCAGTCCGGCACGCTCTACGACAAAATACCTGATGCCCCTAGACCGGAATTTTCAATTCCTCCTCCTCCAAAATCCAATAGTGACTCTCATGCCGGTGATGGCGTGATTGGCACAGCAAACGCGAAATCGATAAAGGCTTCGTCTAAGAAAGCCCGTAAGAATTCGGATCAAAATGCAAAAGAAGAAATTCTTGCTTCGGAAGTAAATGCCGTATCAGCAGATAAAGGCAAAGAAACCAATCAACCAGGAAGCAAGAAAAAGCAAAACAAAGGGAAGAAGAAGAAACAAGGTGAATCATCTCCTGGAAAAACTTCTTCAAACCCTCCTGGGAAAGGGAAACTAAATTATCCATGTCAAATATGTGATGATGAGGATCATTACACAAGGAATTGTCCATTCAAAGCTGAGTTAAAGAGGTTCTTTAAAAGTTCCCAAACCTCAGCTGTGTTAACTGATCCATTTCCCAACCCAGGTCAAAATCTGGTTGATAGTGGAAATGCTTCCCCGTCGCAAGTACTTATGTTGTCGATTTCAAAACAGCAGAATGATGCTTTGATTTCGACAAGGAACAAAGATTATGGGAATCCTCAGCTGTCGAATGACAAAGGTAAAGATCAACCAAGTAGTTTGACAACAACTTCAACAGAAGTTGTACCGCCCATCATTCCTGAATTAACAATAAAACTGCCAAAGGGAGTAATACACAAGTCGACATTTAATCCTCGCGCCAGGGCGGCGCAACATTATAACATAGTGGAAGATTTGGCCCAATCGCCATCCGCTATGTCGACTCTTGAGGTATTACAAAATTGCGCATCCCAAAGGCAGGCTTTGTTATCAGCTATTGGTGGGGTTGATCCTAAGGATTCCAATCTTGTATCCTTTTATCACAAAGGATATGATCCTCAGTTACCAGCTCAACTAGCTTTCCTTATTCAAGTGAAAGCCCTCAACAAAACTGTTCACAGAACAATTATTGATGAGGGAGCATCTACATGTATTATGTCGATGAGTTGCTGGAAAACATTAGGATCTACAACCTTGTCGCGATCTTCGACAACATTAAAAGCTTTCGACGGAAGGGCTTATACCCCGTACGGTATCCTTAATAACTTGAAGGTTGAACTGGGAGGAAAAACAGTGGAAATTGATGTTGAGGTCATCGATGGAAATCTTGACTACAACATCCTACTGGGTAGACCATGGATCTATGCCATGGCAGCTTTTGTATCAACTTATTTTAGGAAGATCATATTCCCGTTTGAAGGAGGGATTACGGTCGTCGACCAACAGAACTTCCTCCCTAATGGTTCACAAGTTACAGGAAGCATTCCCATGATCCATGAGAGCAACCATTCGCTTCAAGATATCGGAGTAGGATTATTGAAAGACCCCACGATGATGGGAACTTTCGCGCTACCGCCTCCTATTTACATAGGAAATATACCGTTTGTAGCAACCTGCAACATGATATCTTCCACGAAGGTCGCAAAAGACAGTGTCGACATGGATCATACAACTGTTTTGCCCCCAAGCCCTTTAGAAATATTGTAGCAATCAATGTTTCAAGCATGGGAGGCGAACCCAAATCAACGCTCGTCAAGCGTTTGGGTAGATAGGTCTAGAGAATATGGTACCCCATTAGATCCTTGGTCGAAAGCACATGGGACTGACGAAGGAATCTTACAATCAATGTTGATTGAGGGGGCACCATGGAATGATCACCACCATCGTTCCCTTCTTCCGGAATATGAAGAAGATACTCAACGTGACCTTTATCACCCTTCAGTTTTTGAATTCCTAACAAATACTGTAAATACTGTGGATTCCGAGCGAAACTTATCCAATATTGAAGAGACTATAGCCATAAATATCTCGACTAAAACAAATGTTGTAGAGAATATTTATGTCGGCAAAGGTTGTTCCCCTTCAGAATTGGAAATATATAACGCTCTTTTTCGCGAATTTAGAGATGTCTTTGCTTGGTCATATGATGAGATGCCAGGCATTGACTCGAGTATCGTTGAACATGAAATTAAAATGTATCCTGATGTCAAACCAGTAAGACAACGGCTTCGGCAGGTGCACCCCAAGAAAGCCGCTGCCATTAAGGCAGAAGTTGAAAAAATTCTCCATGCTGGATTCATCTACCCGGTTCCTCTAACCGATTGGGTATCGAATATTGTCCCTGTTATGAAAAAACAAGGGACGATTAGAGTGTGTGTCGATTATAGGGATGTAAACCAAGCTTGTCCAAAGGACAACTACCCTACACCCTTCATCGACCAGATAATTGATGAATGCACCGGATGTGAAATCTTTTCATTTATGGATGGATTTTCCGGGTATAATCAAATAAATATCCGCCCACAAGACCAGTCAAAGACTGCATTTATTTGTCCGTGGGGCACATTCGCTTATCGAAAATTACCCTTTGGTTTGAAGAATGCAGGGGTGACGTTTCAGAGGGCAATGAATTATGCCTTCCATGACATCAAGAACATCGTTCAACCTTATCTCGACGACCTTCCGGCTCATTCGCGAAAGCGGACTGATCATCCGCAGCATTTAAGAGCAATATTTCTACGTTGCTGACACTACAAGATAAGACTCAATCCGCACAAATGTGTGTTTTGCGTCGGTTCTGGTCGTTTACTTGGATTTGTAGTCTCTAAGGATGGGATTCGTCTCGACCCTTGCAAGGTTCAGGCAATCATTAATTTGCCTCCACCTTCAAATTTGCTTCAGATTCAGAAACTCCAAGGGAAAGCAAACTTTCTGAGGAGGTTCATTCCAAATTACGCAGAACTTGCTAAAGGTTATACTCGTCTTTTGAAAAAGGATGTACCTTTCGTCTGGGACTAGGTGGCGCAAGCTTCCTTTGATGCTCTGAAGGATTGTCTAGTAAAAGCATCATTAATGTACGCCCCGGACTATCAAAGAGATTTTAACCTGTATCTGGCTGCAGCAGATACGACCATTGCGATGGTTTTAGTTCAAGAAGTCGATGGAATCGAACATCCTATCTATTATTTAAGTAAAAACTTAAATGATACAGAAAGTAAATATTCTTATGTTGAAAAACTAGCGCTTGCAGCTGTTCAAGCGATTCAAAGGTTTCGACATTATGTCCTCTTTCGGAAAACTACCGTTTTGTCAGATTGCAACCCCATGACTTATATACTGTCGCGACAGTTGCTGGGAGGCAAATATTCAAAATGGATAGCGATCCTTCAAGAGTTTGATCTGGAATTTGTAAAATCCAAATCAAAGAAAGCTCTAGTTTTCGCAGAATTATTGTGCGATCTCCCATCGTCATCCAACGATGAAACATCAGAAGAGTCAATCGTGGATGAAAGTTTGTTTCTGATATCTACAAGCGATGAGTGGTATGGAGATATCATAGTTTATCTCCAAACCCAAAAATTCAGGCCAAACACCTCTCACTCCGAACAAAAACGTATATGATACCAAGCAAAAGACTACATGATCGTCGGTGATACACTTTACCATCGTGGTACCGATACAGTTCTGAGGAGGTGCCTTACCCATGAAGAGGCCGAAAAAGCCCTGAATGAGTGTCATTCAGGCGCGTGTGGGGGACATCAATCTGGATATGCAACAGCACAAAAACTCTTACGAGCAGGATACTTTTGGCCAACCATGTTCAAAGATTGCATAATCGCAGTCAGAAGTTGCCATGCTTGTCAAATTTTTGATAGCAAAACCAGAAGACCGCCCGCACCTTTACAGCCAATAGTTGTTGTTGGGCCTTTCGCCAAATGGGGCATCGATTTCATGCAATGTAACCCCACCTCGACCGGGGGACATGGGTATATTATAGTCGCTGTTGACTATTTTACCAAATGGGCCGAGGCGATGCCTACATTGGATAACACTGGTGAAACAGCTGCCCTTTTCTTTTTCAATCATGTAGTCGCCAGGTTCGGCGTACCACAGGCTATAGTTACAGATCATGGATCGCATTTTCGCAATCACATGATGGTCGAATTAGCTGCCAAGCTAGGGCTATCTCATGACAGCTCTACCCCGTATTATCCGCAAGCCACCCGTATTATCCGCAAGCCAACGGACAAGTTGAAGCAATCAACAAGGTCCTGAAGCGTATGTTGCAAAGGATGATCGGGGTTCATAAAAGAAGGTGGCACCTAATCCTGTACTCAGCCTTGTGGGCTTACCGAACGTCGGTAAAGAACGCAACCGGGTTCACACCTTTTCAACTGGTGTATGGCCTGGAAGCAGTCTTGCCGGTCCAGTGCGAAATTTCGTCGCTTAAACTCGCGATTGATCTCCTCCCCGGAACTTCAGAAGAAGAGGCTCGTTTCTTGGAATTAATCCAATTGGATGAAACCCGTCATGATGCCGCTTTGGCTAACGAAGCCCATAAGAAACGAGTCAAGGCTCAGTTCGACAAAAATGTCAAACCCCGTGTCTTCTCAGAAGGTGATTTGGTCTTGCTTTATAACCAAGAATCCGATAAATTGGGAGCAGGTAAATTTAATTCCTTATGGATAGGCCCCTATATTGTTAAAAGGGTGTTAGCAAAAGGAGCCTACGAGTTAATGGATTATGACAGAATTCCACTGGCGCAACCCCGCAACGGGTTGTACCTAAAGTGTTACTATGCTTAAATAGTAACCTGCATGCTTTTGTTGTATTTTGTTTTCGCTAAAGTATTTGTTCTGGTCGAGTGATCCCTTTTTCATTTCTTGCAGATGTCGAACCTTCTGGAGACATGTGTTGGATATGCCGACGGAGCGAGTCGTAGTTCGCGGAACCTATCCTCCGCAGCCTGGGCCATTTTTGATCCAAGCGGCGAGTTAGTAAGTTTCAGAGGTGTGTGTATTGGGCAATCAACGAATAACATCGCTGAGTATAGCGCGTTGATACAACTACTCTCTGATGCCATCACACGTGGCATACGCCGACTAATTGTCAGGCTAGACTCACAGCTCGTAATACTACAACTCAATGGTATATATTCCGTTCGCAATCCAGCTATTTATCGCATGTTCCTAAGGATTAAGATTTTGGAAAGACAGTTTGATTCAATTCAATACCAGCATATTTCCATAAACTTAAACACATTAACCGACTCATTAGCGAATTATGTGTTAGATAGACATTTGCAACATTTATAAAAGAGACACATCATCAATGATTGTACATATGGATCATATAACTCAACCAGAATAAAACTCGAAAATCAAAATATATATAAGCTGTTCATAGTTCATACATAATGTTCTGTAACCAAGACTAAATCGGTCATATGACCCAAAAACTCAAAATGCTAGGGGGCACCCTAGTCTAGTGATGCTCATGATAGCACGTCACGGCCTGTGCAATCATGCGCAAGAGACGAGTCCATCGTCTAGGCACACCAGTAGTATGTCGCTGCAACTGTAAAGGTAACTCGTCAATCCTCACATCGGGAATGCTGAGTGTAAGGCTCTCAACCTGCTCCTGCACAGCTGTAAGAATCTCTGCCACATCAAGGTCACGGAGAATAACCCTCCCAGCAGTCTCCCCTGCTGGGGCAGCAACTGGCGCTTTCGGGCGAGCTGCTGGACGAACAGGACCAACATCTGCACGCACACATGAGTTTGATTAAAGTATTGATAGAATAAAGCACAAGGACATTATAAGTAAGAACAGTAAACAATGATATGGTCAATTGACTTTTCATCTGAGCAAGTACTGCATCACACCAGTTGAATACTTTCGGTTGGAGATACTCCAAGGCGTGCTGCACATAAGATCTGTTGGCCACATGTAGAGATGCGCTACCGGCCATCCTACCAATGGTATACAGAATGGACCTGAGAGACCTGTCAGTGATCTCACGGATAACCACCTTGCCGTCTCTGCTCGGCTGGGAACCTTCCCTGCAATACTGATGGACATAATCTCTCACGGAGTCATTCCCCCAGGCCGAACCTGACAAAGAAATGGGGGCACCCCGCCTTGACAATCCTGTCAAGAAGTAAATGTCCTCTATGGTCAAGGGGATGGATTTTCCCCTAATCTGGAATACTTGGTTAATGGGATCCCAAGCATCAAGCATATACTGCAGTAGAGAGATCTGTGCTCTCATGCTAGAGATACAGAAAAACTTCAGCAGGCCACAGTTCCGCAGCGCGTTCACCGTGACAGGGTCATGGAGGGCAATCATGTCCTCCTCTTCATGTTCTCGTTCTCGCCATGTAAGGGACATTTTGCTCAAAGATCCCTGCAAAACGAACAAGAGAAGGAGTAAGTTCCTGAGTTTGATGAGAAACTGGCAAAATTTCATCAAAAAATGTGCATAGAGCTGTTTTTCTGAGGTCAGCGCAGCTGGCAAGTGTCCTACCTGCGTTGAAGGTCAAACTGCCTTAAGTCAGCTTGACATTCAGCGCAGGTTTCGAATGGACTGCCTACGCTGATGCCGGAGCGCCCTAATGAAACCCCAGGGGCTCATGGGGGCAGGAAAACAGGCACAAAATGGGAAAAAGAAACCATGAAAAAAAAGAGCTAGAGTTTAGCTCCTACCTGGTCCAGACGGCGCTGAAAATCGTCCGCAGAATCTCCCGGAATCAGCTGGTGAAAATCAAGGGGGAAGAGGCACCTCCAGAGCTCCAACAAACCAAATTCAAATGAAATGGTAAAATGAGAGGTAAAAACATCTTTTAATGGCTTTTTACGTAGTTCAAAGCGAAATATTAGGGTTATAATCTCATTTTCATACAAATATTATTCATTTCTAACAAAGTTTGTTGCAGCAATTGAGAATGCAGTACTATCCTCGAAAAGAGAAAAGCTATTTATGGTAAAAATCAAAATTTTGACTATATAATCGAGCAGTTTTAGCATAAAGTTCATGCTCGTTAAAAAATAAACGCAAGATCCGAGCAGTTTTAACGCGGTCTTCATGCTCGTTAAAAAATAAATATAAGCAGTGAGCAATGTTTCCTCCAGAGTTTAAGCTCATTTTTAACTAAAAAATGAACCCATCCCGGTAAATAACCGCTGTGATCATAAATTTATCAGCCGTAAAAGCCTTGGTCGTGTTTGCACCTACCACCTCCACTTTCATTTGGCCGATCGTTCACCTCCATATGATTGTTTACCCATTTTGAGGAACAGCTGCGAAGAGTGATTTCACCTAGCCATCCTTGTGACACTGCCGTGATTGGAAAATTCCAACCTGTACCTGGAATCAGTTGCTATCCCTGTTTATCACTCGTTCCTCAAAAGACGAGTCTTCTTTAAGCTCTTTTCATCTGACTCGTAAAATATGAAAAGATTGTCGAGTTTTGGCCTTCCAGCTCGTTAAAGGACTGGAAGAGCTATCCCTCCTCTAGATTTTAATCTTTTTGGACCTGAGGGATTATTGCACAAAAAGATCGAGCACTTGTTTTGTTTGGCTCGTTAAAGATATCGAAAACTCATCCCTTTTGTATTGTTTTATACTTTTTCAGACTTAAGGGATTAGATGACGAAAAAGGAATTTTGGAGTTAACTTTACGTACCTTTTCAGACTCTCTAAAAATGAAAAGGACCGAGTTATCCTTGTCGTTAGACTCGTTAAAATTATTAAATAGCGACAAACTTGTCTTTAGACGAGAACGAGTTTCACTATCGCTAGGCTCGTTAAAACATAGCGATGGGCTTGCCCAAAGGGCAGGTTATAGAACAAGCATATGTTATCCTCCTCAAGCTTGACAAAAATAAAGAGGTACTGGTCAGCAATGACTGGGGAAAAATTGGGAAAAAATCAAGAAAACTTTGATGGTAGCAGGTCGCTCTTGAACATGACACTTTTCCTCCGTATCACATTCGGGTTGGGTTGTTCCATTCACCGGCCACATCACCATGGTCTTGCCATACCATCCATATTTGGGGTAATGCTACCGATCCATCGCATCAGTGTCGCCATATGTTCAAGAGAAGTTGTTCAGAAAGAGTCAACCGGGTCCCATCCACTGCCATACATTATCCTTCATCCATTCATGACCGCCACCCTGAATCATATGTCACAGATTGTTTTCACCTCCATTAAAATCATTAGCTCCGTTCCGTGTCACTGATGTGGGATTCATTAAGGCCCTCCTTTGACGGATCACTCCTTGTCGACATCAGCTCATTATCCAAGGAGTTGATCTAGGAACACCCCCTTCAGTACTTTGAAGCTTGCATGCCTCAATGGCAAGTTTCTCACTTCCGGCGACAGGTATACATCAATGACCTTCGACCAGAAGATTTTGCGTGGTGTTCGACGTCAAGTCCTTTATTCACACCACGTGAATTGTACTGCAGTACCTTGAGGGTCATTATCATTATCGGTGATTCCTCTCGCGCTTGTTAATGGTTTACATCATTGACCGGTAATCAAGCGATGTCTTTCCATGTTCGACTTCAGCGCAATTCTCACATGGATCAACTTGTACTTAGAGTGAAGATCGAACGAGTTTGAAGACCCTGGTTCTAGTTTCATCCATCTGGGCTACGATATATATTCAGGAAAAATAAAGACATTTGATATGTACATCACTACAGCAGATGATCATCCTACTCAAAGGATGATAATTTCACCAAAATTATCAGTCTACCATCAGACGATTGTCTGTTCTTTGTACAAAAATGAATTTATAAAGCTGAGCATAGGAATGCCCACCTCAGCTAGATCATGAAAGCAGTATGAATCATAATGTATTGTATTGTATTTTATTACAGGTCTCCTCCCAGTAGATGGATGAACTTCGGACCCTCCTGGATAAAGCATTTCACCCGATAAACGACCTCATACTTTAGGGGGCAACTTTTATAGACATTTTTTTGCCTTGCATCACTGAGCATGAAATGTCAATAATCAAGGGATCCAAAGTCCCTAAACATGTTGTTCCTACCCCTAGAGGAACAAGGCCAAGTAACCACAACAATTCACAAAAGTTCTCCACCTGAAAACACTCAAAAACAAGGCAATTCTGGATCATGTCAACTGCTCCACTGAGCATCTGCGCTGAATGTCAACTGCTCCACTGTCTACCTGCGTTGAATGTCAACTGCAAAGAAGGCTACCTGCGCTGAGCGAGTTTGGACAAGTGGCAGAGTCATTTCTCAAGGTGTCAATGCCCAGGAAGCTTCCAAAATGACACTTGGATCAGGGAATTCGACTAGTGATGAGTAAGAGGTTCCAAATCTCCAAGTGGAAGCAAGAACCTCCAAGTGGACTCAAGAACTGAAGTGGGAGAGGACACTAGTCAGTCTCAGACCAGTCTCAAGCTGACTCATCCTCTCACCAATATCCCTATATATAGATCTCTTCTACATGAGATCAGGGAGGCTGGAATTTGGTATTTGCAAAGAATTGCTGTTGGTTTGTGGCTAGAAACATTGGGTGTGTTATGCTTTGAAGGGAGCGGAAGAAGGAATTCCATTCTGTTGGGAAGGAGATGCTGAGTTGGAGCCCTATGGGTTGTATCTCTTCCTGAACCCTGTTACTTTCAATAAAGCTATCTTGATTCTTTCCGATATGCTGGTGTACTTTGTATGATTGCATTAGTATATTTGATTTACTTCTAATCCTGAATCATTTATGAATATGTATATTTGCCTTTGTATTGTGTTCTTCTCTTGTTGCAAGTAGCTGTTCTCTTGTCACAGGTAGCTGTTCTCTTGTGATCTCGTGGGATTCATCTCTTGATCAAGCGAGGAGGCAAGTAGCTGTGGACACACAAAGAGAAGAGGATCTAGTTCGAGGGACAACCGGAAGATAATGGTAAGTCTGCCGATCTCCTCTCTTTCATATTTCATAAAGGAAGAAATCATGATAGCTGTATTCGTTTGTTGCTAAGGCGCTGTCACACCTTAGGTGGATAGGATCGTCCTAAAGAGGAATTTTTCCCCACAACAATATCTTAATTTTATTTCTTAACATTTCCCTTTTTTGCATCCATAGTGAATCAGGTTCATTGAAGATGGAGTTTTGATTGACCACTCAACTTGAATTGAGTGGAAGATTGTTTCCATGGGCTTTGAGAAATACCTTTATAAGGCTTGTTGTCCAGTGGAAGTGCTCACAATAGCCTTTGTTTTCTTAGAGTTAGTTTTCTTTATTTTTTTGTAGTGATAGGGTAAGAATTCCATTGATGGTTTAGTCTTGCACATACAACATAACTTCTTGAAGTTTATGAACTCCTAGTTGATAATTTAGGTTGGAATTATTGAACAATTAATTGGACCAAAAGTTATCAAATCAAGCTCTTTTTTGCAATGAATAGAATCTATGTGGCCTTTCAACACCCACTAGATATCCTACAATTCCCTCTAGTCCATTTGTATGCTAGAACACTCCAAGTTCAATAGTAAACTAAAAATTCCAACACTACCTAAAATAAATTTCCTTTATTTTTCAATCAAGATCCATGAAATCCATAACCCAAGACTATATTCTAAAAGAAAAATGGCATACGGGGATACATTTTTTGAGAAAAATATGAATTAACCAATAATTTGAATATGATTTAATGAAACAAGAAAGACCCCAGGAAGAGATAATCCATCAAAATTGGATAGGGGTAAATAATTTTGATCCCACAAGGCCTCAAAACATTTTTGGTTAAAACCCAAATCAAAGAAATAGTAACTATAAGACTAAAATTTATTAGGAAAATTTCAGAGTCAAGAAAGGAATGAATGGATGGCTTCAATTATGGCAATGAAACCACCATAAATTCCCCATAATTGAAAGTAGAGACATTCCCCTATGTTAATTTTCTTTCAAATAAAATAAAAGGTGGCAACTTACTCATGTTCTAGAAGATAATAAATACCATGGAAACAATCCAACTCAAATAATTGAGACTCACTAAATCATACTTCAATCCTACAACCTAGTTCCTTCATGTTGGAAAACCAAAGCTTATAGACATAACCCCATAGTGTTGAGTGGGAATACCTCTTGCACTTTCTAAATCATGTGATTAAGAAATTTTGGAATGTCAACAAGAAGGAGAGGTATCTTCTACATTATCATATGACAAACTTACAGAGTGGTTCTCCATGTGCTTCTCTAAATGGTTGATATATTCCTTCTCCTTTATGAGAATATTGAAGAATGAATTGATCACCTAATTTATTATTAATAACAATCTCTCTTATTTTTCCTTTTCTTCTCATGGTTCAAAAATATGAAATAAAATTAATATATAAAGTAATATTTTAAAAGATTTTTTTTCATCAATCCATTTCATAATATATTATTAAAAAAATGTCTCTTACTTTTTCATGCATTGATTATTTAACCTACCATTAATAACAAGGTTGTTCACTGGCCCCAAGGGTTACTTCAATTGGTTGATTTCCCTTTGCTAAGTACCTCATTGATTGGGAGGTCATGGGGTCAATTCTCCTCAACACCCTTGGGATTAGGCCTTGCTAGTTTGGTCAGCCGAATGTGATCCCTTCGAGTTCATCTTCTCGTATTTCCCCTTGTCAGAAAAACAAGGTCCTTCACTTTTTTTTCTCCCTTTCATGGTCCAAAAAATAATTTAAATGATGTATACGGTTAATGTTTTGGAAATTAAAGGATAAACAACGATAATTGCTAGCTTAATAAGAAATTACTTAACTTACTATTAATAATAATGTCCTTTAATTTTTCTTCTATTTTCATAGTAAAAAGAATATAAATGATATGTATGGTTAACCTTTTGAAATCAAAAGGTAACTAACAATCATTTCTAGCTAAACAAGTGTTACATAGTAGCTACTCCCTACCTCTTAGTTTAAATATAGCTAAATTAAAGTAAAAAATAGTAAAGGGAGAAAGTTTGTTCAAGTTGAGAGACCAATCTGATAAAAAATATTTATTTTTTAATAAATTTATATATAATTTAAAATAAATATAGATTTGGTATATTGGTTTGTTTGAGGGAGATTAGATTAATTTTAATTGTTTTGTAAATTCCACATATTTTCAACGAATAGACCATTGTATTCTGCAATAAGAACGCATTTTTTTTGCCTCCATCAACAATAAACGCTCTTGTAAAAACTGATGCTCTTCTAACCTGTATGAGTCTTGCTCAATTAATTTTAAACCAATACACTTTCTAGGAAAATTTAATCCTCGGAAATTAGGATTTTGTTAATTTTTTTGGGTCCACATGATGTATTATACAATCTCATTAATGATCTTGAAAACACTTAGAATTAGATCCAATGTCTATAAATAATGTAACGATCAATATTATGTTTACAACAATCAAAATATTATGTTAATTACAAAAATCCATAAATATTGCATTGATCCATTTTTCATAGTTTGTTGTACTCTCATTTTCTTATTATCCATGTTTCCCTTTGTTTCTTTTCAACTTGAAAATTACACCAAGAGAATCCGGATGTTCTTCATTCCATGTACATAGAGATACACAAAAGTTGAATGCTATAAGACTTTTCAAGTAATAGCTTTTCATAGAGGTCATTCAAACCATAATGTACTATGTATGATATTGAAAATGATATTGAAATATATATTTTTCAATCTTTTGAATAGAGTTAAGTAAAATGAACCTCGAAGACGGCCTTTAAGCTTGTAGTTAAAATTAAAATTAACATATTTTTTACTTAAGAATTTAAGAATTTTGATTAATAATAATAGATAGAACATGAAATTATTAAAAAGTTCTTAAAATAAATATTTTTTTTTCAAACATTTATTTTTCAAACCTTCATATTTTCTTTTGCATATATAGAATTTCAAATGATGTAAATATATTTTCTTTCAATTTTTTAAAGATAAACAAGGAAAAAAAATATTTTTAGCACCACATCACAACAAAGAGAGAGAAAATACTTAACATTATCTTAAGTTATTAACATATTGATGACATGTTTTTGGAGTAAATATTCAAAAATTACCTCGGATGATGTGTTTTCGATAAAACATTAAAAAATTACACAATGAAACGAGAGAAAACATTAAAAAAAGAGTAGTAGGATGGATGGGACATAGAGGGAAGGAAGGGGATTATTAAGGAAGGAAGGGTGATGGGGAGAGCATAGTTACGGAGGAGAGATGGAGAAACAACGAGGAATATCAACCTAGATACTTGCAACGACACCTTCGAAGCGGCACTGGGTTATTTATCTGGCTCTACTCGTCTTTTGCATTGATGTATGTGAATTTCCATGGATGTGGAATGAGGGATATGACCAGAAAGGGGTGTCGTGAAATAGGTGGGAGAGACCTATGCATGCTGCGAAGGAAGGGAACGAGAGTCGAATCTGTAAGTGGTAAAGAGAGAGACCATCAGGGATGGGACCATGAGGAATCACTTCCAATTAAGTTGGCCTGCCCGATAGCCAGTGAGGAAGGAGAGAAGGTAGATAAGTAGGTGCGAGGGAGGGTAATTGGGAGTGGCAAAGAGGAGTGGATGGTTGTAGTGGCTATCTAGTTTCAGGGGAGGGTGGCCAGTGTTGAAAGTTTCACTCGAATTGGGAACCCGGCCACCACCCCTGGGCATAGAGAAGAGAGAGGCAGACACCAAAAAGGTGGAGAGGCTATTGCTTGGCAGGGTAGAGGCACTGATAATCCTGGTAGAGGAGAGGCATTTTAGCTGTGGGCAGAGGGTCATCGGGGTAGAGACGCGTGTGGCAAGAAAGGCGAGGAGAGGGGAGGCAATAGCATTTTGGAAAGTTTGAAACTTAATGTCTGTAATCTACACCGAAATGTATGTGAACAAGTTTTCACAATAGGAGAAATGGCAAGACCAGCCCATGGAAGAGGACAAGGTAGAAGGGGAAGGGAGCTGCTTCGTGCAGTTGACCCGGGCACCTCGGATCCAAGACATGGAAGAAAGCCAGTAGAAAGGCTTATCAATGAAGCGGAAATAATGTACAGGGTAGGGAAAGATGCAAGTATGAGGAAGATATTAGAATATTGCGAGGAACAAATAAAAGAGGAGGCGGATTCAAAAGAAGAAATGGAGGCCTGGCGTGAGGTAATCCTGGGCCCAGGGAACACTAGGGGGAGACTCACACAATTCAAGCAGACTCTATACTTGTATTGGCTCATGAAGAGCCTCATGGGGAAGGTGATAGAGCAACTATCAATGGGCATGGCAATGACCCTCCAGGACATGCCAAATTACAAGAAAGAGTTCCAGGCCATCCAGTTCCAGTTGTGCAAGTAGGACATTTGCCTATATCGTATTGAAAGGCATATACCCTGTATTATCGAGCTTGCAGAAGCACCAGGAGACTTAGCTGAAGACCCAGCCCCGATTGACTCAGCCTCAAAGGATCAAAAGGAATAGACAAGTTCTTGAATGTTTTTTGGTTTTTAGTGGATATCATTTACTTTTAGTAATGTATGCTTATGATAGACATAAACTTAGACTCTTATCATGATATATATGTATATATAGCTTGGGTAGATCACCTTAAACTATATTATTTTTGGATGGCATATAACGAGGATAAGTGGCCAACAGACTTGGTTTCCCACTGGGAAAGTTGAGGCCACCTATCTCATCTATGTGGTTTAAAATTGTTTTTATAAATAGAAAATAGAAGGTTCTACCAAGCTTTACAAAAAAATATATTCTAATTCATTGTTTATAATTAATTGAAGAAAAATAAAAGCAATAAATTAAAATTAAAACTAAAAGAATTATATATAGAGAGAGGTTAGGAATTGTTTTAGTGTGAATTAGGTTTAATTGGTTTCTATTTATAATGGAGGTCATATTCATTAAATTTCATTTAACTTCCAAAGACATTTATTACTAGAGGTTAATGAAAACTCTTTAATGCCACTGTGTAAGAGCACAACCTAGTGTAAATCCATTCAGAGGATTTCTACCTAGTGGAAATACCACCATTGAGAGGATTGCTACCTAGTGGAAATACCCTCTATGGTATTGAAAACAATTAATGTGTTAGAATACATTATAACTTAGAAGCATGCTTATTATGTACCCATAATTCCATGCCTTGATGAAGACCAAATACTAGTGCAAACTAATGTTCCAATGCAAAAATATCAAAGTGGAGGACATCACACCCAAAAAATATGTCACCTAAAAACAGGGAATGCTCCTTGAGCAATGCTTAAAAGCAATGAAAATATAGGGAAATATTCTCTAATTTATCTACACAAGTAAATTCACTTTCCCTAGAAATCATAAAAATGGATAAAAATTACAACTAAACACAATTATTATGTGGTGGATAACCCTTTGGAAATTAGTGTTATGCTCAATGTTGGGCCTTAGCACCCACCTTGGTCTAAGTACAACCTTATCCTCCTCTTTCCCACTGTGACAATGTTGGATAAATTTTCAAACTACTACTTAAGACCAAAAATCAATAATCACTTCCCCTTTCTCAAGCAACAACCAACAATTGTAGAGTTCCCTTGCTCAAGCTATTTTTGCTCTTTTCAAATTTCCCAAGAAGGTAACAAATACCAAGAAAGTCTTCTAGTTTTACTTTCTCTCATTCCGGTTGGAAGATAAATTGTTATTAATGTCAAAAAAGATACTAGCTCAAGGAATTGATGATATAAGCTTATTTACTCGTCCCCCTAAGTCCTTTTTGTTGGAAAGAAAATGAAATTACATGTCAAAAACCCTTATTTTGCCAAGACTAAATGAGTCGGCCTACATGTGCACATGTCAACCCTACCAAGTGACATGTCTTCTAAAATAATGGGAAAACTAGTATAAATAGAACAATGGTTCTCCATTTCTCCCATAAACTCAGTGAATCAAGCAAGAAATATATTTCATTGAAAGGAAGAAGTAGAGTTCACAACTCGTGAACTAGAAGTTGCTAAGAAGACTAAGGAAGGAGCATTGGTTTTTGGTTCTTGAACCATATTCTTTGTCTATGTGATTGGTTTGGAATAGGGTATACCTCAGTTGTGAAGTTCAGAGCTCTGTCCAAATTTGAAGTGCTCAAAATTGGCTTGGTTTTAAATACATTAGACATGTGTTTTGTTTTGAGGTTTGGACTTGTGGAAATAATAGTTTGGATCTATGGACCTGTGACATAATAGTTCAGACCTGTGGGAATAATAGTTCAGGTTTATGGACCTATGAAATAATAGTTTAGACTCCTGGGAATAACAGTTTGGACTTGTGGACCTGTGGCATAAATGTTCGAACTTGTGACATAAAAATTGGAACATGTGGCTTGGGATTATTCAGATTTGTGGAAAGGTCTAGACCTATGATTAGAGGTTTGGACTTTTGGCTTAAAATTTAGACCTGAGGAAAATCTTGACATTCATGCCTATGGAAAGTACCTTAATTCTTGCATAAATATTTTGAAGCATTTCTTGGAATTGTGATTGAATTATATTGGAGTCCCCTTGATAATCTATGGAGCATTCACTGAAGTTATTTTGATGATATATTGAAACTATCTTGAAGCATTATTAAGGGTATTGTTGAAGCATCATTGGAGCTCTACAAGAACATTTTTGAAGACACTTTATCTCGTTGAAGCAAATTGTATAGGTTATGGTGTATACTCTATCTTTGGAGTAATTTTTTTTTGAAGTTATAACAAAGGTTGGGACTAGTTCTTGAGTCAAGTTGGAAGACAATCCTAGATGAAATTTTTGAAGCATTTTGAGGTATCGTTAAAATGTTGTTGAAGACCTCTTGAAGCCTTATTGAAGCAACTTGTAGAGGATCTACTGTGCACCTTTGAAGTGACTAGGTTGAAGCATTGTTGAAGAAAATCTTGAAGCATTTGAAGACATTTTGGATCTCTTGTGAAGTAATTCCTTTTGTAATTTTTTTTTGACCAAGATGGATCTTGAAGGGATTAGAGTCTGTTGACGGTGCTGGACTCGCCAACATGTAAAGGGATCTTCCTGGTAAGAAGACCCAATTAGACCTCAGATTGTTTGGTGTAGGAGTCCCAGCAGTGGGTCGTATAGCAATGCCTTGACCATGATTTTTCACAAAGGGAAGCAAGATAAATCTATTAGTAGCAAGGGTACGATCGCTGCAGTGAGTAAAGGAAGGTGCATGAGAGGTTCTAACAATAGTGGGTTGAGATAAGTGCACCCCTTGGCAACTTGTAACAGTACTCAGATGGGAAGGGAACACATGTGCGAAGATGCATAACAAGTTGGAAAGAAAGTCAGATGACAATCCAAAGTGATGGTTAAACCTATCAACACATTTCAGAAAGATTCATACATACTCATACATAATAGTCCATACATGTGTGTGTAAGAAAGAAAATACATATGCCATTTAGAGTAGACAAGACAGCTGGAATACAATACAACATATGCATGAAATGTTATGGCTCTTATTATATAAACAAGTGTAAGTTCCAGTCATACAATACATCCATGTACACCCACTAGCCCCAACAGTGGAATGTTACAGCCACATATGCTTGCTCCTCCAAGGAGATGTACTAGCTCAGTGCAGTGGATAAGCCAAGGCGTGTTACAGTACTGTCCAAGCTCTCTCCAAGATAGTCTTATCGTAAGCTTGGCTGACCAAAAGCCTTTATAATGAGTTATGAGGTTTTATTTATAGAAAAGGGTGGGGTGACCCTTGACATTCCCCTTTGTGATAGTTCATCTACCCTGATGACTCTTCATCTACTCTATGACTGTTACATCCAACTATTTACACCTGAACTTCCACTTGACATGACGTTACATTACGATGCACATCTGCTCATGTGATACAAAATGGCTTGAGCAAGCCATGCAAGACATCAATGACACTTGGTCTGTTGAGGTGAGACCAAATCTTTGACATGCTTGTGATGGCGAAGGTGTTGATCTGATGCCAAGCTTGGTTGTCGTGATGGTTTGCATGCACCCCATGGTGACATCTTGCCAAAGCGAACTCTTGCCTCCATTTCATTTGGGTGAATTGGTATGGCTCCTTCCTCCAACTCGTCTGATAGCATGCACATGGTCATATTGGGTGTGGATGAACTGGAAACACACTAATGCATAGTGTCCATGTTGATCTTCAAGTGTGTACTGGTGATCATGCGCATCATCTTGCCGAAGTACATGTTCAGCTCCAGTTGGAATTGCTTCTTGTCTTCACCTTGGTGAGTGTGCTAAATGGTTTGGATCACATGCGTGCGCACAATGGCATGCATGTTGCTGAATCTCTTGCATGTGATTAACAACACTACTCACCATGTCTGCTTCGTGCCAGCTGCTGGGATAGATCTATAACTTGTATGGGCACAGTTTCATCCATGAGTGCATGTTACGCACATTGTTGTTGTTGTTCCTACTACAACTCATTCGTCTCTTTGTAGCTTCACTTGATTCCTTTAGTTGCTGCTTCAGCACATGAAACTCCTTCTTTGTTCCATTCTCTGTCCTCACACGATCTTCATGTCGCGTCATCACCTCATAGCCCGAGTCTCCAAAGTTTCTTTCATCATCAGTGGATCTGCTTGAGCTTGCAACTTTGTTTTGCCTGTGTGTTGTCAACAACCTACCTCTTGCACTCATTTCATTTGTTGCATTCGGTATGCTGATGTCCATGATTCTACTCACTGTGATGCTACTGCTGTCATATCTTGATGTTCTTATCTACAAACAACTTGATATCTTCATGAGTAGGAAAACTCATAGAAATTTGATCGATTGCATCTCCAGGTGTGGTCTGAATGGTGTCTTCGACTTTTCTCTCTTGGAAACCATTGTACCTGCAGTGATGAGAGCCAGATGAACACTTGCAATACCTGGAGACATGGAAACACTCATGGAAAGAAATCTGTTAGTCGAAAACCAAAATGAACTCGAGAACTGACTTGCAACATACCTGTGTGACTGATCATGAAGGTTGCACAATTTTAGTTAGGAGGTCGGGAGACTAACTGCCAAGACTGCGCAAGGAATAGTTTGGGCTGCTAGGAGACTGACTGACTGTTGGAACTACGCAATGCACATTCCATTTTGGCTACTCACGGCTGGAATTGTGAAATGGGCAATCTCAGCTGGAAATGGTTGTAGGCTCAGTGATTGCATTACGCAATATTCTTGGCTAGCAGTCATTGTCCCTCAGAAATGTGCAAAGAAGTCTTGGAGGACAGTGCCTAGGCAGAAATGCAAATTTCTAGAGAGAAAGACAGAGCCTTCCTTTCCCGGATTGTGCAATCTTGTCTCAAATGAAAGCAAAGTCTAGGCTGAGGTGGCCCAGACTTACCGATGTGAAAATGAACGAGAATGTGAGTGTGAATGCATGGTGATACTAATTGTAAGAATAACTGAATGATCATGCATGAAAATGGTGAATGACAGATTCAGAAAACAGAACAACATGCATGTGGGTGAGGTGAGTCGCTGGATCGATGACCGTTCACAAAAAACAGTTTCATGCATGCGACGACAGTGAGATAGCAACGGAAACTAAAACAGTGCTAGTAAACGCTAATATGTATCAAAATGACAGTAAGCGCACACTGAACTCAATCAGACAATGTTCATATGAAATGAAACACAAAAGTTTCTAGAAATGCAACATAAGTCATGGAAAGTGGGCCTACTGCAAAAAAAACAGAGCTGAGTGTGCCGACAACTCCTAGATGTGATGTGGGATGTCAGAGATGCAAGGATGATGTGAGGAATGAGCTCTGTGACGTTTGGTTGATGAGTTTTGATAACATCGAGGTTGTGACTTGCATGCCACAAATCTAGGGAAAGTGATGCTTAGTGAGAGGTTTCTGAAATGATCCTTGCATGTAACCTCTAACTGCTAAAAATATATCTCTGAAATAAGGGATGCCTTTGCAGGCTGCCTTGGGCGAAGCAGTCAATGCATTCAAGTTAGTTTTACTCAGTCCCAGAGGGAACCATCAACTCAACTGCACATGCAAGAGACTACTCGACTACTGGGAGAAAATGCGCATTTCTGGCTGGGAGCTGGGCTGGATGCCCAAGATATTTGCTCAATTTCTGGGAAAAGCAACTGACTGCTACCCAGTTTTATGCAAATTTTAGGCTGAGCAGCCCTACTAGGGAAAATTGTGAAATTTTCCCTGTGAGTGTTGACTGCCAGAATTGTGCAATTCTAGAGCCCAGCAGGCTACTAGTCAGGATTGGGTAATTTCTGGAGGGAAGGCTGGTTACGCTCTAGAATTGCACAATTTCTTGGGGGAGCTACTCAGCCTGCAGCTGGACCAAGTCCGGGTGATCAGCCTGTGAGGGTAATGCATTGAGATATGATCAATAGGTTGTCTTTGTGCAAGGAAAACAGTGAATCTTGTGTACTTGACGAAGCAAGACATGCTGTTGTGAAGGTTGGAAAGGAGGCTCCAAAATGAAGCTAAATCAAAATTTTGGAGGGTGGTTGTATCTGCTACAACACTTGGTGACACACTGCTAGAACTCCAACTCTCTGAATGGACCTTGTTCGTGAAAAGAATTTCTAACACCTCCAGAGGTATTGTTCAGTTCTCAACTACTCTTGGTTTCCACACTAGCTTCATTGTAATATGTAGCATCTTCCAAGCTCTTGGTCAATTGACACACATTCCAAGCCAAGGAAACACAGTTGTTTCAAATGGGGTCAGAGTCTTAGTTTCATCTCTGGTGTTGCTCCACTACCAACAGGCCTGGATAGTACCCCTATGGAGTCACATAGGAACATAAGAATGGCTTCATTGCTAGTGAGCTTGGTCAGTACCCCAGCGGAGTTACTTGCATCACCTCTCTGTGTAGGAATTTACAGGGTAAGTTCCTCAGACAGAACACCAAAGGACACCACTCACAAATAGATCACAGATCAATACACCAGTATTGTTGACGTGGTTAAAACCCTCAAAGAGGGAAATAGTCCACAGCCTGAGCCAACATGGCCACTTTATGGAATTTATTAATAAAAGAATGAAAATCTACATAAGCTTCTCTCATGAACGGTTAACCTACAAATGACCCTCCATGCTCTTTAAATAGTGATCATGGACCAACGAGTGTTAAGCCACGAATCAAGTGTCGGTAATACTGAGGAGAGAATGAACCATCATATCACTTCATGTCTAGAACATATCGTGACCATCAGATTGGAAGTTACAAGAGTACATAGTAAAGAAACACACTTTACCTAAATCTACACTAAACCAAGTTATACTTGACTATTTCTTATGTGTCGGAATATTCTAACATCCACCCTTAAGAACAACCTAGGATAGGATTGAAGGATGTACAAATATGACACAATAGGAGAAGGAAGGAGGCACTAGAGCCTATCCCCCCTTAGTGACAACTTCCTGAACTCCAACCATAAATCAAAGTTTAGTAAACTTTGCCTCTGTGAGAGCCTTTGTAAAGATGTCTAAAACTTGATCATCTGTTGAACATTATTGCACTTCAAGAACATGGTCATGAATGAGCTTTCTGATGAAGTGCATGTGTAGTTCAATGTGTTTGCTGCGCTGATGTTGGACTAGATCTTTGCATATTTGAATGGAACTTTAATTATCACACCAAAGTGCAGTGAGATGCCGCTGCCGAAAGCCAAACTCTGACAGGATCTGATGAAGCCACAAGGACTCCTTACTAGCTTCTATGTCACCATGATATTCTACTTCTGCTGAAGAAAGGGAAATGGCACTTTGTTTCTTGAAAGCTCATGTAATAGGTCTTGAACCAAGAGTGAACACATAACCTGCAATAGACTTCCGATCATCAGGGTCACCAACCCAATCGGAATCAGTGAAACCAACCAATACAGGAGATGCTTCTACACTGTAATGAATCCCAAACTAAATTGTACCTCTAACATAACAAAGTATTCTTTTAGCTGCTTTCTAATTACTTTCATGTGGGTTTTGCATAAACCGAGAAATAAGGCCAACAGTTAAGGAAAGGTCAGGATGAGTATGGGTCAGATACAAAAGTTTTCCTACAAGTTGATGGTATAAGGTAGCATCAACTTCAGGGGAGGTACAAGTGACTAAATGTTTGGCTCCAGACTGAAACGGAGAAGGGGTTGGCTTACAGTCTTCCATGTGAAAATGGCGTAGAAGATCACAGGCATACTTGGACTGGAAATGGAAATACATTCCTTGGATTCCAAGACTTAAAGACCAAGAAAATAATGCAAGTGTCCTAAGTCTGTCATTTCAAACTTATTTTTAAGGCTAGACTTCACATGGTTTATAAGTTTGGGATCACTACCGGTAAGGATAAGATCATCAACATAAAGAACAAGAATGATAAGAGACTTGCCCGCTTTCTTGGTGTAGACTGTATTGTCAAAATGACACCTAGAAAAGCCTGTTTCTAAAAGAAAGCTATCAATTTTGGCATACCAAGCCCAAGGAGCTTGCTTGAGACCATAAAGGGATTTCTTAAGCCGAAATACAAGGCTGGAGTTTGTTTATATAAAGCCAATAGGTTGTTCCATATAGATTTCTTCATGCAAGTCCCCATGCAAGAAGGCCAATTTAACATCCATCTGATGGACTTCCCATTTGAAAGAGGAAGAAAGGGAAAGAACAAGGAAGATAGAGTTCATTTTGGCAATATGGGAGAAGGTTTCAGTATAGTCAATGCCTTCAACTTGTGAAATAGCAACAAGACGAGCTTTATGCTTATCAACTCTTCCTTCTGGTCCATACTTGGTTCTGTAAACCCATTTGCATCTAACAAGTTTTCATCCCTTTGGTAGAGGAACAACATCCCATGTATCATTTGCCAATAATGAACGATATTCTTCATTCATAGTTGCATCCCAATCTGGATGGCCTGAAGCTTCTGCAAAGCTATCAGGATCATAATTCGTTGAAGCTTGAGCCAGTAAAGAAGAGGCTTTATCGAACTGAGAACGTGTACATCGTTGATCTGTAGGATCACCGGCAAGAGCGCCTGTTGCATCCTGAGTAGCACAAACCCATTTTGGAAGCTGTGGAGATGAAGGAGGATCCTGAGAGTGTGGGGGAGGATTTTCATCCTCGCTTTCATCATCTGAAGAAGAAATATTTTCAAAGGTAGAAGAGATAGAGAGAGGTGGCACGCCGAACTAGGCTTATAGGCCGATATATTTTTAGCAAACTTTACATCTCTTCTAACAATAACATTTTTGGACTTAAGTGGAATAAGTCTATATCCTTTGACATCTTCAGAATATCCAACAAAAATACATTTTTCAGTCTTAGGTTCTAAAGCTTTAAGTTTCTCATCTGGAATATGGGCCCATGCTTCACTTCCAAAAACATGAAAGTTACTTATATCTGGTTTAATTGAGCTCCATGCTTCTTCTAGAGTGATATTCTTTAAAACCTTAGTAGGAGTTTGATTTATTATGTAATTTCCATAGTTAATTGCTTATGCCCAAAAATTAAGACTAAGTCCTTTAGATTGAAGCATACAGTTAGCCATTTCCTTTAAGGTACAATTTTTCCTTTTAGCTACACCATTTTGTTGTGGAGTATATGGAACAGTATGTTTCATTTGAATTCCATTCTCAGTTCAAAAGTTGATGAATTTTTTGTTAACATATTCTCCACCATTATCATATCTTAGCTTAAGAATTTGATGTCCAGATTTTTTTTCAACAAAGGCATTAAAGGCCAAGAACATGTTAAATACTTCACTCTTGAGTTTTAAGAAGTATAGCTAAGTGCATTTGGAGAAATCATCAATGAAAGTTAAGAAATACTTGTAGCATGAGAATGAAACAACTATAAGTGGACCACATAAATCACTATGCACAAGCTATAAAGGAGCTTAGGCATACCAAGAGGCACGTTTTTCAAAACTATCCCAATGATGTTTTCTGAGTACACATCTGGAACAAACACCATATCTACAAGATACCATTGGAAGACCATTCACCATATTTTATTTACATCGATTCTGAAGGGAGCGATAGTTTAAGTGACTAAATCGCTCATGCCAAAGTTTGCTCACTTCATCATTACGAGCAACAAATACTGAGGAAAGATTTGATGACGCAAATTTGTTAAACTTATACAACCTTGTAGAATCATCAACAATGCCAGTAGCTAAAATATGTCTAGGATCTCTTAGGTCCTTAATTACAACATTGTTAGGTGAAAATTCAACGATTTTACCTTCACCTGAATGAGTTATCTGATATACAGATAGAAGGTTGCAAGATAATGTTGGAACACATAATACATCTTTAAATTGACCATTGTCTATATGAACAGTTCCAGTCCCTGCAACACTAAGAGATCTATCATCACCAACATGTATATTTTTGGTGTTACAATCATTTAAAGAAGAAAACATGGCTTTGTTTTTGGCCATGTGATAAGAAGCTCCATAATCAATGAGCCACTCATGAGAATTAGAAGAAGAAGATACATTTAGTGCATATCCAGATCGAGATGTTTGACGACCACATGAAGAAAGTGCTATTCCTGAAGATGAAGTTGAAGTTGAATTTGAAGATTGCTCCAAATGGATGTTATGCTTCTTCATTGCTGCCTCCAAGGTTTCCATCTTCTTAAATCATTTGGATTCTAAGTGGCCATCTCGATTACAAAAGTGGCAATGTCTATTAGTTTTCTTCGCTTTGTTTTTATTTGCCTTATCATTTTGTTGAAATGATTTTTCATTTTGAGACTGAAATTGCTTAGGACCCTTCTTTGGTTTAGGACCAATCTTTTTAGGATACAACTTCTTAGGATTCTTTGAATTTGGTTGCTGCTGGGCGGCTAAGGCTTTCTTAGAAGAGTTTACAAGATTAAGAAGACCGAGGTGTAAGAGTTTTTCTTGTTCTCTTATTAAAGAATCACAAAAGGCATTAAAGGAAGGGGACTTGTAGTCTTGTCCTTGAGAAATGAAGGCTTCTCTTGTAGAATGGAAGGTGGAAACAAACACAAAGTAGGCTGGTCCCAACTTAGTAAGAATGGAATAGATAAGGTTACCATTTTCTTCTTAACCTTAAAACCTTACAAGAGAAGTCTAAGGGTCTTGAACTTGGACAAAATATCTTCAATGGAAGAAAAATTATTGGGGTCCAATGTAAACAACTCATTTTCAAGTTGATGGGCTCTAATTTCATTTTTAATTCCTAAAACTTTAGTGATCTATTTCATTGCTTCATTAGGAGTACCAAGTTTTGTGATATGGAATCTAAGGTGTGCATAAATAAACATCTCTATCAACCCACGTGCTTGATCTTGCCTATTTTCCCATTTGGTTGCCTTATCTTCATCTTTCGGTTTGGTTTCTTGGCCTGAGGCTATTCTATAAAGACCTTTACTTTTAAGTCAATCCACAATGTAGGACCACCATTGGAAGTAGTTGGTGCTGTTAAGAATAACTTGGCATGGACTTTCCATTTTAACATAAAATGAAGCTATATATGCTAAAACTAAGTGTTCCAATGGAAATATCTCGAAAAATTAGGCTGATTGAAAAAAAAAAACGGCTCTGAAAAGGGCTTCCGGATGGAGAAGTTATGGCTTTTTGAAGAAAAGTTGTTGAAGATGCGGACGAAGTGCGAGAATGTGTGGAAATGAATGATAATGTTATATTTAAAAAAAAAAAATCCACCCCCTTTCCAAACTTAATCTGATTAGCTCAACAAAGAGAAAGACTTGAACTCAAGACCTCTATTCTCAATGTAACTTTGGACCAAGTGAGCTAGATTAAAAGGTTAGTAATTTTTGGAAAAGAGGAAGGGGGGGTTTTATTTTATTTTTTATTTTTATTTTTAGTCACCAAAGCTTTGGGGTGCGTGCTTACTTGAGAAAGTTATTTTTTTTCCTACAAAACAAAAACACAAAACCCAACATGGACATACAAAAAAACTAAACCTTACGGCTTGAAGTTAGTTTTAGCCGGAAACTAAATATTTTTCTCAATGCTTCTGATTTTCCGAGATCACACTATGGCATGGTAGAAAAGAGCATACACATGAGAAAAATCCTTCCTTTTTGTTTCTGATTTACCCAGATCACACAAAGTCATAGGCAAAGAGCATACACAGAAATGAAAGGTATAGATCCGATAATGAGAAAATAACTTAAAACTGCAAATAAACATTGTATACCTCCAGATCTTAAAAATGACGTAGCTAGGGCTACCGGAAACCTTTTCGCGTGAAACGAAAGGGGTTCCTCATTGGAATATATGCTCCTAATACAATAGAGCGGTCCTCTTCGCCCGAAAGTAGTCAAAAATAGTATATCTAGGAAATGACAGTCAGATGCAGTTCTACCGGCTTCAGATTTGGATCACCAACAGATGCGGCCCTTAACTTGGCTCTGATACCATGTAGGAATTTACAAGGTAATTTCCTCAGACATAACACCAAAGGACACCACTTACAAATAGATGCCAGATCAATACACCAATATTGTTGACATGGTTAAAACCCTCAAAGAGGGAAACAGTCCACGACCTAAGCCAACGCGGCCACTTCAGGCAATTTATTAATAAAAGAATGAAAATTTACATAATCTTCTCTCATGAATGGTTAACCTACAAATGACCCTCCATGCTCTTTAAATAGAGATCATGGACCAATCGGGTGTTAAGCCATGGATCAAGTGTTGGTAATACCAAGGAGAAAATGAACCGTCGGATCACTTCATGTCTAGAACATATCGTGACTGTCAGATTGGAAGTTACAAGAGTACATAGTAAAGAAACACACTTTACCTAACTCTACACTAGACCAAGTTATACTTAACTATTTCCTATGTGTCGAATATCCTAACACTCTGCACAGGAAGCCTTTCTCTTCTTTCGCCTTATTCGTTTTTCATTTTTTCAAACTTTTTTCACTTTTTTCATTTTTTTATTTTCGTAACTTTGCATAGCACTTATTCATTTCATAGGCGGAAGAGGGATCCCAACTATTGAGATAAGAAGAGGTTGTTCCTATAGAGAAGTATTTTATTATACCTTTGACGTGCCTGTTAATGTTTTCCCCCTCACCTTACTCTACTTGACTAAGCTGACAAGAGTTAACCCAAAAACAATCGACTAGAGTAGGTGACACTAGTTAGCACACAAGCGTTTTGTTTTCACCAAGGTTCACTTCCAATAGTACGTATTTTCCTTTGACGTATCATGGACTAAGAGTAACAAGTTCTTCATACAGAGGCAAGATGATAGATAACCAAGTAGTGATAGAAACACAAGGCCTCTTGTACTTTACCCAGCTTGCTTTAAGAGTCATACATGGTTTCATGCAAAACTATCCTATGAACGAAACAAGCAAACTAACAAAAAACAAAGCAAAGCAAGAGCAGAAGCAAAAGCGAAAGAAAAGAAAGTAAGCAAACAAGCAAGCAGAAAAACAAACAAACAAAGCAAGTAAGCAAACAAGCATGCAAGCAAACAACTCAAAAGCAAACACTACTCCTACTCCTAAGCTAACAGTGCATGGGTCATCTCATGTGAAGTGATACTTCCAATGTAGCCATCGGCGCATTGGTTGAACCATGTTGGTGAAGGCATGGTTTGCGAACAAGACAGCTATGCGAACCAACAAACAAGAAAGATGTAACAATGAAGACAAACACACTCCAATCTTACAAGCAACCACAGAACAAAGATGAGTGAGAGCGCATGACATGCATTATGTGGAGTTTCCATGGTATTCTTCTACACTACATGCAGATGTTGAGTGTGTGCATTCTCTTGACTATGACATGAAATCAAATGTGAGAAAGGTAGACCACTTGTGTTGTGCATGTGTGCTTGCTATGTAAGATTCCTCCAATGCATGAGTGATGGGATCATGTAGTTCGAGTGGAGGAAATGAAATCTAGCTTCTTGGTTGATCTTCAATGCAAAGTAGAGAGCCATGAGGAGCCTTGAGTGTTTCAACAATTTCTTGACCAGAAGTGAAACCAACCTCAGGACAGCGAGGGCCTGACCTAGCCATCAGCTCAGGCTGAAGTGCCTCGACAGTCAGGGGGGTTTCAACTTCATTGACATATAGATCATCATAGACTAGTGTCTTGGATAGATTAACAATGGTTGAATCAACATTGTGATCGGATGAGGAAGTGAATAGATCATGACAACCAAGATCAGAAAATTCAAGATGTTTGTCAGCATCCTCGTGATTCGATGAATCGGCTAGAGGGGTAGATGAGAAGCTAAGATGTTCACCCTCTGTGTTTTCAAGAAATATAAATGAAAAATTGAACAAATTTTCCGAGGAAGGGGTGTCCTCTCCGCACTGTAATGATAGACTGACATCCGAGGTGTTGTGTGAATGATCGGAAGTAGAAACATCCAAAAATGGGTTTTCACAGTGGAAAGAAACTGTGGCAGAATCACAAGGGATGTAAGGATGAAAAGGATTAGGCACGGCTGGAAGGGAGTCATCCTTCACCGCGAGCTCTTCTTTATATTCCCACACACACTCATCATGAATGATGGCACTGGTTGGCTACATAACGCCAACTCTGTCAATAGCTTGATCCTCGTTCACAACAAGTGAGGTTTCTGGAATGGAAGAACACAAGACATTACAATCCGAAGGATCAACAAAATGCGAGGAAGGAGGTCAAGGTAACGAGTCACATGACAACCAACATGCTTGCAAGCCAAATCTGCACAAATATCAAGAGCAGGTGGGGGGGGAGAGTGTGACAGTTCAACAGAGGCATGTGCATGATCTCCCACATCACTCCGCGGTGGTGGAGCTGTTTGATGAGGTGAAGGCGGAAAGTCCATTGTGACAGCGACTGTGCCTGCCTGTTATTGTGTAGCTCCATCACCGAAGTGTGCTGAGTGGGGTTCGAATATGTGAAGAAGATACTCAAATCTTCCATAAAGAAATTCCCAATCAATTTCATCTTGAGGGAATTGGTATGAAAGATTACAAAAGTGTGTGTAAAACTGATCAATGGATTCATCGGATGATTTTCGTAATTTCATAATTTCTTGATCAAGTGCATTCCAGTTAAAGTGATTAAAAGCACGGTCTATCTCTGCAACCAGATGAGCAAGAGAATGAATAGATTTTTCGGGCAGCGTGGCACACCAGTGCATTGGGTGCCCTCAAAGCATGTAGACGAATAGCACGCAGTCCATGTATTCTTCAAACAATCCATGTATTTCGCATGAGCCTACAATGCTAATTGTGTGCCTAACCAAGGCTACGTAGCCTCCACCATCAAATGTTTTATGAGACAAGTTATCTGAGAGCTTTTCCGAGATGATGAAATCGTTTCCATAAGACATACAGTCTGGAAGAGCAACTCAATAGTTAGCCATGATAGATGTGTAGAGATTCAAAGCAGATGTGAGGACTCAGCTTGTCATCTGGCCCTCCTTCTAGTGCCAAAACGTTGATGGTGATGGACTCACCAACATGTAAGGGGATCTCCCCGGAAAGAAGTCCCAATTAGACTTCAAACCATTTGGTGTAGGAGTCCCAGTAGTGGATCACATAACAATGCCTTGAATGTGATTTTCCACAAGGCAAGCAACATAACTCTGTTAGTAGCAAGGGTATGACCGCTACAATGAGTCAAGGAAGTTGCATGAGAGGTTCTAACACCGATGGTTTGAGATGAGTGCGCCCCTTGACAACATGTAACAATACTCGAATGGGAAGGGAACACACAAGTAAAGATGCATCACAAGTTGGAAAGCAAGTCAGCTGGCAATCCAAAGTGATGGTTAAACCAATCAACACATTTACGAAATATTCATACATTCTCATAAAAAACATTCCATACATGTGTGCATAATAAAGCAAATACATATTCCATTTAGAGTAAACAAGATAGCTGGAATAAAATACAACATATGCATGAAACATTCTGGCTCTTATTATATAAAGAAGTGTAAGTTCCAGCCATAAAATACATCCATGTACACCCGCTAGCCCCAACAGTGGAACGTTAGAGCCACATCCACCTCCTCCTCCAAAGAGATGTACTAGCTCCGTGTAGTGGAGAAGCCAAGGTACGTTACAATACTGCCCAAGCTCTCTCCAAGATAGTCTTATCAGAAGCTTGGCTGACTAAAAGCCTTTACAATGAGTTATGAGGTTCTATTTATAGCAAAGGGTGGGGTGACCCTTGACATTCCCCTTTGTGACAGTTCATTTACCCTCATGACTCTTCATCTACGCTATGATTATTACATCCAACTATTGACACTTGAACTTCCACTTGACATGACGTTACATTACGATGCACATGTGCTCATGTGAGACAAAATGGCTTGAGCAAGCCATGCAAGAAATCACTGACACTAGGTCCATTGAGGTGAGACCAACTCTTTGACATGCTTGTGATGGTGAAGGTGGTGAGATGATGCCAAGCTTGGTTGTCCATGATGGTGTGCATGCACTCCATGGTGACATCTTATCGAAGCGAACTCTTGCCTCCATTTCATCTGGGTGCATTGGTATGGCTCCTTCATCCAACTCATCTGATAGCATGTGCATTGTCTTCTTGGGTGTGTCTAAACCAGCAACACACTAATGCATAGTGTCCATGTTGATCTTCAAGTGTGTGATGGTGATCATGCGCATCAACTTGCCGAAGTACATGCTCAGCTCTAGTTGGACTTGCTTCTTGTCTTCGCTTTGGTGAGTGTGCTGAATGGTTTGGGTCGGATGCATGCGCACAATGACATGCATGCTGTTGAATCCCTTGCATGTGATCAACAACACTGCTCACAATGTCTACTCCATGCCAACTACTGGGATATATCTATAACTTGTACGGGTGCAGTTTCATCCATGAGTGCATGTTGCACCCACTACTATTCTTGTTCCTAATGCAACTCATTCGTCTATCTATGAAACTTCATGTTCTTCCTTGAGTTGTTGCTTCAACAAATGCAACTCCTTCTTTGTTCCATTCTTCATCTTCACGTGATCTTAATGTCACGTTATCACCTCATAGCCTCAGTTTCCAAAGTTGCTTTCATCATCAGAGGATCTCCTTGAGCTTGCAATTTTGTTCCGCCTCTGTGTTGTCAACAACCTTCCTCTTGCACTCATTGCATTCATTGAATTTTGTATTCTTTCGTCAGTTGTTTTCCATGATGCTGCTCGTTGTGACGCTGCTTCTGTCATATCTTGATGTTCTTGTCTACGAACAACTTGATATCTTTGTGAGTAGGCAAGCTCATAGACATTTGATCGACTACATCTCCAAGTGTGATCTGAACAGTGTCTTCAGCTATGCTCTCTTGGAAACCATTGTACCTACACTGATGAGAGGCAGATGAACACTTGTAATACCTGGAGACATGGAAACACTCTTGGAAAGCAATCAGCCAGTCGAAAACCAAAATGAACTTGCGAACTAACTTGCAACATACCTGTGTGACTGATCATGAAGGTTGAACAATTTTGGCCAGGAGGTCGGGAGACTGACTGCCAAGGCTGTGAAATGCACAGTCTAGGTTGTTGGGAGACTGACTAAATACTAGAACTATGCAATGCATAGTCTAGTGTAGTTGCTGACTACTGGAATTGTGCAATGCGTAATCTCAGCTCACAATGGTTGCAGGCTTAGTGACTGCATTACGCAATTTTCTGGGCCAGTAGTCACTGTCCTCATAAATGCGCAAAGCAGTCCTGGAGGATAGTGCCTGGGTAGAATGCACATTTATAGAGAGGAAGACAGAGCCTTCCTTCCCCAGATTGCGTAATGTTGTCTCAAGTGAAAACAGAGTCCGGGCCAAGGTTACCCAGACTCGCCGATGGGAAACTGAATGTGAATGTGAGTGTGAATGCATGGTAATACTAAGTGTAAGCATAATTGAATGATCATGCATGAAAATGGTGAATGATAGATTCAGAAAACGCAACAACATGCATGTGGGTGAGGTGAGTCGTCAGATCAACGACCGTTCATGAAAAATAGTTTCATGCATGCGACAATAGTGAGATAGCAATGAAAATTGAAACAGTGCTAGTACAAGATAATATGTATCAAAAAGATAGCAAGCACTCATTGAAATCAAGCATACAATGTTCATATGAAGCGAAACACAAAAAGTGTTAGAAGTCAACACAAGTCATGGAAAATAGGCCTACCCCAAAAAAGTTGAGCTGAGCGTGTCGACAACTCCTAGATGTGATGTTGGATGTCAGAGCAGCAAGGTTGATGTGAGGAATGAGCTCTGCAGCATCCGGTTGATGAGTTTTGATAAAATTGAGGTTGTGACACGCATGCCACAAATCTAGGGAAATCGACACTTGGTGAGAGGTTTCTAAAATGATCCTTTTGTGTAAGCTCCAACTACTAAAAATAGATCAGTGAAACAAGGGATGCCTTCGCATGCTACCTTGGGAGAAGCAGCCTATGCATGCAAGTCAGTTTTGCTCGGTCCTGGAGGGAACCGGTCAACTCAGCTACACATTCAAGAGACTGCTCAACTGCTGGGAGAAAATGTGCATTTCTGGTTGGGATCTAGGCTGGATGCCCAAAATATTTGTGCAATTTCTAGGAAGAACAACTGACTGCTGCCAAGATTTGCGCAAATGTTGGCCTGAGCAGCCTTGCTGGGGAAAATTGCACAATTTTCCCTATGAGTGTTGATTGTCATAATTGCGCAATTCTAGAGCCCAACATGCTGCCAGTCAGGATTGCGCTATTTCTAGAGGGAAGACTAGTTTCCCTCCAGAATTACGCAATTTCTTGGGGGAGTTACTCAGCCTATAGCTGGACCAAGGCTAGGTGATTAGCCTATGAGGGGAATGCATCGAGCTATGATCGATAGGCTGCCTTTGTGCAAGGAAAACATTGAAGCTTGTGTACTTGACGAAGCAAGACATGTTGTTGTGAAGGTTAGAAGTGAGGCTCCAAAACGAAGCTAAAGCAAAATTTTGGAGGGTGGTTGTAGCCTCTACAATAGAGTCCTAGTTTTTTTACCAAGTTGGAGCTTAAGAGATTGGAGTCCTAATTGTTGACCAGGGTGTAGGTTGGATTTATTATGATTATTGGAATCCTCACCCAAGGTTGGAGCCTTGAAAATAATTGAATAATTTGTTGTACAAGTTGGAGTTTGATTGTTTTATAGGAGGATTGGGGTCCTCGTCATATTATTAATAAAACTATTTTAATCTTGTTCCTATTTTGTCCTCGTTTAATTAGTGGAAAAAATATTAACTAACATAAATTAACAATTGGAAAGAAATATTGATTCACACCCCTCTCAGTATTTCCAACAATTAGAATCGGAGCCAACTTCTTCAATGAACAACCTAACAGCTGGAAGTAGTATTCTGTGTCACAATGGCCAAGAAGGATGCAATACATAATGAAGTATTGTTCATGGAATTCATAGATGATACTAATGAACTTGAAGAAGAAGAAGAAGGAAATATGGATGAATATTCGATCAGTTGTATTGAATAAAATGAAAAGCTAAGAAAGAATACCATCTCTCTCAAAAGTGAAAAAGAAGAAGCAAATAGGATAGAATAAATATTGAACAACAAACTAAAGGAAAAGGAATATATCTGTGAGAAATTGGAAGCCGAAGTTGACTCTCTAAAGAAGGAACTCGACTACGCCAACACAAGCTTAAAAAGTTCTCAAACCCTTTATTTCATCTTAAGCACTCAAAGATCACACTATGAAAAATCAGGGCTTCGCTACATTGGTGAATCATCCAAATCAAAGGAGAACACTGGTTCTCATCATGAAGAAATGCCAAAAAGCTATGTTGATGCTCTTCGCAATTATCAAAGATGAGAGAAGTAGTTCCATCCAAGCCAAATATCTACTTACAACAATTCAAGGAATGAGAAGAAATATTTTCCAGGAAATAATGCCACATCAAGCCAAGGCTATTCTAATAGGTATCAAACTATTTTCCTTGGTCATTGTTTCTTTTGAAAAAAAATTGGACACCAAGATAAGCATTGCAAGGATTATGGAAGTAATAACAATGTTAACTCAAGGGGGTATAGGACAAACTTCCCAAATAAGTATTTTTATTCAAGGAGACAAGTTAAGATCAAGACTTATAACTCATTTGATAATTTTGTCAAAGTATAGTCAAGAATGCTCCAAATGCAATAATTCAGGCCATGAAGCTCAAAATTTTCCACTTCAGCCGAAAGAAAAGGTTTGGAGAAAGAACGGATCCACTATAGAAAAATGTGGTCTAGATTTGTGTTCACAAAACAAGGAAAACCAATGGTATGTGGATAGTGGATTTTCTACACATATGATAGGTGACCAAAAGAAGTTTATCTCACACAACAAAAGGAATGTAAATGTGACTTTTGGGAGTGGTTATACCAAGATTGTTGGAAAAGGCACAATTAGTATTATTGATGGAAAAGGAAAAGCACAAAATGAATTATTTATTTATGGACTCAAGCATAATCTTCTAAGTGTAAGTCAAATATGTGATCAGGGTCATAATCTCATCTTTAGTGCAAAATACTATGAAATCAAAAAATCATCTTTAGGGAGAAAAAGAATAAGAACCGCAGACAATGTATATGTTCTCATTGAAATACAAGAAGAAAGATGCTACATCAGTAAATGGCACAAGTGATTGGGACATATAAACTTTGACAATTTGGTGAAGATCAACAAATCTCAATCTCTTAGAGACATTCCCTTGACCTCAAGACCATAAATGATATTTTTCCACCATGCAAACATGGGAAGAAAACGAGGACAAGATTGAAGTCAAAATGATTCTCAACATCAAAGCCTTTAGATATCATCCATGTGGATCTGTGTGGACCAACCAGAATTCCATCTCTACGAGGAGAAAGGTACTTTGTATTATTTGTAGATGATTATACAAGAATGATGTGGGTATTTTTCATAATATTTAAATCAAAATCTCTAGAATGCTTTAAGAATTTCAAGACTCTTATCGAAAATGAAAACAACTAAAAAATCAACTACCTAAGAAAAAATAGAGGTGGAGAATTTACTTCAAAAGAATTCAATGAATTTTGTGAAACACATGGAATCAAAAGGGAACTCTCCGTTGTTATAACTCCACAACAAATTGGAGTGGTTGAAAGATAGAACTAATTTGTACAAAAGACTACAAGAACAATGTTTCTTGCAGTTGATTTGCAACCTAAATTTTGGAGAGAAGCGGTTGGGGAAACAACATATACTATGAATAGGGCACAATTTCACATGAATAGTGACAAAAATCCATATGAATTATGGAAAGGAATACTTACTTCAGTGAAATATTTTAGAATATTTGGAAGTAAGTGTTTTATGAATATCAATGATGATTCACTAGGAAAGTTCAATTTTGGAGTTGATGAAGGAATATTTATTGGATACTCTACAAGAAGGAAGGCCTATAAATGCTCATTAGTGGATTTTTGAGGTCTAAAATGTGCCTCAAAAAATTATAAAATAATAGTGGAAACAATAAAATAATATTGGATGACATCATCAAAATTTAGAGGGAAAAAAGAAAAAACTATTTTTTCAAATTGTATTTTCAACTTATCTCCCTATGAGTTTACTCAAATTTCGAGCGAAAACGCTCGATAGATGCATAATTTGATTCCACATCCAAGGAGTACCCATGTTGCATACTTTTGATGGACCCTGCTACATGAAAAATGAGAAATACATGAAAAACGTGATTGCAATCACGTTTTTTCATGTATTTCTCATTTTTCGTGTAGCACGGTCCATCAAAAGTATGCAAAATGCATTCTGTTTGGATGAAGAATTACATTTTTCATCCAACGAGTACTCCCGCTCGAAATTTGATTAAAATCTTGGGTAGATAAGTTGAAAAAATATTTTTATTATTTTATTATCTTTTAATCTTTTTACTTTTTTATTCCAAAAATGTTAAATCATCCCCCATGGTTGACATCATCATCTTGAATCCTATTGGTTCTTATAAAGTTTATTTTTGCTATTTATTTTTCTTAGGAGGTCCATTTCAGAGCTCAAAATTCCCCTAATGACATCAATCAATTGCGAAAGATAGTTGAAAGTATTGATGAAACGTTTATTGAAAGGGAAGTCAAAATCAATGAAGAAGATCATATCCTTGAAGATTCAGAAGAATATGTTGTAAAAGAAGAAAAGGAGCCAGAAAATCAAAAGGAGCCATCTCAAACTCCATCAAGCATAAAATTTGTTGAAAATCATCATCTGGAAAACAAATTATTAGTGATGTAGATGATGGAATACATACTTAAAGAAAGATGACAAATACACCAAAAATAAAAGGCATTTCCCTATTATTGATGATAAAACCAAAGAACTTCACTCAAGCTAGTAAGCATCCTCATCGGATAAAATCAATGGAAGAAGAGATGCATCAAATTGAAAAGAATGGAACATGGGGGTTAGTGCCTCATCTAAAGGACAATAATGTCATAGGAACCAAGTGGGTTTTCAAAAAGATGAATGAAGAAGGACAAATCATCAAAAACAATGAAAGGTTGGTGTGCAAGGGTTACTCTCAAATTGAAGGAATTGACTTTGAAGAAGTCTTCAGTCATGTAGCCTGATTGGAAGCTCTAAGTATGTTTTTCGTATTTTCTTGCTCAAAAGGCTCAAAATTTAGCAAATGGACATAAAATCAACATTTCTAAATGGTGACCTAAAGGAATAAGTATACATGGAACAACCAAAAGGGTTTGATTTGGCAAAATGAAAATAATTTGTTTGAAAATTGAAGAAGAACTTGTATGGATTAAAACAAGCTCCAAGAGCTTGGTATGCTATACTTGATCATTATATTCAAAAACAAGGTTTCAAAAGAGGAGTCACTGGGAGAAATATTTACATGAAGATAGGTAAACACAACTTGCTAATCACACTTGTGTACATTGATGACCTGATTTTTGCCAACAAAAATGGTGACATGAGTCATGAATTTGCCCAAAACATGTGAAGAGAATTTGAAATGTTGATGATTGGGGAATAATCTTAGCTTCTTGGACTTCAAGTAACCCAAACCCAAGTAGGTATGTTCATATCACAAGAAAAATATCTCTGGGATATGCTTAAGAACTTTGGAATGGAAGAATGTGTTGTTGTGGGCACGCCTGTTATTACAGGTTGCAAGCTAAGTAAGGATGATGAATCTCCTCTGGTGGATGCTACTCTTTGCAAATCGATGATTGCAAGAATTTTATATCTAACAGCTTCATGACCAAACATCATGCATGCAGTAGGAATGGTTGGTGTGGTTGAATATGAAGAGTCATTGGATTCCAATGATACCTTGGAAGATTAATCCAATGGTCATGGAAAATATATAAATGTAAATCATTGTGAATAGTAAGTGTAGTTCAATGACTTATCTTAATTTTCCTATCATTTTATGTCTGTTTAACATGGTATCAGAGCAAGCGATCTCTTGCCCTGTTCCACTGTGAGCACCTTGTTTTTTTGGCCTTTTTAAAGCTATTTATTTATACATATATTTATGATTTAATTAGAAACACTCATCATGGTCGATTACACCATGAAAAACACTTCTCCCCATTCAACATGTCTCATGTTGTTGGTACCATCCCATGACCTCCTTTTTCCTCCTAAAACATATCAATTGCCTACTTCTTTCCATCATACATCTCTTAGATCCCTTGAAAATTGATTAGTTAATAGTACTATAGTTATTAAAATGCATTGAAATTGATTTAGGAGTTTTATGTTAAAGAATTAGGAATTTTTGGTGAAATGACTACAGGAAGTTCCAACAACCTATAATTGGTTTATTGTTTGACATGTGGCATGACAGCTAGGCTAGAGCGAAGGGTAGGGATGAAAAGTAGAATGTCCAAGCATGGACGAATACCTATCCTACAGCAGAACCGACCCTCCTACATGCGCGGTCAACGATGGTCAAAGTATAGCATGTTGGCGACAAAGGCAGCAACAACATAGCATTCTAAGTTGATTTAGTTTTGTTCCTTTTTGAAATCAGTTTAGGATGGAAACATTTTAAAAATCACGGCATGATAAAAGCAGCAACAGCCACATCATGAATGTATATTCGTTTTCGAAATGTAAGGGTTGTAAAAAAACATATGTAAACACAGTTTTGTGTAGTGGTGTCAGGCGGAAAGAGTCGATTGTGCGAACACAACCAACCTCCCTAGGAGCCTAAGACTCTCTAGTGACAAACAAGACAAACAAGAGCAATCCTTCTCTAAACATGCATTTACTATATGGGAAATCAAGTGTTTAGATCCTACCTGTAGTCCAGCGCTGTTGTAGCAGTCCAGCTTCGCTGATCCGGATGAGCTCCTCCTTCACTTTGAAACCTGCATCCACTAACAATCAAACGATTAAATAGCACTTGAAAATCTCATAGAATAAAACATATTTAACACATAGACCAAGGAGTACATGAAACAACTCATAAATAACAAGTTATTGAGAAGAATGGACTCATTTGCATTAATAGGTAACAAAAGGAACAAATACAACCTGAGCCTTGGTGTTGTGCAAGTCCCTCCCAGGGTCCATCAAGAGTTCTCCTTTACTTTGACAAAGCTCACCCACTTCCAAATAGAACAAGTAAAGATGGCAATCTCTCCTCACAAGCTTCTAAATGGGAGTCCTAATTCCTGCAGCATTTACCCTTAGAAATGTATAGCTTCCAACCTCCTCTCCTTCTGGCCCAATGCCTGTATTTATAGTGCTCAAGAGGAAGTTAATCAGGTCCACCATCAATGGGATAATCCCCTCTTTGGATGGGATAGCTCCCTTATTGATGGGATAAGTTCCTCTTTGGTAAGGGTGCATGAACCATATGGAGGCGCTCAATACACGTCGAACAACCTTCTAGAATGCTCTAGAAATGACCACAAGTAACTTTTTAAAGATGAAACTTGCGCATTTTGACCTTTACAGGGGGACGCACCTGCCCCTTTACATACAGAGCGTCCAAAGACGCAGCTTTTGTGAACATTGGGTGCGTACCCGCAGGTAAGGTTGAGAGAACCTGCGTACCCAGAGATAAATACATTTGTAAAGACTTTCTCTCTTTTTTGGAGTTTGACATGGAGAGCAGAGGTATAAGACTTGCCTAAGAGGATAGTATGACTATTGATAGAGCCATACTAACTGTAAATAGTCATGGTGACATTTTTTAGTGTAACAGATTGCCCCCTAAAGTGCGAAGCCTGTAATAGATTAGGGTTTTGTATTATCTAGGAAGGGTGAAGCGCTTTATCATTTCAAGGATTATCTCGTGGAGAGCCTGGTCAGAACCTGCAATTTTCAACACAAAATACATGTATAAGATTATATCATCACTGAGGTAGGCATTCCCATACTCAGATCAAAACTTTAACTAACAGACTAACTACTCTGATACAGGAATGATATTGCAGTACATCATAATTATAGACTTTTGTAGACACAGTATGGGCGCAGCCATATGTTTATGATTAGTCTACTTAGATAATGAATACAAAACTCCTCGCAGCCTGGATGGTGGAAACTAGATCCAGGGTCTTCATCTCTACTTCCCGAATTGGTACGATTCTAGCCATGCGAATAAATGAGTTGATGTCGAACATGGTAGAAACCACTTGATTACCAGTTGATGATGTAAACTGTTAACAAGTGTGAGAGAGACCACCAGTAATGTCAATGGTTCTCAAAGTACCCAGTACAATCCATGAGATGTGAATGAATGAGTTGATGTCGAACATTTCACGGAATCCTTTGATCGAAAGTCAATGATGTAAACTGACGTCAAAGGCGAGAAACCTACCATTGATGCATGCAGACTTCAAGGTACTCATGATTTCTAAGTCATCTCTCTAGATAATGTGCTGATGTCGATAGAAAGCGACCTGTTGCAGGCAAGCCCACAACACGAAATCATTGTTCAAGTTGAAGAAATGTTGTTGTAAGGACTGACTCAGGGATGGTCAAATGGATGACAAGTATTTTGCAGATGAAAGTTTTGCTTGCAGACCTCTTGAACACATAACGACACAACAGATGGCTTGGTGATGAATAACTCAAAGTTAATCCCCGGAACCCGGCTGAAGACTTTCAAAGTGGTTTGATCAACTGTGAGGTAAAGGATTTCCCAACCCAGGTGAATGAAAAGTGTCGTGTCCAAGAGTGGTAATAAAGTTTCTTCTGAGACAAAAGATAACAAATAGGCTCATTCTTCTCTCTTTTCCCCCACCATTTCTGGCAAGTACCTCTTTATTTTTAACAAGCTTGAGGAGGATAACATATGCTTGATTATAAGCTCATCCTTCGGATGAGTCCAACCTAGTTTTGAATCGAACCCTAGGAAGGAGTGGTTCGTTCCTGTTTGTAATTGAACAGGTCCTTTACTATGAAATGTTTAACGAGCCCAGTATAGGAGAAACTCGGCGTTTTTCAATTTTAGAGAGTCTGAAAAACTTAAGAAGACTCCAAGTTGAACTTTTTCGTAGATTCGTGTCCCTCAAGCCCGAAAAAGTATAAAATAATACCTGGGGGAACCGCTTGATCTTGCGACCAAGGAGTACTTTCATAATTAGTGCCACTGACCTGAAAAGTAAAAAGCGATCAAAGACACGTCGTTTTATTTCCGTATCGAGTTTGAAACGACAAAAACCCGGCAATCTTTTCCTGATTTTACGGTCAGAAAAGAGCTATAAGGGGACCGTCTTTTAATTCCGTTTTAACGAGTGTAAAAGAAACGCTCGGCAATCTTTTCATATTTTAGGAGTCAGAAAAGGGCTTAAAAGATGACTCTGATATTTTGGCTCGTGAAAAATGACAATTTTCCCTCTAAATCCCTTTGTCCTGCACAAAAACGACACATTACTCATACCTGTTTAAGATAGGCAAAAATACATTGAAAAATATCGTTCCATGGTGAAAAATGAACAAACCTAGCATTCATTCATCCAAAAAACCTATAAAAAGACTTTTTACCATGTCATTTTTACCATTTTACTGTTGAGGTTGAAAAAAGGGCTTTTGGCAAGAAACTTCCCGTGGTCGCTGCGGAGAATCCGACCGTCAGAATCGAACGCCGTCTCTTCCAGGTATTTCACAACATCCTCCTCTTCAATTTCATCCGATTAAATTTGTGTTTTAGGTTTTAGTTTTGATTTTTGGGGGGTTTTGGGTTTCAAAGTTCGCTTTGCAGCGTACGCAGGTGCCTTTAGGGTAACCTGCGTCCCCCGACTTTTTCCTATACAGGAAAAAGGTCGGGGGACGCAGCCCACCTTCAGGCCAGCTGCGTCCCGACGCTCTGTGTTCTAAACGCGGGTGCGTCCCCCGCGAAAGGCGTAATTTGAAACCCCAAACTCCACAAACAACCATTCAAATTTTCCCAAATCAATTCTAATCATTGTTTCTTGGTGTGTAGGGCACTCACCATGTTGGATTGGAGAGAAAGAGAACACGAGGACATTGATTTAGCCGCAATTAATCATCAACCTTCCATTGATGCCCTAAAAGCATGCGGACTATATTAATACTGGGCCATACCTGGCATGAGGGCTCAGGTGAGATTCTTGGAGTGGCTGGTTGAGAGATGGAACATTCATGAGCAATGCTTTTACATCGGAGGGCACCAGCTCGAGATAGAGCCCTCTGACATATACTTTCTCACTGGCTTGCCAAATAGAGGCGAGCAACTCAATCTAGCCGGGACTAGGCCGGGTGGCCAATCCCTTGCTAGTCTCCGGGCAGATTGGTGCACACCCAATGCACACCATGTGAAAGGCGTAGAAATCAAACACATCTCTCTGCGTGAACTCAAGGTTATAGCTTTCACGGTTACCAGAATTTGCGGCGCAGCCGCTTTACATATTGCCACCGGGTCCCAAATGCGGATGGCGATTGACTGTTTCCAAGGCACCATTTTCAACTGGTGTGAAGCTGTGTCGGCCAATATGAAGGGCCAACTGACTAGGGCAAAGAACGGACAACTGAAGACCTTTGGATATGGGCCTCTAGTTGTGAGCTTTGCCTTAGAGAGAGTTCCGATGCTGATCCCTCAGCAACTCACTGTTGAAGTCTTGGGTCCTCGGGAGCCAAAGCTGATACGATGGGTTACGGTGATGGCCCGGCATCCTGACGAGGGCACGGCGGTTGTTCGATTCCCTGATAGTTATTTTCACTAGTTAGAGGACCAGGTTTTTTCGATCCAGGACTTTCCGTATGCCGGAGTAGATTTTCGAGGTGATCCAGACATGGTTCTTCCACAGGGAGAACAATGGGATGACAGAGGTACTTTATTTTTCACACGTTTTCAAATTATGTATTTTTTTTTTGTTTTTTATATATATCGTCTCAAAACTGACAGTAAAAATTTTCAAAATGCAGATGTTGGTCCACGGCGCCCAGCCAACCTTCGGCCTTTTGAGAGGAGACATCCAGCTGCACCGGTACCGGCCCCACAAGACGCGGTTGCAGAGTCACTAGCTGAGTTGGAGCAGGATCTAGAGCGTCTGACGGTGGATATACCTGAGACTACCATAGATGATATTCCTATCAGACTTCAGCGCTATGTAGTCGCAGTCCCTGGGCCGTTTAGGAGATTTTTGTGTAAGGTAGCCCGTGCAGTGGTGTCTTATAGAGAGCACCACCAGTGATTGGCTAGTCACTTTTGTAGACACATGTGACATTTTTGACTTTTTGTACTTATCATTTTGCCGATCATAAGGTGTTTTTCAACCTATGATCGAAGACGATGTATATTTTTTGACACACTCCTATCTATATATATATCACTATTACCGGCTTATCTTGTTTAACATATGTGATGAAATGTTTTTAAATTTACTTGCATGATTATCGTAAATGTCTGTCCAACATTCGAGAAGCAATTGCATCTGCTAATGTATTTAAAGACCTCGGAATATGCTGATATTCAATGTAATCAAATTCACGTTCCAAGAGACGCACTCTCAAAAACAATCTTAATAACACAGGATTTCTAATGGCATATACTCTATTAAGCTGTAATACAACAAGTTCAGAATCTAACCTCACTATCAAACGTCGAATTCCAAATGAAATAGATTCGGATAATAATTCAACCACTGCACTGTATTCTGCAATGTTGTTCATTGTTTGACCGAGGCTTACCCCATGCATAGAAACTAACTCGTCAGAGGGCGAATAGATAACCCAAGCTGCGGAAGAGATATTCCGTGTACTACGACAAGCACCATCAGCAAATCCAATGTATGTTTGGAGAGGCGTCGACATCTGCAATATCAAGAGTAAAACCAAGATAAGCCAGAATAACGACGAAAAACACACTCTCTAAGCTAAGCACACTAACTAAGCTAACAAACACACTAGCTAGAAAGAAAACCTAACCTAACTAAAAATTCTCTATACCTACCATTTAAGCATAATACCTCTTTAGGTAAAGTCCATTTCTGGGTTTACCCAAAGAGTCCCCATCAAAATCTACCAGCTCATAAGCCCCTTTTGCTAGCTTTCGCTTTACAATGTAGGGTCCATGCCACATAGGAACGAATTTTCCAGCACCTAGCTTATCGTTAGCTTGATCATATAAAAGCACTAGGTCTCCCTCTGAAAAACTTCGAGGGGTCACATTTCTATCATACTGAGCTTTCATTCGCTTCGCGTGAGTCTCGATTGCCAATGTAGCGTCACGTCGAGTCTCATCTAATTTAGCTAAGTATAATAAACGTTTCTCCTCTTCGGAAGTAGCTGGAAGTAATTCGACAGCCATTTGAAGTGATGGGATTTCGCATTCAATGGGTAACACAGCTTCCAAGCCATAAACTAGCTGGAAAGGAGTGAACCCTGTTGAAGTTTTCACTGAGGTTCGGTATGCCCATAGCGCTGAAAATAACATGTTGTGCCAATTCAACCGATGAATACCAATGGTTCGTCGGATCATGATAACCAGAACTTTGTTGATAGACTCAACCAAACCGTTGGCTTGCAGATAATAAGGAGTAGAGCTATCGTGGCGCAAACCAAGCTGGCTTGTAAGCTCAGTCATCATGATGTTTCGAAAATGGCTCCCATGGTCAGTAATGATTGCTTGTGGGACACCAAACCTAGTTATGATATGATTGAATACGAAAATTGCAGCTGTTTTGCCGCTTGCATCGAATGTAGGCATCGCCTCGGCCCATTTAGTAAAATAATCAACTGCGAGGATGATATACGCATGCCCCCCGGCCGAGTGAGGGTTACAAGTAATAAAATCGATACCCCATTTGGCGAATGGACCAACGGCAATTATAGGGTGGAGAGGAGCAGGTGGTGCACGCATCTTGCGATCAAACACTTGGCAGTTGTGGCACTTCCGGACTGCAATGATACAATCTTTAAACATAGATGGCCAGAAGTAGCCAGCGCGCAACACCTTCTGAGCTGTGGCATACCCAGACATATGACCGCCACATGCTCCAGAGTGACAATCATTCAAAACCCTCTCAGCCTCTTCGTGAGTTAAACAACGCCGAAAAACTAAGTCTGCCCCCCGGCGATAAAGTGTATCTCCAATAATTTTGTATTGAAATCGAATTTTTCGACGTTCCGCCTTTGAAGCTTCAGGCCGAAAGGTTTGGGTTTGGAGATAGATGATTATATCCCCGTACCATGGATCTACAGTACTGATAAGAAACAAAGATTCGTCCGCAATGGACTCCTCTGCCACAGTCTCTGTGTCAGCACGAGGGAAATCACACATCAATTCCGCAAAAACCAAGGATTTCTTAGACTTGGACTTCTCAAACTCCAAGTCGAACTCTTGCAGGATAACGATCCATTTAGAGTACTTGCCCCCTAGCAGTTGTTTTGTCAAAATGTAAATCATAGGGTTGCAATCCGAAATAACTGTAGTTTTACGGAGAAGAATGTAGTGACGAAAACGCTGGACAGCTTGAACAGCTGCCAGGGCCAATTTTTCCACATGCGAATATTTTAACTCAGTGGGATTTAAGGTCCTACTAAGGTAATATATCACATGTTCCGCTCCGAATTCATCTTCTTGAACTAACACCATTCCAATAGTGGAATGCGAAGCTGCGAGGTATAAGAAGTAGTCCTGGTTGTAGTTGGGGGGATGCAACAATGGTGCATGGGTCAACGCGTGTTTAAGTGCATCAAAAGATTGTTGGGTAATCTCGTCCCAAAAGAATTGAGCGTTCTGTTTCAACAACCGTGTAAAACCTTTAGTGACCTCGGCGTAGTTTGGAATGAATCGGCGTAAAAAGTTCGCTTTCCCTTGCAAACTTTGGAGTTGGCGCAAACTCGAAGGAGGAGGCAATTTGATGATAGCTTCGACCTTCGAGGGATCGACGCGAATGCCGGCTTTTGAAACAACAAATCCCAGCAATCGACCCGTCTCTATACAGAAAACACACTTGTGGGGATTCAACCGAATTCGATAATGCCTACACCTCATAAAGATTGCTCGTAAGTGGACAAGGTGATCAGCTCGATGTAAAGAATGAGCAGGCAAATCATCGAGGTACGGTTGCACAATGTGCTTGATGTCATGAAATGCATAAGACATCGCCCGTTGAAAAGTGGCCCCGGCATTCTTAAGCCCAAAAGGTAATTTACAATAAGCAAACGTCCCCCATGGACAAATGAATGCCATTTTTGGTTGGTCGGCAGGTAGAATATTGATTTGATTATAGCCCGAAAAACCATCCATAAAGGAAAACATTTCACTTCCGGCACAATCATCAATAATTTGATCGATATAAGGTGTTGGATAGTTTTCTTTTGGACAAGCTCGATTTATATCCCTATAGTCGATACAGATTCTTATTGTTCCTTGTTTCTTGTTGACCGGAACAATATTCGATACCCAATCCGTTAACGGGATCGGATAAATGAAACCTGCTTTCAACAGCTTCTCGACTTCTGCTTTAATCGCAGCCGCTTTCCGAGGGTGAATCTGACGCAACCATTGCCGGACGGGTTTAGCATCCGGGTAGGTCTTGATTTCATGAACAACAATGGCAGGGTCGATTCCCGGCATTTCCTCGTAAGACCAGGCAAACACATCGGGGAATTCTTGGAATAGGGCCTTGTAAGTTTGGATTTCATCTTCTGTACATGCGGCACCTATATGAATGTTCTCCTCAATTCCGGGCTTTACTGAAATATCAATGGGAATAGTACGAAAAATATTCCCTAAATTCAACTCTGAATCAGAATGTTTCGTTGGATTTTGAGCGTCTTTGACATATTCAGCGGTAAAGATAGATGAAAAATCATTTTCAAAAGCATCATCCTTAGGTAAAAACGAAGATCTGTGATGGAGATCTTCCCATGGTAGATCGTCTACACTGAGGATTTCGCGAAGTTGTTCGTCAGATGACACGACTTCGGGAAACGCTATCCGTTCTAAGGTTGAGGTGAAAAGTGATTCTTCACTGACCACATTCATTTGGTCGACTTGGGTTGAACGTGAGTCGGTAAAAGACATGACAGCTTCATAAGCAATTTCATATGGACTCAAAGGCATAGCATCACCGAATGAGTCTATCTCAGATTCAGATGGGACAATCCAAGGATCATCGTAAATAATGTTTTCTGATGTAATCATATGAATTGATGCAAATGAAGGGTCTGCGTTGATTGGAGGGAAAGGAAAAGTTCCCAGTAAACCGGAATCTTTAACTAAACCTACGCCAACGTCCCTATAAGGGATTGTCGTCTTACCGACATGCTGGATACTCTCTGAAGAGGCTGGGTCGGATGAAAAGTATGTCAGCTGATCAATTGTCACGATCTTACCGTTATATGGAAACTTTATTACTCTAAAGACCGATGAAACGACTGCTGTCATAGCATATGACCAACTTCGACCCAAAAGAAGGGTGTAGTCCAGAGGGCCGTCAACCACCTCCACGTCCAGACTAACGGTTTTGCCTTCTACCCCTATAGGCAATTCCTGTAGAATACCAAACGGACGGAACCCACAGCCATCAAAGGCCTTAAGGATGGTCGGGGATTGGTTCAACAAAGGAGAACCAAGCGATCTCCAACATTGAATCGACATAATACACGTAGAAGCTCCCTCATCAATCACAGTCCGATGAATAGGCCTGTTTTTGACTATCACTGGAATTTGGAAAGCCATTTGATGGGGTAGACGCGGTGTACTATTTTCTAGATCGAAGATTATTAGATTCGGGTCCTGAACATCAACAGCTCCGATAGCCGACAAAAGTAATTTTCGTTGTGCTGGGCATGATTGCAGCACTTCTAAAGCCGACATTGCTGAGGGTGAAACAGCCAAGTCCTCAACAATGTTGTAATTCTGGGCCGCTCTCGCATGTGGATTGAAAGCAGACCTGCGAAGTACACCCTTGGCGGGCGGTTTGATTACTAGATCCGGGTTAGGTTTCTCGATCTGTAGTGGATCAGAACCAGGAGCTGAGGTTGATGGAATAGAATGAGAAGATTCTGCTTCCTTACCATCAACAGGAGCCTTACTACCATAATCTTGCGATCGAGTCACAATCCTCACATGAGACATCATCAAAATGGGTTCTTCACTGGCAGTCGAGGAAGAACCTATCATCTTACTTTCCTGCTTTGGAAATGGATCTTTTAACACAGCAGGAGTGGGAGAACCTTTGACTATTTTCACAACCTCGGCCCGATGAGGGCAATCTCTTGTAAAATGATCCTCTTCACAAATAAGACAAGGATATCAAGGTTTGCGCTTTTCGTCATTGGTTTCCGACTTTTCCGTTTTCTCCTTCGGAGCTTTGTCTGCTTTAGCCTTCTTTTTTCCTTTCTTCTTTCCACCGTTTTTAGATTTGGCCGTAGATGATTCTACAGCGTGAATATCGGCGGTAAGTTCAGGAGAAGACTCTCCTGTTGGGGAATCAGGCAAAGTGATAATAGGAGTAGTTGAAGCCTTGGAAGACTTCCTCTTGCTCTTTGTATTCACGATACCAATCATACCATCAGCGGCATGAGATCCCGAAGGAGCAGCAGCGATTTGATTCGATTTTGGAAGATCCGGAATCTTCTCGTGTAACGTACCCGACTGAGTGTAAACTAAGTCAAGGTATTGCGCCTGAGCAATGACTTGCTCCTTAGTAACTACTCCAGCCTTAGCTACATCTTCAGTAATCTTCGGTAATAATGATTTAACAAACCATTCAGCTAAGATTTGGTCCGGGATAAAAACTTTCACTAGCCTTCTTCGACGTCTCCACTCATGAATGTGATCAGAAATATACGTGGACGTCGATTGTTTTAGTGAAGTTAATAACTCCATGCCGTTATCATATCTGACCGGCAACTGAAAGTGAGTTAAGAACGAGGTAGTTAACTAGCTAAAATTGTAAAAAGAGGCCCGTGGTAACTCAATGTACCACTTGGCCGCGAGACCAATGAGTGTACGCTGGAAAAGACGTAAGCGGATCGAATCATCCGAGATAGAATTTGAAGCACACCAGAGGTGGTAAGTCATCACATGATTGGACGGATCCTCTCCAGACTTACCTTCGAACTTGGGTATATCACTGGGCAACTTATTTGGCATTGGCGGCCAGAACGGAAGATATTGAATTGGATCGTTCGTTAGGCGCGTCAAGTCTGGTAAATCCAAAGTTGCGATAAACGGTAACTGCCAGTTAGGATCTCTAAAACTCTGGGTCACAAGACCAGTCCCAGGAGGAGGATATCCAGGATAACTAGGAATAGGAGTGGCATTTGGGATATTATATCCTCCTGGAAAACCAGGATTAACCGGACCGTACTGGGGTTGTTGAGGTTGTTGATAAGTGTACCCAGGATACGGTTGATACTGGTAAACCGGTTGTTGGACAGCTTGCCCAGGTTGGTACTGTCCCTGGTACGGTTGTTGAACAAATTGAGGTTGCGTAGTGACAACCGTACTCATACCAGGCTGACCTGTAGGCATCTGGACCGTGGTTTGAATCGTAGATCCGGACAATGGTAAAGATGTCTGAGGAGTGGTTGCAGAGATAGTAGAAACCGGAGCTGTCGATACTCCAGAAGTAAGTATGGTAGATGTGGCGGTAGTTGCAGTAGCCGTTTGAGATGGAGTACTAGGTGCAATTGGCGGCTGAGTAACTACCAAAGTTACAGAAGTTTGAACATTTGACTGGACAGGTTGCGGTTGCTGGGGTGGACCAGAAACTACGGGTTGTCCAGCTTGAGGAACCAACTGTAAACTTGGCTGCAACACCTGTTGACCTTGTGATGGATCCCACACTAACATTCCGGGGTATTGACCCGTAACAGGTTGAGGATACTGAGATCCATAACCGGATTGAGGATAGGATTGATAATTGTAAGGTGCAGTTCCCATACCCGGAACATATGACTGACCTTGAGGTGGTTGATAAATTTGACCCTTAGTAACTACTCCAGCCTTAGCTACATCTTCAGTAATCTTCGGTAATAATGATTTAGCAAACCATTCAGCTAAGATTTGGTCCGGGATAAAAACTTTCACTAGCCTTCTTCGACGTCTCCACTCATGAATGTGATCAGAAATATACGTGGACGTCGATTGTTTTAGTGAAGTTAATAACTCCATGCCGTTATCATATCTGACCGGCAACTGAAAGTGAGTTAAGAACGAGGTAGTTAACTAGCTAAAATTGTAAAAAGAGGCCCGTGGTAACTCAATGTACCACTTGGCCGCGAGACCAATGAGTGTACGCTGGAAAAGACGTAAGCGGATCGAATCATCCGAGATAGAATTTGAAGCACACCAGAGGTGGTAAGTCATCACATGATTGGACGGATCCTCTCCAGACTTACCTTCGAACTTGGGTATATCACTGGGCAACTTATTTGGCATTGGCGGCCAGAACGGAAGATATTGAATTGGATCGTTCGTTAGGCGCGTCAAGTCTGGTAAATCCAAAGTTGCGATAAACGGTAACTGCCAGTTAGGATCTCTAAAACTCTGGGTCACAAGACCAGTCCCAGGAGGAGGATATCCAGGATAACTAGGAATAGGAGTGGCATTTGGGATATTATATCCTCCTGGAAAACCAGGATTAACCGGACCATACTGGGGTTGTTGAGGTTGTTGATAAGTGTACCCAGGATACGGTTGATACTGGTAAACCGGTTGTTGGACAGCTTGCCCAGGTTGGTACTGTCCCTGGTACGGTTGTTGAACAAATTGAGGTTGCGTAGTGACAACCGTACTCATACCAGGCTGACCTGTAGGCATCTGGACCGTGGTTTGAATCGTAGATCCGGACAACGGTAAAGATGTCTGAGGAGTGGTTGCAGAGACAGTAGAAACCGGAGCTGTCGATACTCCAGAAGTAAGTATGGTAGATGTGGCGGTAGTTGCAGCAGCCGTTTGAGATGGAGTACTAGGTGCAATTGGCGGCTGAGTAACTACCAAAGTTACAGAAGTTTGAACATTTGACTGGACAGGTTGCGGTTGCTGGGGTGGACCAGAAACTACGGGTTGTCCAGCTTGAGGAACCAACTGTAAACTTGGCTGCAACACCTGTTGACCTTGTGATGGATCCCACACTAACATTCCGGGGTATTGACCCGTAACAGGTTGAGGATACTGAGATCCATAACCGGATTGAGGATAGGATTGATAATTGTAAGGTGCAGTTCCCATACCCGGAACATATGACTGACCTTGAGGTGGTTGATAAATTTGACCCGAGTATTGACCTTGAGGTTGATAACCTTGAGGTAAATACGGATACTGGGGTTGACCTTGACCTTGAGGTTGATACCCTTGAGGTTGATACCCTTGGGGTTGATACCCTTGGGGTTGCCATCCTTGAGTTTGCCATCCTTGAGGTTGATATTGATACTAAGGTTGACCCTGGGGTACATATTGAGGCTGGGGTTGACCTTGAGGCATGTATTGCACCATGGGTACATACTGACCTTCAGGTTGCCCACTAGACACGAATGGTGTACCTTGAGGTTGCCCCCCAGGCGTTAACTGAGGCTGCCCCCCAGGCGGTAATTGACCACCTTGAGGTTGGGAAACGGGAACTGAACCTGACATCATGTAAATGTCACCTACACCCAATGGTATATTACCACTGTTTCCAGCTAATAACCCATGATCAATGGGTTGAGGAGATGCCCCCGCAAAAGTACCAGAAAGTGATTGATACCCGGTGGGAACAGAAGGACCGCCGTGTAAAAAAGATTCAGGAGCTTGAGTAAACACGGACGACTGACCAGACATATTTACAGGAGTATAAATACCTCTAGGTGGAAAAGGAGTACGAGGTGTAGAAAAACCTACCCCTGAGTTGTCTAACAAATTGGTTAACGAAAGATACCAAGTGGTACTCCTAGGAGGACTGTAAAAGATAGATTCACGCTCCCTTAGATCAATGGTAAGTTGATCTTCAAGATTAGAGACGCCTATTTCTTCCTCTGGAGCAAGTTCTTCAATGGCAATCAGACCAGTAGGAAGATTTTTGGTGATAACTCGTTCTACTCTAGGTGAATCTGGAACACTAGAAGTCGGAGTAACAGGTTCAGATATTTCAAGTTCTTCGCCTGTATCACTAGCAGACGAAAAACTACCAACAAGCTCAGAAACTGTAACAGCTTCGGGATTATAACCTGTCTCTAAGCCTTGGTAATCTGAATGGACTACCAAAGAAGATTCTCCTTCTTCAGGTGAACCTACTCTACTGCCACTAGGAGGAGTTACAAGGACCTTTAAACCTTCTAGATTACCGGGGTCATCTCGAGGAGGTGATCCCCTACGTCTACGGGATCTCCTCAACAATTCGGCCACAGAAACAACTTCAGGAGACTGGCCCCGAAGTCTACGGGACTGTCTCGGTAATTCCGCCACAGCTAAAAACTTTTAACTACTACACACGAAAACAAAGTAAAATTTCAAATCAAACCACCTAAAGTCTCTAAAGAACCAAACAAATTTGAATCACACGCCTAAACAATCTAGAGCGTCAAACCAAGCATAAACAGTAGCCTTCCAGACCGAAAACGCTAGTTGGTGATGAAGCCCAACATCGTCGGATTCAGTACAGAAGTGGCGGGTGGAACAGTTACCCCGGCAACCTGCTTAATGAATAGACCGGCACAAGTTCCTCCACTTTAACCGTCTCGAGTGAAGTGAACCCCCCGGAAAATCCAAGTGAGTCTAGCCGACGTCTGCTCCAGGTACAGTGGGATCTTCCCTCCACTGTCACCTCGGTAGAATCCTAAAGATAATGGTCACTAAGGTTACCAACCGCAACAAATGCACCTGGGGGAACAGTCTAAACTCCGACAGCACGCAAGGGCAGAGTATCAAGCTCAATCTCCTTGCCGGTTCCTTGACAATAATCCAAGGTTTACCGACAAGTGACCCCTGGCTCCTCGACAATGGTTAATCCGAGGTTTACCGTTTGTAATACATGCATGTCTGGCGTCGTTCCCAACGAGGGGGGATTGATCCCCTCACTGGTTCGGACACGAGCTCGTGCTTCTCCTTTAAGAGGAGCTTTCCCAGAGTACAAATGAGACAATTGGATTTATTCTATCACAAGATAAGCTACTTGTTTGGTTTTGTTGTCTTGGAGAGTTAATTACTCACCTACTCCAAGACACTAGCCTGATCTAAATTGGTGTTTCAGAGCCCTAGTAAATAAAAGTTACTACGTTGATTTTACTTTAAGCGTTAATTTTATGGTTTTTCTTAAAGACAAAAGGTAACGGAAGTGAAACCAATGGTGTGTAGACTCGACTCAAACCACTACAAAGATGCACCTAAGATGATTTACGCTATTTTTCTCTTTTCAATGAAATCCTTAACTAAGAGAGTTGAGAGATGCAAATTTTATAGAAAACAACTTTCTTAGTAAAGACAATCAAAGAAAAAATTCTCTTTTCCTTTTCAAGCATACAAACCACTCTTTACGTGCACGAAAAACTCTTTTTCTTTCAAAGTCTTCAAAGCTACTTGAAACAAAACTTTTCAAAGGAGATGTTTTTGTATTTTCTCTTTTTTAATAAAGCATATAAATCTATTTTAACAAGAAGCAATCTTAAAAGCTATAAAATTTATGAAAACTTCACTCACAAGCAAATCAAAAGAAATTTACTCTAAGCAAACCTAACAAGGCAAAAGCCTACAAGGATGATTCTAGGATGTTTTACTTGACCAAAATCAAATCAAGGACCAGCTAATGCAGAATCAAAAGACTAGTCAAAACAAAAACTCAAATCTTTTTGTTCTTTTTGTAAAATGGAATTCAAGACTTAATCAACAAGCACTTCGAAATTTGCCCAAGAGACCAATCAAAGGTAAGTTGCTCTCACAGGTAGACTTTATGACAGGTCTGACTTCTAAGAATGCTGACAAAACCAGAGAGATCTAAGGCTTGACAACTTCTACCGCCAAAGTCACTACAAGACCTACTCAAAAATCAAACCCTAGGGCTTAAACTTCTATGAAATCCACTAAAACACTTAATGCTATCGAAACAAGTTCAGGTGAAGATCTTTGACAAGAGACTAATGGATCTGGGCAGTAAAAACTGAGAAAAAGCAAAATCTAAGAGAAAAAATGCAAAAAATGGAATTTTCTCAAATTTTAGCAGGGGACGCAGGCAACCCGTTAAGATAGGTGCGGGCCCGCTCTGTGCACACAGCGACAGTGCGTCCAGGGACGCACTATGCAATACTCAGAGGGTGCGTCCTACTGGAAAATTTAAGAAAAACTAAAATGAATCTAACCCTAAGCTAGCCCACCCAAAAACAAAGTCACAGAGCCAAAAACCAGAAAAATAAATCAATTTTCTCAGAGCAAAGTTCATGCAAAGGAAAAGACTTTCACATCAATGGAGTCCCCAGTGGAGTCGCCAATTTGTCAGGCGGAAAGAGTCGATTGTGCGGACACAACCAACCTCCCTAGGAGCCTAAGACTCTCTAGTGACAAACAAGACAAACAAGAGCAATCCTTATCTAAACATGCATTTACTATATGGGAAATCAAGTGTTTAGATCCTACCTGTAGTCCAACGCTGTTGTAGCAGTCCGGCTTCGCTGATCCGGATGAGCTCCTCCTTCACTTTGAAACCTGTATCCACTAACAATCAAACGATTAAATAGCACTTGAAAATCTCATAGAATAAAACATATTTAACACATAGACCAAGGAGTACATGAAACAACTCATAAATAACAAGTTATTGAGAAGAATGGACTCATTTGCATTAATAGGTAACAAAAGGAACAAATACAACCTGAGCCTTGGTGTTGTGCAAGTCCCTCCCAGGGTCCATCAAGAGTTCTCCTTTACTTTGACAAAGCTCGCCCACTTCCAAATAGAACAAGTAAAGATGGCAATCTCTCCTCACAAGCTTCTAAATGGGAGTCCTAATTCCTGCAGCATTTACCCTTAGAAATGTATAGCTTCCAACCTCCTCTCCTTCTGGCCCAATGCCTGTATTTATAGTGCTCAAGAGGAAGTTAATCAAGTCCACCATCAATGGGATAATCCCCTCTTTGGATGGGATAGCTCCCTTATTGATGGGATAAGTTCCTCTTTGGTAGGGGTGCATGAACCATCTGGAGGCGCTCAATACACGTCGAACAACCTTCTAGAATGCTCTAGAAATGACCACAAGTAACTTTTTAAAGATGAAACTTGCGCATTTTGACCTTTACAGGGGGACGCACCTGCCCCTTTACATACAGAGCGTCCAAAGACGCAGCTTTTGTGAACATTGGGTGCGTACCCGCAGGTAAGGTTGAGAGAACCTGCGTACCCAGAGATAAATACATTTGTAAAGACTTTCTCTCTTTTTTGGAGTTTGACATGGAGAGCAGAGGTATAAGACTTGCCTAAGAGGATAGTATGACTGTTGATAGAGCCATACTAATTGTAAATAGTCATGGTGACATTTTTTAGTGTAACAAGTGGTTAGTTGGTTATCATTGTATCGTTTGAAAACAGAGTTTGAACTTAATATCAAGAGCACAGTTGCAGTCACGATCTTTTCCTTGTTGCGTTGATTTTATAATCGGTTGATCACAGTCCAGTATACCTCTGGAACGCGGACGGGCCCTACGTTAAATTGGTATACTATCATTTCCTTTTCATTCGCAACTTAGGGTATTAAATGAGATGCACATTAATTAGAATTGGTTGTTGATTTCAATAGAATGCGTATGGTTTATGTTTATGATCGTGCTTGAACAGTTCATCACTGAGATCGTGAATCGTATCCTGTAAGGGATTCGATCCTTTGTTGTCTTTTAAAGCAATGTCATGAACTCTATTATCATTTCAAAGTATGTTTATAATTTCCGTATGTCTTTATCTTGCATGAATATTAGTGAATGTTGAGTATTTGTTGAACAGGGATTTTATGCATGGTGTCTCTGTAAGGAGATTGAAATCTTGGTTTGAAGTGATACACAGTGTTTTAATTTGGTAAATGAATTGAATGATAGTGTTGTAGTTAGGTAGATTAACTGAGTGACCTAAGTGTTTGGGTGATAGGTAACATACCTCAACCTTCCGTAAAGAAGTCCTGTGACCTACCATCATAACCACTTAGCTAATAATCCTTTATGTCTATATACTTTAGACACATGCCTCTAAGTCTACGCATCCTGGTCGATAATAAATATAGCCTAGTCTAGCACCCTAGATAGGACACTACATTTTGGCATCGTTGCTAGGGAGGCGTACTTAAAGGATTTAAAGAGAAAAAAAAAATCAATAAACAAAAACGAGCAAAAACATAGTTAGAAATCATGTTCATTTATGCCTAGATTTAGGGACAATCAGGGTAGATTCATAAAAACCCCCCACCATACAAAAACTAACCCATCATCATCAGGAGTAGACTCTTTAGGGAATACAACAGCAGCTGAGGAAGTCACCATCCAAGCATTAGAGGGAAAACAAAAGTCAAGACAAAGACTTACTCTCATCGAAAGGCAAACTTTATTAACACATAAATCGCAGAAGAAGCACTTTCCTAGATCTTCCACACAAGGAGAAAGTAGCACAGTGACCGAACAATCTTTCTTTAATCTCCTCTTTCAAACAAGTGAAACTGACAAAGAGAGACCTATTAGAATGGCTGAGGAAGGAGCTGGATCAGTACCAAATCACGGACAGAGAGATGAAGAAGAGTCAACTTTTAAGTTTCCTATACATGAACCACAAGAAGATGATGAGATCAAAATGAAAAACATACCTCCATCCGTGCTACCAAATTTTTATGGTATGGCTTCGGAATATCCAGACTCATTCTTGTTCGAGTTTGACATTGTATGTTGAACATATGGCTATACAGATGATGCCCATAGGCTTAGACTCTTCCCATCGACATTAAAGGCATCAGCCTTAAGATGGTTCATGAGGCTTGGTGAGCATGCTATAGTTGATTGGGATGGCATGAGAAGAATATTTCTAAGGAAATATCAACCTTATTGTAGATCCAAAGATTCTAAAGATGATATCTTTAGAATGAGCCAGCAAGAGGATGAAACCTTAGAGGAATACTTAGAACGGTTTGTCTACAACTTACAAAAATCCAAACACCGAACTATGCCTCTTGATTTGATCCGCACAATATTCTTGAAAGGTATCCGAGAGGAATACATGGATGATCTTAACTTGATGGGAAAATGTGACATTTCCGCCTTACCCTTTGAAGAAATCGCTGAGTTATGCGAAAAGTATTCAAGGAGCAAAGCTAAAATGGGAAAAAGAACCCTGTCATCCAAAGTCACAAAATCTGCCTCAGCAAGTGTCACAAGGGCTGAAATAGGGAATCTGTTAGAAGAGTTTAAAACATATCTGTTAAGCACCCTAGGGAACCAAATTGACACTCTAAAAGCTAAGAAGAAACAAGAAGATGAAGATCAGATAATGGCTATCTTCTGCCCAAAATGCCGGAAGAAACATGCATTGAAAGACTGCCCACTAGAAAACATCCAAGTTTGTTCTTTCTGTACTGAACATCATGATATGTTTAATTGTCCTAAAGTTAAGGTTTTGCAGAACTGTAATATGGCATCCAATGCAGAGATGGAAAACGTGTATTACATGGGCACAAAGAGACCCTGGCAGCCAAGGCCAGCACCTCAAGGTATGTTTCCAAATCAAAATTTGCAATTTCATGTGAATGATCAAATGTATGCACAGAATTCATGGAATGTACCCATGCCATGACAGCACCAAAACCACCCACAGCAACAATGGAGACCGTCTCAACAATACTCTCAATCCTATCATACATATCCTCAATCATACCCACCATATTCACAACCATATCAACAATACCATCAGCCATATTCACCACATTCTCAACCATATCAGCAGTATCCTCAGCAAGTTGTTTATCAACCTCAACCTACTCAACAAGCACTGCCTGCTCCTCCACCAATAAATCCACCACAACTGCAATTTCCAGCTAACTCACAACCTCCCAGACCTACTCAAATTCCTGCTCAAATTGTCCCAAATCCAAATAATAGAGCAGAGAGGCCAGCCTACAATGTAGAAGAGGGAACCTCATATCCCACACTACCCTTGCAAAATATCAACTTGAGGTCTGGTAGGGTACTCCACAAAGATTCTCCAATAACAGATAAGCAAGAAGAAAACACAGAAAATGAAAATGAAATGACAAATCAAAGAAAACCAAACGATGATACCAAAGATAAGCAGATGCAACCATTCCATCCACCTTTTCCAGACCGATTGGTCCAAATAAAACCTCCACTGTCTATACCACAGTTTGATGTCTTAGATGAACTCAAGAATGTCTACATAAAAATTCCGCTACTGCAAGCTATAAAAGACATTCCCATATATACTAAAGCCATCAAAGACATGTGCCTCAAGAAACCTGCTAGAAAAAGGATTGATCCTCAAACCATTCATGTTATAGGACATTTAGCAGGCCTTATGACAAATACCATCTCCATGGAAAAGTATGTTGATCCTGGCATTCCCAAAGTGACCACCATCATTAACAACATACAAATTCCAAACACTTTGATAGATCTTGGGGCCGCAATCAATGTCATGACTCTGGAAACCATGAGAACACTCCAGCTCATAAATTTGCAACATACAACGATTGTTCTAGAACTAGCTGATAGGTCTAAAGTGATTCCTGAAGGGATTTTGGAGGACATAATTGTCTCACTGGACTCTTGGGAGTATCCAGTGGATTTCTTAGTTCTTCAACCCAAATCCAATTTAGGAGGGCACCCTATAATCCTTGGTAGACCATGGTTAGCGACTGCTGATGCATTCATAGGATGTCGATCGGGCAACATGATCATTTCAAGAGGGACCGAAAGAAAACAACTCACTCTTTATCCATCGGCACAATCACCAGTAGTAACACACAATTTGTGGCTTGATGATAAATTCAATGATAAAGAAGAAGTACAATCTGTTTTTAGCATTGACCAAATCTATGATTTCCAAGAACAAGACAATAATGATTTGGTAGAATTATTCCTTTCTCAACCTGATATTTCCGAAAATTTGAGAAATGACCAATATCATGCAGCAGATGTACTTTTAGCCCAAAATTTTCAGGAAACATGCACCATTCAATCTTTGCAAACCACATTTCACGACATTTTTCCAGTTCAATCCATCACCAACACACAGAGTCAGATCATAGAGATTAGTCCAGGTAAAACTCTGAACATAGGCAATCACCTAGACTCATCTCAGCAAGAGAAATTGATTCGACTATTGAGAAAATACCAGAAAGCCTTTGCTTGGGACTACACCGATATGCATGGGATTCACCCCGACACATGCACTCACCATATTTATACAGATAGTACCATCAAACCAGTGAGGCAACCACAGAGAATAATGAACCCCATGCTCCAGGATATTGTCAGAGAATAATTGCAAAAACTGTTGAGAGTTAATTTTATATATCCTATTTCTGACAGTCAGTGGGTATCCCCATTGGTTATAGTGCCCAAGAAAAATGGTAAGTGGCGCATTTGTGTTGATTACAGACAACTGAACAAAGCAACGCTCAAAGATTATTTCCCACTACCATTTATTGACCAAGTGTTAGACACCCTAGCTGGGAAATCATCATTTTCTTTTCTTGATGGTTTCAGTGGCTACAACCAGATCAGGATAGCCTCAGAAGATCAGGACAAAACCACATTCACCTGTCCTTGGGGCACTTATGCTTACAATGTTTTTCCATTTGGACTTTGCAATGCTCCAGCTACATTTCAGAGAGTTGTATTAGCTATTTTCGCTGATTTAGTTCATGATTGTGCTGAAGTTTATATGGATGATTTTTCAGTGTATGGCAATTCATTTGAACATGCATTAGAGAACCTTGAAAGAGTTTTGAAAAGATGTATTGAAGCTAATCTGTCTCTGATCAATGAAAAGTGCTTTATGATGTTAAACGAAGGGATAGTATTAGGCCACTATATTTCTTTTCAAGGCATCAAAGTTGACCCAGCAAAGATCCAGATCATTGTTGATTTTCCAATTCCAAAGAATCAAAGAGAGGTAAGAAGTTTCCTTGGGTATGCAAGCTATTACAGAAGGTTTATTGAACATTTTAGTAAAATAGCTTTACCTTTGTTTAAACTTCTAACAAAAGATGTACTTTTCAACTGGAATGAGAACTGCAAACAAGCATTCGAAGTACTCAAAAAGAAATTATCAACCGCACCAGTTTTAAGAGGGCCTAATTGGAGCCTACCATTTCATATCTTTACAGATGCATCTGACACTGCAGTGGGTGCATCATTAGGCCAAAAAGAGGAATCTTGTAATTATGCCATTTATTTCATTAGCAAAAATCTCACACCTGCAGAGTCAAACTACACAGTCACAGAAAAGGAAACACTTGCCATCATATATGCTGTGAATAAATTCCGACATTATATAACTGGTTATGAGGTCTTTGTACATACTGATCATTCTGCCATTAGACATTTAATGAATAAACTAATAACTAGTGGCAGAGTTACCAGATGGTTATTATTGTTACAGGAATTTAACATCACAGTGTTAGATAGACCAAGTAAAGAGAATCAGGTGCCAGATTTTCTTTCTAGACTGCAAAATCCAGGTGAGGTTGTTCCGGTTGAAGATTCTTTTCCAGATGAAAATTTATTTTCAATTTCCATAGTAAATCCTTGGTATGCTGATTTGGCCAATTATTTGTCTACAGGAAGGACACCTCCACACTTTACTGCAAAGGAAAAGAAGAGACTAGTCAAACAAAGTGCTAGATATTCATGGCTTAATGGCGATTTATTTTACACTGGTTATGATATGATCATTAGAAGATGTGTAAGAAATGATGAGATAATTGATATTTTAAAATCTTGCCATGATGAACCGTGTGGTGGGCATTTTGCAGCTAAGCGGACAACATTCAAAGTTCTTACTCTTGCATACTACTGGCCATCCATTTTCAAGGATGCCAAGAAGTATGTGAAGAGTTGTGACAACTGCCAAAGAATGGGCAGGCCAACAGCTACAAACAAGATGCCCCTTCAGCCCCAAGTTCACTTAGAGCCATTTGAAAAATGGGCTCTAGACTTTATAGGACCCATTAACCCAACCTCCAATGCTAAGAAGTACATCTTAGTATGTACTGATTACGTCACAAAGTGGGCTGAAGCAAAAGCACTGGTTAGAGCCACCGAACACACAGTGGTAAATTTCCTTTTCGAAGAGATTTTTGTAAGGTATGGAGTACCAAGGGAGATAGTGACTGATCAAGGTACTCAATTCACCTCAAAACTAGTAAAGGACATCATAGACAAATACCAAATCAAGCATAGGAGAAGCACACCTTACCATCCACAGGCCAATGGGCAAGTGGAATCCACAAACAAAACTTTGGAAGGGATCATTACTAAAACTGTGGCAATGAACAGGAAGAATTGGGAAGAGAAGCTCAAAGATGCACTCTGGGCTTACAGAATTACGTGGAAGGATACTACAGGATTTACACCATATCAGTTGGTGTACGGCAAAGAGGTAATGCTTCCTATTGAGTTTCAAATACATACTTTTAAACTGGCTGCAGATTTGCAAATTGACTTGGACCAAGCACAACAAGAAAGAATTCAGCAGTTGAACCAGCTGGATGAAATGAGGCAGCAAGCAGAGGAAACCACAATCCTCATGCAAAAACAAAGGAAGCAGTGGCATGATGCACATATCAAGAAGAAGTAGTTCAATGAAGGTGACTGGGCTTTACTTTTTGACTCTAAATTCAGAGATCATAAAGCTAAGTTTACCACCCATTGGATGGGCCCATACCAAATTATTCAGGCTTACGACAATGGTTCAGTCAAGCTCAAAACTATTGATGGAGAAGGTCATTACTTTACTGTCAATGGTCATCGCCTGAAACTATACACTAAGCCCATCAGCAAGCAAGATTTTCTCCAAACAGTATCTCAACAAAGAGAGGTTGAGATACTGCAGCCCTCAGCTGCAGTATCCCTGCCTTAGTTCATTTCCTTTCAATTTAGAAATTCAAAAACAAATTAAAAAAAAAACAAAACAAAACAAAATCTAAATATATATATATATATATAATAACACTGGGTTAGATGTGAAAACCAGACTCTGGCACACTCTAACCCCGAATTCTTACTTGAAAACCAATTCGTTGGCGGGTAAGAATTCCCTTTCTTTTGTTCACTGTTTGATTTACCAACTGAATAATGACTTGCGGACAAGTCAAAACTTTAGTGGGGGAGAGAAGCATCAACATTTTGTTCTTTTATCTCTCCATTGTAAATTCTTAAAGATTTCTTATCTCATATCCTCACTGTAAATTTGCAAAGCAGTTTGTTCCAGCATTCCAGATTTCAATAAAGAAGTTGTTTTGTCATTGTTTTATCTCAGAGGGACCTGGTTATAAACATTATGCAGGGGGGCCTGTTCTGTCCAGAAGACCATGCTACCAACACCAGCAGTAATGGGACCTGTTTAAGACACATAAAAGGGACCTGTTAAGAGAATGTTACTTCAGGATTACTTCAACAAAGCTTCATCAAGTTTCTACAAGGATCCACAGGTTGTTGGGCACCAAGACTCCATCAAATACCCAAGCTCAACGAACATGTATGCATATAATTATTTCTCCATATTTCAAAGGAGCTGCATGAACATCTTCAAGATCTCAGAGGGACCTGTTACATTCGAATCTATCTTAGGGGACCTGTTATGAACAACAAAGAATAGTCAAAAGAGATTAGTCCTACTCAGCATGCCAATGCAACAACAACCAACAAAAGTGTAATGTGTTCCTTATTCTTAAAATTTAATTTCTTAGATTAATTTTTAATGTTAAATTTAATGACTGTGACTGTTATGATCGATTTCAAGGACACTACATTTTCCATCATCCCTTATCTCACTGTTAATTCTTATCATCTTTCATACTCCAACCTATTTCATAAATCCATTACCCCTTTTCATATCAACCTTGTTATGGCAATCACATCCTACAGCCATACCAACATCTTCCATTTGGCCGAGTACCAATAGAAGCAGGACACGTGGTGAATTGTTTTTTTTAAAAAAAAGGGAAAGAAACAAATGTTAAAGCGGGCCTATTCATTGTATCCCACACGGCCAAATTATGATTCCACCACCCGACGTAGCCAAATGATTCAGAGGACTCCCTGAAATCATACCCCAGTATTGCATATACGCTTCCAGCGCTCCTATGATGGCATCTATACAAGCAGTACAGCCATTCCTCTGTTCCAAAAAATGAATACGCTATGAAGTAAGTATAGTTGGTTATTTCACCATCATTCTCAGTTATTTCACGCTGGCATTTGACTTCCGTGACTTCCACAGTAAGGATTGAAAGCAGTGAGCGCCACAAGAGGGAAATATAACCATTCGGTTTCGACTCACACCAAAGTCACAAGACAGTCAACGAGCATCATACTAGATATTAAGGGAGCGACACCACCAGGTAACAAATTGAAACTTCTTTGTTGAAATTGCAAAACATAAACAGAGAAGAGTTAGAGCATGACCCTCTGCCAAAATGACCAATAGGGTCGAGCCGAGCATGTTCGACAGTTCTCAATATCATGAAGATTGCATCTCAATTCTCAAAGAGATACAGTGGTTGCCCTTTTTAGAGAAATTTCATGGAAGTAATGAAGAGGTTACCAAACAATTCGCTTTCACATTCAATGGAGAGAAAGCCCTGATAGGTAACTTCTCATTCAGGGTTTCGGAAGACACCATAGCCCAGCCAATAGGGATCAGCCCAGAAGGGGAGAAGTACTTTAAGACAAAGCAATTTAAAGACAAGTCATGGACTCAATTTATGTCTAGATCCAGAGTCTCATCAGTTAATTGGAAGAAAGGTGTCCCAAGGAGTTGGTTGATGCATCCCTGGGACGAGATGGTCTATATTCTCCAAAAATTCGTAACTTGCGAAGGTCGTTACAGTATTGTCTATCTATACCATATTAAACTACTGCTACACTTGAAAAGGCAGTGTGTTATTAGTCTACCATATTTTCTATTACAAAGCCTAACCAAGATGTCGAAGACCATCCAAAAGCAGAAGGGAAATGAAGACAAGAGCCTATATCACTTTGGCTTAATTAAAATTCTTATTGAGCATGAATTGCAGAGAAGAGGGAAATCGTGGAAGGAGTTCTTAGCTGCTAACCAAATTAAAGATGAAGAAGACAAAGAAGAACTGCAAGAGAACTCAGGATTCATGAAGGATATCGATGAAGAGATCCCAGTATCCAAAGCAAGTAAGGTACCTCCACCTGTGAGCAGCATAAGGACTAGGAAAATGAGAAAAGAGGATGCTCAGAAGGCAGAGCAAGATAAAATTTTCACCACTTATTCAAGAAGAACAAGGAGAGCACCAAAAGCCCAGTTACAAGAAGACCAGCTTGAATCCAATGCACCTATACCGATGGATGTTGAGAGTAGTGACCACTCACAACCAGGACCAGGAGCTGATATAGAGGTTGAAAGCAATAACAGGAAAGAAAAAGGTTCACCACCTCCCATGAAGAAACAAAAGAAACTGGAGAAACAAATTGAGAAATTAAAGGAAGAACTCATGGAGGCTAATATGCTAGAAAAATTTATCAAGAAAGAAAATGAGATGCTTCGAACGCAGAGTAAAGAGACTCAACGGAAGAATGAAAAGTTAAGGGAGCGAATTAGTGAACTTGAGGCTGAGCAAACGGATATTTGTAAATGGGCCACTAAGTGGTACAACCAGAAGAAGACCCTCAAAGAAAAATACAAAAGATTAAAGCAGGAGCTCCATGGTCAGAAAGATGCCCAGGTGAAAAAGAATGTGGATACATTGCTAAAGGCAGCAGAGGTACAGGCAGGGACAGAGTTCAAGGGAAGCACTTCGGGGTTAGCATGAGGACATGCTAATTCATTAAGTCGGGGAGAGATGTTGGTACCATCCCATGACCTCCTTTTTCCTCCTAAAACATATCAATTGCCTACTTCTTTCCATCATACATCTCTTAGATCCCTTGAAAATTGATTAGTTAATAGTAATATAGTTATTAAAAGGCATTGAAATTGATTTAGGAGTTTTATGTTAAAGAATTAGGAATTTTTGGTGAAATGACTACAGGAAGTTCCAACATCCTGTAATTGGTTTATTGTTTGACATGTGGCATGACAGCTAGGCTAGAGCGAAGGGTAGGGATGAAAAGTAGAATGTCCAAGCATGGACGAATACCTATCCTATAGCAGAACCGACCCTCCTACATGCGCGGTCAACGATGGTCAAAGTATAGCATGTTGGCGACAAAGGCAGCAATAGCATAGCATTCTAAGTTGATTTAGTTTTGTTCCTTTTTGAAATCAGTTTAGGATGGAAACATTTTAAAAATCAGGGCATGATAAAAGCGGCAACAGCCACATCATGAATGTACATTCGTTTTCGAAATGTAAGGGTTGTAACAAAACATATGTAAACACAGTTCTGTGTAGTGGTTAGTTGGTTATCATTGTATCATTTGAAAATAGAGTTTGAACTTAATATCAAGAGCACAGTTGCAGTCACGATCTTTTCCTTGTTGCGTTGATTTTATAATCGGTTGATCACAGTCCAATATACCTCTGGAACGCGGACGGGCCCTGCGTTAAATTGGTATACTGTCATTTCCTTTTCATTTGCAACTTAGGGTATTAAATGAGATGCACAGTAATTAGAATTGGTTGTTGATTTCAATAGAATGTCTATGGTTTATGTTTATGATCGTGCTTGAACAGTTCATCACTGAGATCGTGAATCGTATCCTGTAAGGGATTCGATCCTTTGTTGTCTTTTAAAGCAATGTCATGAACTCTGTTATCATTTCAAAGTATGTTTATAATTTCCGTATGTCTTTATCTTGCATGAATATTGGTGTTATGTTGAGTATTTGTTGAACAGGGATTTTATGCATGGTGTCTCTGTAAGGAGATTGAAATCTTGGTTTGAAGTGATACACAGTGTTTTAATTTGGTAAATGAATTGAATGACAGTGTTGTAGTTAGGTAGATTAACTGAGTGACCTAAGTGTTTGGTTGATAGGTAACATACCTCAACCTTCCGTAAAGAAGTCCTGTGACCTACCATCATAACCACTTAGCTAATAATCCTTTATGTCTATATACATTAGACGCATGCCTCTAAGTCTACGCATCCTGGTCGATAATAAATATAGCCTAGTCTAGCACCCTACATAGGACACTACACGTGTCATCTCACGTGTCATGTTTTGTCTCTATGACACTCCAAAAATCCATGCAAACTATCCTTGTGCCATTTCCATTGGCCTTGTCATTCATATTAGTTCCAAGGAAAAGCACATACTAAATTAGGTTTTGGAACCTCATAGCTAATAGTGAGAGAAATTTTGTTAGTTCTCGGAGTGCCCATGAGAAGAAGGGCATAGTTAACCATATCAAAAAATTTATTGGTTGCTTCCATATTTGTTTACTACAAAAAAAGGCTCTCTACCCAAAGAATCGAGATGCCCATAATTACGTGGAGTAAAATAAATTTCAAGAAAGCATACTCGTATAGCTTAGAAGTTTTTCCCTGGCTAGAATTTTAGGGCTTTGAACTCCACAATATTATGGTATGGTTGTCAGCCCATACTCAAAAGTGCTTCCACATAACTCTATGTTTGTCAGAGAGTTAGAGAATTGATTTCACACACAAATATATTAGCAATGATGTTGGCCATCAATAGGATTTTGCTGGCTTAATTTATGTGAGCCGATAAGGAGCTAGATTTTGTCACCGAAGTTGGAAAATTTAGCTTCTTTTCAGTGAGTTTGGGTTCAAATTTTGAAATTTCAGACCAATTGCCAAAATTTGGGGCTATTTTCTTAGTTAAAGAATCATGTTGTGCGACTTCAAATTTATTTGAGGGTTGTTTCCCATAGAGGTATATTCTTTCGTTGAAGTAAGAGGAGTGCAAACTTCGTCTAAAAAATATTTTCTAGTGTATTCATTTACCTACATTCATTGGAATGAAATCTTGAAGATTTTCTGCAATGATTTAAAAAACAATTCTCACCTGAACATTGGTCAAAATTTGAATACAAAGTGTTTGAAACATCCTGGTCGTTGTCTCCATTGTAATTCCTGCAATGTTGAGTCTCGGTGCTTTGGTTTATTTTAAGTATGTTGTGAATGGATTGCTAGTCATTTATGTATGAACTGAAGCAGTGAGTTATTCATGGTATGCACATTAAATTTTTATTTGGCTTCCTATTTTACTCACAAGAAAAGTCAAATTATAAAGTGGTTGTACACTCTCTTTTGCATATTTGTTTCCTAGTCTACCCACAAGCAAAGCTGAATTATAAAGTGTATGTGCACTCTCTCAATTTTGAACCTCTATGTTATATATCTATGCAACAACTCGACAACTCGACAAGTGGAATAAGATATGTGAATACATCAATTTTGGGAATATTATCGACACCTTTCATTTATTGAACTTGAGTTGTTGACAAATTGGTCAGACTTACTAATTTGTTACAATTATTAAATACCCTAATACATTCCATTGTTGATGGTATGGTAAAATTCAACAAAGTTACTCTCATATACATTCAAACCTATTTGCAAAATGCACAAGATAAGATTGATTTTTTTCATCTTGAGTCATAGATAAAACGAGATGAATTACAATAGAAGAGTTGTCATTTTGAACTTGATTTTGTTGAGAACAATCCCCTTTTTTAGTCTGAAGTTGAGTCCCATCAGAATCTGGAAATAAATTAGATCAATAAACTTGAGGTTGATTCACATTCAGTGTCCAATGCAAGAGAATATTTTCCTATAGATTCGAAAGTTCAGGTTCCACTTCTGAAGCCCATCATTAGATCTTGGGAAGAAATTGTTAATAACGGGAACAAAATTGGTCTTGGATATGGAAATGATGTATCCTTTCATACTCCAGATAATTCAAAACCCATAAAATTTAAGAGTGTTGGATTTATTCAAGATAACGTATCTTCACCTACTCCTCATTCACAACAGATTGCCAATTGCCAACATTGTAACCGAGTTGGCCATGTGAAATATCATTGTTTTAATATTCATCTATGTGAGCATTGGGTCATCACACTCATCATTCAAACAAATTCCTAAAAAACAAGCCTCTTCCAAGAACGAAGATTCACCTTGGATAGATCACTTCTTGGCAATGGGCTTCAACAAATAAGAAGATATTTTGATCATATCATAGAATTTCTTCTCAAGTATTGAAAAGTATTTCATTTTAGTTCCCTTCATCTTCTCACCTTGTATTGACAGGGGGGGAATTTATGGTCATCTACAAACTTCATAGATACATCAAGTGAGCCTAAGCCACAACCTGAACATGTTGCATGAGCCTACAACCATAGACAGGCATACCTACATTCAGAGTTGTAGCCAGAGATAAAGAATCCCATGAGCATGTATTTTGGTCGGTGGCCTTCCTTAAACCACTGTAGGTTGAAACCTCCCTTTTCAGGTTGAGGTTCTCCCTTTTTACGTGGATTCATACCTCCCTTTTCCAGGCTGATGATATCCTTCTTTAAAGACTTAGAGAAACTTCATATAGCAGAAGACTAAAAACTTCTTTCTATATTTGCAATTGTTCTGGGAACTGCTCTAAGCATTCCAAGTTGAGACCCCAATGGTCTCCCTTGTCAAAATAATAGGGAGCACTTACACTAGCAGAATAATTCAACTTCTTACCATATTTAGAAGAGGTTCAGGAACTGCACTAAGCACTGTAGTGTTGGTGGTCATCCTTAAACCACTGTCAATTGAGACCTCGAGTTCTCCCACCTTATACCATCATCTCAGAGAACACAATCGTCTTATTGTTGTCATAAATTTTTGTATTTTTGTATTATAGCTCTCTTCTTGGACTTGTATATACCCCTTCGGATTAAAGGGGGGATTTTGGGCACCTAATTCGCTAAGGGTTGGTGTGGTGGAATATGAAGAGTCATTGAAGTCTAAGATACCTAGGAAGATGAATCCAATGCTCAAGGAAAATGTATAAATTTAAATCATTGTGAATAGTAAATGCAGTTCAACGATTTATCTTAATTTTCCTATAATTTTGTGTGTGTTTAACACTTAGATTGAAAAGAAATAATCATCTATATCTCTCTCCACATCTGAAGCTGAGTACATATCAATAGTAGATTGTTGTACACAAATTCTATGGATGAAGTCAGCTTTGAAGGATGTCAATATAGAAACAAACCAACCAATCACTATCTACCATTACAACACTAGCGCAATCAATCTCTCAAAGAGTTTTGCCATGAATTCAAAGACAAAACATATCCCAATTAAGTATCATTTTCTCGGAGAATAGGTTGCAAAACAAAACATCAAAATGGAGTATGTCAATACTAAGGAGAAAATTGTGGATACCTTCACAAAATCGATGCCTCGAGAAGCATTTGAGCATCTTCATCAAAAGATGGGAGTCATATATCTTGCATCCCATTAAATCAACCCTTTTTTATTGATGTCAAAAGGGGGGAAACATAATGACAGGGGGAGTAGCATGATGACAGGGGGAGTAACATGACATGATGACAGGGGGGGTAGTTTATGAGAAGTTTTTGGCATCAATAATGAAGGGGGAGATTGTTGGAAAAAAAATTGTTATTGATGTCAAAGGAGACATTAGCTCAAGGAATTGATGGAATATTCTTATTTACTCATCCCATAACTCCTCTCCATTGGAAATAAAATGAATTTACAAGTTTAAAACCCTTATTTTTTCAAGCCTACATGACTCAGCCTACATGTGCACACACTAACCCTCCCAAGTGACATGTCTTTTCTAATCATGGGAAACATCATATAAATAGAAGCCATGGTTCTCCATTTCTCACATCATCTCAGTGAATCAAGCAAGAAAGATATTTAATCTAAAGGAAGAAGTAGATCACAACTCGTGAACTAGAAGTTGCTAAGAAGACTAAGGAAGGAACACCTATTTTTACTTCTTGGATCATATTATTTATCTTTGTGATTGGTTTGGAAGAGGGTATACCTTTTTTCAAAGTTCATGCCTTTGTCCTCAATTGTGAAGTGCTTTAACTCAACCTAGTTTTAAATACATCAAATGTGTTTCATTTTGAAGTTTGGACTAGTGGAAATAATAATTGGGATATGTGGACCTGTGACATAATAGTTCAGACCTGTGGGATAATAGTTTGGATCTGTGGAATTGTGACATAATCGTTCGGACCTGTGGGAATAATAGTTCAGATTTGTGGACCTGTGGCATAAATGTTCAAACATGTGACATCAAAATTTGAACATGTGGCTTGATATTATTCAAATCTATGGAAAGGTCTAGACCTATGGTTAGAATTTTGGCCTTGTGGCTTAAAATTCAAACCTATGGAAAGGACCTTAATTCTTTTAGATCTTTTGAAGCATTTCTTAGAACCTTGATTGAAGTATATTGGAGGCAATCTTGAAGCATATGAAGACATTTTGGATATCTTGTGAAGTAAGATTTTTTGTAAAATTTTGTTTTTGACCAAGTTGGAGCTTGGAGGGATTGGAGTCCTAGTCTTTTGACCAAGTTGGAGCTTGACGGATTGGAGTCCTAGTTGTTGACTAAGCTGGAGCTTAGATTTATTCTGAGGATTGGAGTCCTCTCCCAAGGTTGGAGCCTTGCAAATAATTGAAGAATTTGTTGTATAAGTTGGAGCCTAATTGTTGTAAAGGAGGATTGAAGTCCTCATCATCTTGTTAATAAAATTATTTTGTTCTTGTTCATATTTTTGTCCTCGTTTAATTTGTGACAAAAATATTAATTGATATAACTTAATAATAGGAAAGAAATATTATTTCACCCTCCCTCTTAGTATTTCCAATAATTCCAAGGTTATTTACCACACTTAAAAATGTTTGAGGAAAAAATGAGGTTAGGAGGTAAAAATACTACCCAGAAAGTATTTTGGTTTTACCATCCCCCTTTCCAATATTATTTACTACACCTAAAAATGCTTGGGTCAATGTTAAGGTTAGAGCTAAAATTATTAAGGTTATAAAATAGGTAGTTGATGAATTATCCTATTCCCCATTATATCTTTGACCCTAAATCAACTTAGGAGGCATATTTCAAGTGTTTTGGATTGATATTTTCCTTATCAAGTCTCATAAGGTACTTTCCTCTACATGAGAAATCCTCATTGGGCACAAATCCTTTCCATTGGGTTCAATTTCCACCACATGATTATCATTCTTTTGGGTTGGTTCCAACATCTAAGGCAAGTCATTATGGATCTTAGGAAACATAAATCTACAACAAAGATTAGTTAATAAAAAAAAACATCACAATACTTCACCAAACCATTAAGTCATTTAAAAAATGTGGATCATCAATATATATTTCAATAATTGGCTATAAACATCCTAATAATGTATGCATACAAATCACAATAATATAATATCCAAATAAAAATATATATAATACATCATATTGTAGGTAAAGAATATTAGGATTCAACATATCTCTTTAGCAAAAAGAAAACATCCAAAATCCAAAATTAGCATGCAATGATAATGAAACCACTATCCATCGTAAGAAGGAAACTAAGTAGGATGCACAAAGATGAGGTGTTACAACAATGATCCATGTTTAATATTTGCATAATTAGGTTCCCTCAAACCTAATCTATCAACACTTGGAATAGTCCCTTTGTAACTTCATATGGGCTAGTAAATCTAATGGCAAGGGATTTCATAGAGTTCAATGGTATCTTTCTTTAATTTTTCACAAACACGGTGGTTTGGGTTATTATTAAAACTAGGATTCAAGGAGAGCATTTTTGTGCCAAATAGATAGTGTGCTTTCTGAATAGAGAAGAGTCATGTAGTGTTCTTTCTAAATAGATAAGAGTCATGTAATGTCTTTCTAATGTGTCATATTGGTGACAGGAATCCTTCGGGAAAGACAACTTGGAGGGGTTTTACTTTCCAAACTTAAGTGGTCATGCTAATTAAGGGAACGGTTGTTTCTACATATGTTATTCAAAGAATGTGGAAGGGTTGGGAAGATATGATGTCCTTTCACAGGGAAAACCTTCATTTCATTTTGGGTTTTCTTTTAATAATAACTTTCAATGGCCATCATACTTAGTTTTGCACAAGGAACACTGATTTTTGAGTTAATATTCTATTCATCCCTAAAGTTGTCTACACAAGTTATCTAAATGGCTAAATACTTGATTGATAGATAAAAAATGGATTGTGTTACCTTATTGGAAGTTAGGCATAATTCAAGTTGTCAAACATAAACAATTTTATCTCGTTACGTGTTTAAGGCATTATCTCCAACAACCGTATCCCCAATTCAGGCCTCTCGATACCTAAGGCTTGATATGAAACTAGACATAGGGATAAGCCACAACATTATGTGTGTGTGTGTTTGTGTTGTTTCAAGCTACAAATGAATCTAATCAACTTAAACAAGGTTTAGCACCTGAAATTTAAACAAAAATCATGGTTATTCCAATCACAGTTTATTCACATATTGAACCTATGGCATAGTACATACATTCATGGGATATCTAAATAATACCCCTAATTTCATTAAATATTGATAAATATCATCCAAAATCTTGTATGCCATTGGAATAAAACAATGACTCTTAACGCTATGAGACTCTATAAGACTTGCACTCACAACCTATCAATTATATTAATCTTAAATTAGTATTTTTCAACTTATTCAGTCCTAAACCACACTGCATGACCAAGTCTATATATGAGATACAAAGAGCAAAATACTGATGTTGATTCTCTCTCCAAGAACAACTTCTCCCTCTTGTAGGGGCACATGAACTTTGGGCATCCTGTTAATGGTGCGGTCTGTGGTCATGGTTCATTCAAGATCTACTTTCTTGGGATCGTTGGCCTCTATTTTTTTGTTTGCATTTTTGGGTCTTTAGTCTTTGTTCCCAATTTTTTTTTTTTTCCTCTCCTACGATAGAGCTATTCTAGATTACAATTCTATCTCACACTGATTGATTGCGGTCCTTGGGCCTGTTTTTTGGGGTAACAGGGGTCTTTTGTCTTTCCCTTTTATATACCTTACTGATGTGTTTGTTGTTTGGGCTTCTTATTTTGGTGATTCCCATATGGTCACAGGCGATTAAGAATTCATGGGTTATAATCATTGACAATGTAAACATCCTAAATTTTAATGATGGTTGATATAAGTCTTTTGAACTAATCACATTGATAGGATTTGGTGGACATTGCGAACCAACTAATGTGGTTCATCCTCAGGACAAGGTGAAGAATCAATTGATCTTAAAGAATAAATAATATGGATGCATCATTTCCCAGAATTAGCTAATCTTCAGGACAAGGTGAAGAATCAATTGATCTTAAGGAATAAATAGTATGGATGCATCATTGCCCAAAATTCGTTGTAAATTAGTTAAATTAGTTAATCAGGTAAGTAAAATAATATTAATTATTAAAGGAGAAGAGTTATTTATTAAAATAATAAAATATATTTGGTTAAAAACTCGCTGTTAAGAGTAAAAATAAATATAAAATAATTCAAATATTATATATTCATTTAAAAACTAGCTATTAAAAGTAAATAATTATTATATTAATTTTAAGTATTTATTAGTGGTTATAAAATACTTTATTCAATATTGAAATAATATAACAATATCTATAAATTTATTTTTGAGTATTCTATTTTATCAACAATGAACAAAATAAAAACCATAATATATCATAAAAATATGATTATTAATATTTTATAATATTTTTAATTAAAATCAATAATTATATATATATATATATATATATATATATATATATATATATTACTACAGTGAAGTGAATATATATATATATATTAAAGAGACCAGTATCAACTAGAAATTAAGCCAGAAAAATTAATTACACTTTTTTCATTTTAAACTGCATCAATGCACCTCACCAGCCGGTCATCCCTTTAAGTTAGGAACATATGCCTTTTCTATTACGTTACCAGACTGAACTTTTGGTCAAGGCTTTGTCTCACTGTTGCACCAATGGAAAGTAGAGCAGACTACTGGTCGGCCAGGGCCCAGCATAGATCCATGCAAACGAAAGGCAGAGACATGTGACTGTGATACTAGTCACAACCTCAACCTCAGATAAATAAATACATGCCCAGGCAAGCCTGACAGAGGGCAGTGTAACCGATGCACATGATATAATGTCAGCGTTTTAAGATAGCAGTTCGCGTGTTAGCCTCATTCAAAACAAAGCATAGAGCTTGAAGAATACAGAGTATTTGTTGATCTGTAGTCAGCATCATACCTACCAACCCAACTTGGGAACGCAGATTCATATCCCTCGTCCTGCACCTCTTTACCCATTTTTATTACAACATAGTACAGACCAAACCAACTTTTAGCTCCCCTTCAGTAAGGTTTACAGACACGCCATCTATCAATTGCAATCAAATCCAAGGACTTTGAACTTTTTCAGCACAACTACGTAAAAGGAACCCAAAAAGACCAGTTGAAACCATGCCCTGTCTCAAACTGAAGTAAATTATAAAGCAACAGATCACTAAAAAAAAGTCATAGATATTTACTAATGGCAGGATTACAAATGAATAGTGATTGAAATTTGATGACTCTATCAGCCTAAAACTACACAGGTTTCAGTGTTTATAATTCCAGAGAAGGATTAACACAGATTTCAGTGTATATAATTCCAGAGAAGGAAGAACAAAAGAAAAACAACGTGTGGCTAGACATGCAGTGGACCAGCAGATGCTCGGTGATAAAACTATTTCTGAGACAACCCGTGCTTTTGACTGCTGTCAAGCCATTTGGGTTGAATGTGGAGTGGAACATCAATAAATATTATGAATGTACAGTCTGTTGGTTGCAGGTAAGGGGAACTGATCATTATCATCCTCATCGAGGGGAGCAGGCAATTTGAGATCCAACCATGGTGGATGCTGCTCCTGCTTGGGACTGGAAATGTCACTAGTAGTCTCTGAACTTACTATCCTCATGTGCCCACTTAAAGTTTGCCCTGGTTTGAGGCCTACATGTACTTCTTCGATTCCTTCGTTAGAGCATGAATCTGTCAACTGGTCCTTGGAAGGGGGAGTTTTGTGCATGTTCATCTGTGGCAATTATTTCCTCTGCTTCCAAGCTCTCGGCCTCCTCCCTGGCAAAGCAGCACTTACCTTGTTGTGGCTTGCTCTGTGCCCACCCAGGGCATGGAACGAATAGAAAATTTTCTTGCATGACCTGCACTGGAAAGTTAAACACGGCTTGAAGTTGAGACTGCGGATTACCTGAAGGAGCTTTTCTCTTGGGGGTCTTTAATGGAATTGCAGTCTTGACAACCACCGATCCAGATGTAGCGCTTTGCTGATCAAATTGCAGGTTTCTTGATTCCCGTGGCTCCCCTGCAGTAGCAAGCATTACCAAGCAATTCTCCATGTACTCTACTTCTTCATTTTCGGAGGCCGCGGTAGTCTTCCGAATTCTACTGCTTCTTCTTCCGAATTGGGTCGATAATGTCTGGGACGTTTCGATTCTTTGCCCCCTGTTTTGTTCCGCTGTGGATTCGAAGATGAGTTATCCTCACTGTTGGAAAAATCTTCTTTGCCCTCAGAATCCCCATGCTCTTCTCCTTCAGTTGGGTTATTGTAATGGCATGTGAGGTGGCTGATGAGTGTCCTTAAGGAGAAGAATTCCTCACCGCAGTACTCGCAGATTCTTCAGAGAAATTGAGGGGAGCATTTTAGAACCGAACTCATATGGTAAGTCGAAAGAGCGTTCCAGATCTGCGATTATGCCATTATCATGTTGCTGCTGCAGATCAACCCCACATGAAGCTTCTTGTTACTGTTTTCCAGAGCTGGGTACTAGTCCAGGCTTGGCTTTGGTTGGTGGGGTCTTTAAAAAAGAGTTTCACTACTTGTTATGGTACTTCGATTCTTGCTAATCCACTTGGAATTGGAAGGGGAAACTTGCATTATGCAGTAGTTATGGAAATGAGTTATGGTCATGTAAAAAGTTTCATTCATTTTATTGCACTCAATTGTTTCGATCATTCTCATTTGCTTATAACATTTGCCCAAAAGAAATTTTTTGGGCAAACCTTAACCCATACTAAAGGATTACACCGAGAGTTCTTCATATTCTAAATTCGGTCATAATTCCATCATATATGTTAGTATATTGTTTAGTATATTTATTATGGTAAAATTCTGTTATTTTTCTATGCAGGTTGGCTCATCATTATTATTCAAGGAAAATCACGTTTTCATAAGAGAAACTCATAATAAATCTTTATTTACAGAGTAAATGTTGACTTTGTAACTAGTTTTCATCTTCGTGAAACTTCTATGAAGAAAAAATTATTATTGAGCCATTCATTCTTCCACCCACTTAGTATGAGGTGGATGTGTAAGAATTAAAATTAAAAATGATGCTTAGAAGTAACAAAATGTGTGAGTAAAATGTTTAAATCTTTCAAAAATATTTAAATAAACTATTTGAAGATTTATGTTAACTTATGTACATATGAACTTCATATATATCTATATATAGAAAAAAATGTTAAAATAAAATATTTTAATGTTGTACAAAAAATATCCAATGTGGATTATCATAAAATATTTTAATATCAATTAATATAGACATATACTTACAATATAATAATAATAATAATAATAATCATAATAATAATAAAACTATTTTAATTTGAGTGATAAAATGTCTAGATGTATATGTTATGTAAAATATTTTAATGTCAATCTCTTGATGTACATGTTATGTAAAATATCTATTCAAAAATGCAACTTAAATAATGAAAAATAACACATTGTATTTTTCCACAGTTTGCACATGAAGAGATTTGATCCATCTTGATTTCATTTTCTCTGAATTTTTATAACGACATGAAAACCAAAATATACCATTAAAATTATTTTAAAAATTTCAACTAATAAATAATAATTTAAATTTATTTTCTATAGTCTAAAGTTATACTGATTTTTACTATATTATTAATGTATAAAATCACCTTTTGTATCTACACGTTTTGCACGCATTTCAAAAAAATCCATAAAATGGATCTGATCTCCAAAAATAGCATTAAGCCCTACAAAGTTTCAAAATACATACTCTAAAATGCAAAAGTCAGTAATAAAACCACCAATAAACACTATTTTAAACGGTCCACTATAAACTAAATATAGGCCATACACATATCATTATAGATATGGGCTAAAAAATAAACTATAATATATGTTCAAAAGGAATTATTTTGTTTTTGCTTGGGTCTTCAAGTGGCTCTATAAAAGGATGATTTGGAGAATTCATAGAATTGGTCATTTTGCTGCTCTCCAATCAGCATCACCCATAACTCAATTTCTTTAGAAAGATTGTCGCTCCCTGTAAATATGAGAAATATTGAAGTTATTAAATACATGTTTTAATCTAATAAGTTATTTCAACAAAGGAATTAGAGTTATATGGTGACACCTGTAAAGTCCTTTAACCTAGTTAATAATGAGCAATAAATCGCCAAATATATGTATCTATTAATTCTAGCTCTAAATCCGATTTTGATAATAAATGAATGACTTTTAGATAGGGATAATTTGGCTTCCCCACCACATAAATTTGGCTCCCTTTAAGGTGCTTTGTCAAAATAAGCCTAAGGTATATCAATATTTATGTTGACTAGATTAATATGTCTCTTGTTTTGTGTCTGCATCTTCTTTGGAAGAAGATCAAATATATTTATGATCTGAGTAACCACTATATGAACAGGGACATGATGATCATGAAAAATGACATTTTTTCTAGCTAACCAAATTCCCTAGCGAAAAAATAAAGGGATACTATAAGGTTTCACCCCCCTAACAAAAATCCACTAAAACCATACCTCCATTAATTCATCACTGTGCCATAAACAGTCTTGTCCAAATCTATTATGAAGAACCACAGTGGCTTCATTGAGGGAGAAATACCATACCACGTGTGTTCATATTGGGGGATATATAGTGAGGAAAAAATGACATAATATATTGAGCATATAATAGGGGGTAAAGGGTTTGTATATGTTGTGTATAAAAAATGGAGCTCAAAGTTAATGGAAAAATATAAATGAATATAAAAAATGTTAATGAAAAAATAGATACCTACAATATCTAGTGAAAGTAGGGTGTTTCTAAATTGAGAAGGTGTATTGGCTTCATATTGGTAGGGAGTTAATTAGAATATTGGGTTCATATTAGTAGGGGGTTAATTAAAGTGATTTTTATAGGTATTTTCCAATATGTAGATATTTTATAGGTATTTTCCAATATTGTTTCGTATGCCATGAAGGTAAATGCTATGTCAGAGGTTCATGGCCAAACGACCCTTGAAAATGTGCATTGTAAAAATAGGTGATTAATTGATTCTTCCTTCTCTCTACATAGTACAAACTTATTTGGTCCATAAAGATTTATTTTTCTCAAATTGTCTATTGTTTAAATGTGCATTGTAAAAATAGGTGATTAATTGATTCTTCCTTCTCTCTACATAGTACAAACTTATTTGGTCCATGAAGATTTCTTTTTCTCAAATTGTCTATTGTGAAAACTTTGTTTAAGAAGGCACACCACATGAAGAGTCTTGTTTTTGATGCAATATTCAATTTCCAGATTAGTTTCCACCACTCTCCTTGACCAACCTAAATTCTCTCAACAATCAATACCAAGTAGCCTCCTTTAGGAGTATATTGTCCATTTGGATTGCAAATTGTAGAAATTATGTGGATTGCAGATTGATTAACATAATTAACAACTAACTTTGCTTTAATTTTCTATATGGTTTTAAAAGCAGTACAATTATTAGATTTTGTAGAAATTCGTTGTAGATTCAAACAGCAGGTTGTAATATGCTAAAAGAATTGACTTGAATCTACTCTACTCATCAATGGAAACAATAAACGATCGATCAAATCATGAAACATAAAAAAGAAAGAATTCAATCACACATAACACAATAATTTTTAAAAACACTATAATTATTAGATTTTGTAGAAATTCGTTGTAGATTCAAACAACAGATTGTAATATGCTAAAACAATTGACTTAAATCTACTCTACTTATCAGTGGAAAAAGATAAACTATCCATGAAATCATGAAACATAAAAAAGAAAGAATTCAATCAAACATAAGACAATAAAAACATAAAAAAGAAAGAATTCAATCAAACATAACGCAATAATTTATGGGGAAAGGCGCATCTAAAAACATTTGTTCTCTATATATTGCATTAATTAGAAAATATGAGAAGATTACAATGCTTTTCTCAAGCTCGAGCAACCTCTACACTATCTCTATCTATCCCCTACTTGTTAGACAAGCTCAAACCAATACTTAGCCAATTTTGTTGCCTCCCAAACTCATATTTCCTTGGGTGGTTTCCTTGGGAATTAGCTCATATTTAATTGGGAAATTTCACAAATATGAATTGTGCAATCCTCATAAGTCTTTCTATGATTGCATGCACCACCTATACAATTCAAATGGTTATACAACTCATAGTAAACTGTCCCTAAACTCCAATCTCAATTGGGTCTTTTTATGGTCTGACATGATGAGTTAATTATGAGTGAATCTTTAGTTTACTGGTTGATCCATGCTGGTTACACCCCAATTTAAATGATTATACAACTCATAGTAAACTGTCCCTAAACTCCAATCTCAATTGGGTCTTTCTATGGTCTGACATGCATGAGTTAATTATGAGTGAATCTTTAGTTTACTGGTTGATCTGTGCTAGATACACCGCACTACTGGAGGTTACACCCCAATTCAAATGATTATACAACTCATAGTAAACTGTTTCTAAACTCCAACCTCAATTGGGTCTTTTTATGGTCTGACATGCATGAGTTAATTATGAGTGAATCTTTAGTTTACTGGTTGATCAGTGCTAGTTACACCCCACCAGTAGAGGTTACACCCCATCTCCTACTAATTTCTCCTACTAATTTCTCCGTTTCCTCCATCAATTGGAACTAGTTTAACTGAATTTAACTCACTTAAACTGAATTAAATAATTACAACCCAAAATAAACTCAACCATGACTCTTATAAAGTAGGAGACACTCTACATGACTCTAGTTAAACTCCCAACTAAGTCAAATTAACTTGGTTAGGAATTACAATTTTATTCAAGGACAAATTAAATTATGATTTTTTTGTTGCATTTCAACAGATTTTTGGGAGTTTTTGGTTGGAATTGAGCCCAAAAAAAAAATGGTCAATCTTCATCTGTTGTTTAAACAAACTTTTTAATCACACATATGAATTTATCGTGTCTAAAAATTAATGAAACACTTAAATTATGGAGAGTTCATAACTCAAATTAAACAAGCTTTGTAACTGCATATATGAATTCATCATGCCAGAGAATTTGTAAAACACTTGAATGGTGACTAACTTGCTTTCACCATATTTAAGCAAATTTCGTCCTTAAAAAAATAATAAAAAAATTAAAACATCTAGCCGATAAACTAAAACGTTTTAATTAAGATACCAGACATCTACACGAAACAAAATTAACAATTAAAATCGCTGAATCCATAGATAAAAACACCTTTAGCACATAGATAAGAACCCATTATCAGTAAGGGGTCTTTTCTTGTTACTCCACAGTAAGCTTTGACCCTTTGCGATACCTATGGTTTAGTCTCTTCACAGTTTATGGTTTTGTCTCTTCATAGTTTTTGAGTATAATTGGGACTAATAAATGTATATAGAAACTGGCAAATGTAACTGTCTTTCATTTTTCAATGGAAGAAGTTATTTTCTTTTGAAAATAAAGTAACTCCGAAGTTGGGGTTGATCTCATTTGATTAATAATTCAAATTTTGTGGATCCCTTTGTTAGACTTCAGCTGTCCTCAGAACCAACAAATTGTAGAAAAATTAAAAATCCATTGATTGATGTGGGGTTTGATCCATTTGATTATTGATTCAAATTATGTGGATATCTTTGTAAGATCTCCGCTCTCTTCAAAACCGTCGAAACGAAAAAAATAGAAATCCATTGATTGTCGTTATCAGTCATCAACTTTCTTAAATTATATCTTGCCGTGAGAAGACGTTGCAGACGTTGAGATACGAATTTTCTTGTCAGTCTTGCCAAGTGGCATACCTCGTCAAAGTCGAATAACGAATTCTTCACAGCAAAGTTTTCACATCATACATTATGTCCCCATATCGGTATCCATTAAGAAAATTGGAGGCATGCCTCCCTCCCTCCTTTTCTCCCCCATTGGATAACATGGCATCTCCAGTTGTGATCGTAATGTTTAACTGTTCTCCTGAAGCTGTCTCAACGAGGGACCCAATCAGAGTGTATGGGGCGATGCCGAATTTGATATCACCAAAGTTACAAAGCAGGACTCGTTTTTGTTATGATTCCACTAGGTTTACGTAACTAAGTATAACACGCAAGGTCCATAATGGAGTCCACCCATTTTCAAAGACGCCGACAAATTCTTTCATGTAACGTGGAAAAATATATAGTTTTGGGTTGTTACCTATAATCTATCGAAAAGAAATAATTGTATGAGTTATCCTTGAGGTACCGTGTTCTAATTCCGCGTGAAGCGGTAATTAATTTGGTCATGAGATTATAAAGGAAGGGCCATTTTAAAATCACACATAAAAAACTATTACAATAAAATTTGGATTTAAACTTGAGCTATTTTGACAATCCTAAACGCATTATAATATACTAAAATAATTGACTTGAATTTATTTTGCTCATCAGTAGAAACAATAAACTCTTAATGAAATCATGAAGCATAAAAGAGAAAGAATTCAATCATACATAACACAATAATCTCAGGGGAAAGTCACATTTAAAAACCCTTGCTATCTGTACATCGCATTAATAAGAAAATATGAGAAAATTACGATGCTTTGCTTAAGCCCGAGAAACTTTTGCACTATCTCTATCTATCTCGTACTTCCTAGATAAGCTCAAACCAATACTTAGCCAATTCTGCTGCTATTTCCTTGCGCAGTTTCCTTGGGAATTAGCACATCTTTAATTGGGAAATTCCACTAATATGAATTGCGCAATCCTCATAAGCCTTCTGTTGGGTATTTTTCAATGGGAAAATACCAAAACCAGACAAACAAACACCACAGAGCCAATGCTCTATTCCATTTCTTCAGGACCTTTGCACAACGAAGCTATTAAAAACAAAATGACTCATAACAGTCCATTACAACAGCATAAAACATTTTCTATTGCTTAAAAACAAAAAAAACTGATACAAACTTCATCCTCTGCACAGAGAGGGATTTACAAGACAGACTCTGTCTCTGTTCTTCTCGTTCTTCCACTGCTGTGGGTATTACACAAAAAAAACTTTCATGGTGTTCCTGTGTCTTACAATGGCAAACCACCATTACAATGCTCCTCTGTTTTCTTTTCCTTGCACTGCTGTGCGTTCTTCTCTTGTTCCCCATTCAATCTCTGTGCGCAGGCTTCATTGTGCTCTGTTCTTTGTTCCCTGAGCAATACTGCTGCGCAGCCTCAACACATTCTTTACATTGTTCTCATAAGAACAATACACCCGGCGCGCAGGCACATCTCTGTTGTTTCTCTTGTTTTCTCATTCACAGCGCCCGCAGGCATTTTTCATGTTCTTCTCCCTGTTCTTTTGCAACTGCAGCGCGCACAGGCATAACACTATGTTTTACATAAAAAAAAAAACTCCAGCGCGCAGGCTATTTCATGTTTCCCTGTTTTCTTATCACACAGCGCGAGGGCTCAACCCTTGTTTTCTTGTTCTGTGAACAACGCGACCACGCAGTCATTCTACCATAATGTTCTTCATGAACTCCCTATTCTCTTGCAACTCCCGCGCGGGCACAATTACAGTTATATGTAAAAACATATGTCTATAACGTAAAAACGAAAACCAAATGTGCCGTAGACAAAATTAATTATTTACCTACATCTGTGTACAACCATTAAACTCCATTAAATTCCTTTGCCGCCGGTCAATGGGAAACCTTACACTCCACGCAAAATTTGAATTGACGCAGGCACGTGCACCTTCAGGAGATCGACGGCGGAGATCGCGCGCCCAGCTGATCCGACGAGGTTCGCAAGCCAACCTCGGGCAAATGAAACGACCTTTAGCGGCCGGGGAGCAGGCGGTTTCGGCTGCTGTATAGGGGACGCGTGGCGCGTCATGATTGTGTCGGGGCCCCTCCTGCTGGTACAGCCATTTGCGAATGGCGGTGCGGGGAGACTGGGCGGTTTTCCAAAAACTGCCCTGCGCTGTTGAAATTACAAATTTAACACTCCCCTTTAATTTCAACTGCTGGGCATTAGGACATACCCAAGCACTTCCTCACATAGAGGGATTCACCAACTGCTTCTGATGCAGTTCACAAACAAACAAAGTTGTCTTCCTCTTAATAGAGGGATTAACCTGAAACTGTGCTTAAGAGCACCTTCCTCATGACAGAGGGATTCACCATTACAATGTGCTGAAGAGCACCTTCCTCATGACAGAGGGATTCACCTGTGTAAAAAACATCTTCCTCTTAACGGAGGGATTTACCAAACTATGCTAAAGAGCATCTTCCTCTCAACAGAGGGATTCACCAATGACTATGCTGAAAAGCATCATCCTCTTGATAGAGGGATTCTCCAAGAACTTCACTTCCTCTCACGGAGGGATTACTGCCAAACACTGCCTTAGATGCAGTTTCAAAACAATAAAAATTCATTGCACTGTTGTGCATACTCATTACATTGTTCTTTTATGCTGCTGCATATTCTCTGCTGCACTGTTGTGCCATCTTCTTTACTGCGTCTACCCCACACTGCTGTGTCTACACTTGCACTGCTTGTGCACTTTTCAAAGACAAAATACTCTGTCTTTTCTGGAACAATTACACTGTCCCAACTTACAAATTTACACTGCTGTGTGTAAATATTTCTTACATTCACTGCTGTTGCATATATAGCATTTCAATTCAATGAACAACACATTCATTACAGTTACATATACTGCTGTTGTTATAAACATTTTTGTGCCTTACAGCATGAAGCATGAAATGTCCATAATCTAAGGGATCCAAAGTCCCTAAACATGTTGTTCCTACCCCTAGAGGAACAAGGCCAGCAAACCACAGCACTGAATAAAAGTTCTCCACCTGAAAACACTAAAAAACAAGGCAATTCTGGATCATGTCAACTGCTCCACTGAGCATCTGCGCTGAATGTCAACTGCTCCACTGTCTACCTGCGTTGAATGTCAACTGCAAAGAAGGCTACCTGCGCTGGGCGAGTTTGGACATGTGGCACCGTCATTCCTCAAGGTGTCAATGCCCAGGAAGCTTCCAAAATGACACTTGGATCAGGGAATTCGACTGGTGATGAGTAAGAGGTTCTAGATCTCCAAGTGGAAGCAAGAACCTCCAAGTGGACTCAAGAACTGAAGAAGAACTGAAGTGAGAGAGGACACTAGTCAGCTTCATGCCAGCCTCAAGCTGACTCATCCTTTCTCCAAAACTCCTATATATAGATCTCTCTCATGAGGTCTAGAGAGGCTGGAATCTTGTGAATGTAAAGAATTGCTGTTGGTTTGAGTTTAGAACTATTGGGTGATTTGCTTTGAAGGAGGTGAAGAGGAGATTTCTTTCTGCTGGGAAGGTGATGCTGGATTGGGCCTCTTATGGTTGTATCACTTCCTGAACCTTACTTCTTCCATTAATAAAGCATTTGAGGTTCTTCTATATGCACGTGTCTCAATGGTGTGTTGTTATACTTGTATATTTGATTTATTCTAATCCTTGAATCAATTATGAATGTATGCTTCTTGTAGTTTCCCTCTCTTGCCATTTTGCAGGATCTTGGTGTAGCTGGGCCAGTGAAAGAGCAAGGAGCTGGGGCCAAGCAGCAAGGAGAGAAGATTGGATCAACCATTAGCGAAAGACATCGGTTAGTGGATCTCTTTCTCCCCTCTTTTACATCTCATAAAGAAGTAATCTCAGATAGCTTTGCTTTGATTGTTGCTAAGGAACTATCACCCTTAGAGTGGGATAGGGTCATTCCGTATTGGATACTTTTCCCAACAACAAATTGGCGACTCCGCTGGGGATCGTATCTTGTTGGTTGTTTGTGTTTTTGCTATTCATTTCCTAAACACAGGGAGTACCGAATCGAACTGCATTTAGATCTTTCAAATGCAAAGTAGAGGGCAGCTACTCTAGCTTAGTTTCTAGGCATGTTTATGATTTGAAGAGCTGATCCACAAGGACTCTGAACAGCTCTTAGTGATAGCTTTTCATCCTCCTTTGAATCATCCTTTAGTGTGTACTTGATTGGTAGCTTTGATTTGGCCAAAAACTGTTGATTTTTGAGCAATCTGTAACCCGGAAACCAAGAGAAACGAGAGTTTCTCTCTTCATTGCAGGCACTGTGAAGGCAGTCTGCATTTCATCGCAGGTCCCGAAGGGGCTACCTGCGCTGAATGTCAAACTGACAGTGTTCTACCTGCGCTGAACCAATGTGGCCTTGTGCAACTGGGGTTCTCTGCTTTCTGTTGCCCTGTTTTCATCCCTGTTTTTGCAGCCTGTTATCAGTCAATGTACCTATCTGAAACCACCTTTCTTTGCCACTATTCCGCCTCGGTTGTATAAAGAAACTGTATTTGTTCTTTGTGTATTTCTTACATCATTTGCAGTTTCCCATAACGAAAGTGAACTAGTCTTGCTGTGGCCTCTTAGATCTAGACCTGTGATAAGTGTCGTTCTGATCTTAAGAGTTAGTTTGTTTGCTGTTCATAGCTGATTGAGCTTTTTCTTTCATCATATGGTTTGAATTTATGTATTTCTAGTGATGAAACAAGTAAACCTTAAGGTGTCTTTTGATTTTGGACAAAAGCTTGTTTGCTTTCACTTGAAATTGAATTCAAAGTTATACAACAGCTTTCTTTTTGTAGTACACCAACATTAAGAAAGAGAAAAGAAATACCTGCATTGTGCATGTGCATTTTGACAGCTTGCATGTTGATTTAGGAAAAAGTGCATTAGTGTGTGCTCTATGATCTGTGTGAAAAGATGATGTCTTTCTTTTCCCTCAGTAGTTAAGATTTTCATAAGTTGAAAAGATTGAAAAAGCTTGCTTCTCATCTTTAGACTACATTTAGGAGTTGTACCATACATCTCGTGGTGATCCATAAAGGCAAACTACTAAACAAGATCAACCTAAAATAAATTGAATTTACATAACAACGCTTTGAAACATAACGCAAACACATAGAGGTCTAAGGTAGAGACGTGTTCCGGCGTCGTTAAACATAGTGACTGTCGATCTCGAAGAAGGTGGGTGATTCCTCCTGAGAGTCGGTGGCACTAATACGGATTGTGCTCCCATGTACCGTCGCGTATATATTGGGAGACCCCTATAGGAACAAAGCCTTTATCCATAGGAAGCCGTGTCGGCCGCCCTACTGATCGCAATGCAGTGAACACAGCATTCACGAAGATCGACCACCCGTACCGTAAAACGTATTCTGTGGTTTTGCGAAAAGTTTGGCACACCCTCTGCCTAGAACTCCAGAGTAGTTTCTTTTGGCCTTTTTCAGACTCTATAACAGAAAAAGTCCATCCGAGCATTTGTCACTTCGGGCTCGTTAAAACATCGAAGGAGACTAGAGTCATCTTTAGCTTTTTCTCGACTCTTAAAAAGTGAAAAAGCAAGTTGTGTCTAAAGCGTCGTTATAAAATTTATTTTAAAACGGAACATAATCACCTCCTATTCCTGCGTTGATCTGTAGGTTGAGAACATGGAACGCACCAACCAAGGAATTCCCCATGATGGAAATCCTAGTCCTTTCTCCTCTTGGGGAGAAGTTGGTGCGCCCCACATGGCCACATTGTCGCTTCCAGGACAGACAATTGGCCTGCCAATCTGGCTATTCTCAACCAATGTAGTTCAGAACACCATGGTACCTGAACAGTCGAGTCAACAGTTAGATCAGTCTAGAGCTGCCCACTAGCCTTCTACTTCCTATAACTCTTCCTCCAATCCTTCATCTTCGCAAGGTAGAGCCGGCAAAAGCCAAGCTCCCATGGAGAAGAAGGAGAAGAAGAAGAGAGAGAAGAAGAAGAAGGAGCCTAAGGCGACTGGGGGCAAGCAAAAGACATCTGACAAAAATCCACACACAGCACAGACCGGGCCTAAATCGCCATGTGTCATATGTAGAGGAGACCACTTCCATAGAGATTGTCCCTGTATTCCCCGGATACTAAGAGACTGGTCCCCTCGTTTGCACAGTTCGGGAGCATCAACCTCTGATAGCCATGTTGAATGCTTACCGTCAACCAGCGAAAGTTAAGGTTCAAGACAAAGAGGGGGAGCAAGATCCCCCTGCAGACTGTGTGAAGGCGATCACGCCATCCACCGTTGTCCCTTCTTAGACGAAGCGAAGAGAGTTTTGGAAGATCGTCCGGTTTCACCGTTGAGACTTCCTCCTGGATACAAAAAACTCGTGCCAAGTCCTTCGTTGGTTGAGAATACAGCTGGCCCGCTCAAGTGGTCAGCTGAAGCGTCAGTCATTGAAAATGAACCCACTGAATCCAGACCGGACGAAAGTCCAAAGGTCGAAACGGCAGTTGACCCGGTTCTTCCTTCAGAAGTTTCATCTTCAAATGACACCGTCACTGAAGATTCATCTTCAAATGACACCCTCACTGAAGAGAATAAGGATGACACCATCCAGATTCTTTTCATCAACACAGACTCTGACGAGCGTCAGGGCAATGCGCCCATTCCAATATCGCAGGAAGGAACATCGTCAGGGTCATATCCGGCCGTGTATTCGGTCCCACCACCAAGCAACCTGGTTGTGTCCTTTGATTGGAACCAACTAGGCAGACCCCGGTTGCCAGCCAGTATACCATTCAGAATCATAGTCCAGATATACAGAATGGTAATGGCTGGCACTATCATTGATGAAGGGGCATCTGTGAGTATCCTTTCCTCTGTTGCTTAGAAAGCACTGGGTTCCCCGGCGCTTTTGCCTGAGATAAGAAATCTCTCGGGTTTCGATAAAGGAACCAGTCGACCATTAGGGATCCTCCCCAATGTGCCCATTACATTGAAAGGGAAGGCCATTCAAATGAACGTGATGGTCGTTCAAGGACCCTTGGATTATAACCTACTCCTTGGACGAGACTATATATATTGCATGGGAGCAATAGTCTCCTCACTCTTTAGAGTAATGTGTTTTCCACACGAAGGAAGAATGGTCAAGCTCGTAGACCAACTTTCATTTCCGGGATCACGCATCGAAAATAGTCACATACCAACCCTGAATGGTCTATTCAATCAAGAAATGTCTCCACCCCCAGTCCTTCTTCCCGATGAATGCGAGTGATTCGGAAAGATGGGGCTGGAACCCAGGGGGCATGCATCCTGGTCTGCGTTGGGCAGAGAAAACCTTGGGTATAAGGTAGAATTTCCGCGAGAGAATATGACTAGTCCGTACCCCGTCCGTGGGTGGAAGAGGGGTTGTTCTGGAATAAGATTCTTTTGTTAAAGTTACGTGTTTGACAACAGTCATTCGCCCTTGTCTATTTCGGTAGACATTGCCGAGGAAGTGTTTTGTTGAAAAAATAACAGGACAATCTTTGGGTAACCAGAAAGAGGTAAGCCTCCTTCAGTAACACAAATGTTTTGTCTTTGAGTATTGTTCTTCTCTTGTCGCAAGTAGCTGCTCTCTTGTCGCAAGTAGCTGTTCTCTTGCGATCTTGCGAAAAATCTGTTGAAAGTTGGGCTGACGAGAAGACAAGTATCGTATAGACCCGTTAAAATTAACGAGAAGACAAGTATCGTTAAAATTGGACTAGCAAGACGACAAGTAGCTGTGAACACCCAAAGAAAAGCAGAGGTGAGAAGGAGGAGGGGCAACCTCGAAATCGTATTTTATACCTGGGGGCATGCAACCCTTTTGGAGTGCAAGCAAGGAGTGATTATTTATCTTTTTTTTTGGATTAGCTGTTTCCGAACTTGCATAAAGAAAGGAGCAGAGCAAAGCTTAGTGAGATGAAGCTCCATTAAAAAATAGAATCTTGAGGGGACATTTCTTATCTTATGACTGGTAATATCGAGCAGTTTTAGCATAAAGTTCATGCTCGTTAAAAAATAAACGCAAGATCCGAGCAGTTTTAACGCGGTCTTCATGCTCGTTAAAAAATAAATATAAGCAGTGAGCAATGTTTCCTCCAGAGTTTAAGCTCATTTTTAACTAAAAAATGAACCTATCCCGGTAAATAACCGCTGTGATCATAAATTTATTAGCCATAAAAGCCTTGGTCGTGTTTGCACCTGCCACCTCCACTTTCATTTGGCCGATCGTTCACCTCCATATGATTGTTTACCTATTTTGAGGAACAGCTGCGAAGAGTGATTTCACCTAGCCATCCTTGTGACACTGCCGTGATTGGAAAATTCCAACCTGTACCCGGAATCAGTTGCTATCCCTGTTTATCACTCGTTCCTCAAAAGACGAGTCTTCTTTAAGCTCTTTTCAACTGACTCGTAAAATATGAAAAGATTGCCGAGTTTTGGCCTTCCAGCTCATTAAAAGGACCGGAAGAGCTATCCCTCCTCTAGATTTTAATCTTTTTGGACCTGAGGGATTATTGCACAAAAAGGTCGAGCGCTTGTTTTATTCGGCTCGTTAAAGTTATCGAAAACTCATCCCTTCTGTATTGTTTTATACTTTTTCGGACTTAAGGGATTAGATGACGAAAAAGGAATTTTGGAGTTAACTTTATGTACCTTTTCAGACTCCCTAAAAATAAAAAGGACCGAGTTTTCCTTGTCGTTAGACTCGTTAAAATGATTAAATAGCGACAAACTTGTCTTTAGACGAGAACGAGTTTCCCTATCGCTAGGCTCGTTAAAACATAGCGATGGGCTTGCCCGAAGGGCAGGTTATAGAACAAGCATATGTTATCCTCCTCAAGCTTGACAAAAATAAAGAGGTACTGGTCAGAAATGACTGGGGAAAAATTGGGAGAACCTCAAAGCTTTAATGGTAGCAAGTCGCTCTTGAACATGACACTTTTCCTCCGTACCACATCGGGTTGGGTTGTTTCATTCACCGGTCTCATCACCATGGTCTCGCCAAACCATCCACATTTGGGGTAATGCTACCGATCCATCGCATCAGTGTCGTTATATGTTCAAGAGATGTTGTTCAGAAAGAGTCAACCGTGTCCCATCCACTACCATACATCATCTTTCATCCTTTCATGACCGCCACCCTGAATCATATTTCACAGATTGTTTTCACCTCCATTAAAATCATTAGCTCCGTTCCGTGTCACTGATGTGGGATTCATTAAGGCCCTCCTTTGACGGATCGCTCCTTGTCGACATCAGCTCATTATCCAAGGAATTGATCTAGGAACAACCCCTTCAGTACTTTGAAGCTTGCATGCCTCAATGGCAAGTTTCTCACTTCTGGCGACAGGTATACATCAATGACCTTCAACCAGAAGATTTTGCGTGGTGTTCGACGCCAAGTCCTTTATTCACACCACGTGAATTGTACTGCAGTACCTTGAGGGTCATTATCATTATTGGTGATTCCTCTCGCGCTTGTTAACGGTTTACATCATTGGCCGGTAATCAAGCGATGTCTTTCCATGTTCGACTTCAGCGCAATTCTCACATGGATCGACTTGTACTTAGAGTGAAGATCAAACGAGTTTGAAGACCCCGGATCTAGTTTCATCCATCCGGGCTGCGATATATATTTAGGAAATATAAAGACATTTGACATGTACATCATTGCAGCAGATGATCATCCTACTCAAAGGATGATAATTTTCACCAAAATTATCAGTCTACCATCAGACGATCATCTGTTCTATGTACCAAAATGAATTTATAAAGCTGAGCATGGGAATGCCCACCTCAGCTAGATCGTGAAAGTAGTATGAAAAATAATGTATTGTATTGTATCTTATTACAGGTCACCTCTCAGCGATTGAATGAACTTCGGATCCTCCTGATAAAGCATTTCACCCGATAAACGACCTCATACTTTAGGGGGCAACTGTTATAGACATTTTTGTGCCTTACAGCATGAAGCATGAAATGTCCATAATCTAAGGGATCCAAAGTCCCTAAACATGTTGTTCCTACCCCTAGAGGAACAAGGCCAACAAACCACAGCACTGAATAAAAGTTCTCCACCTGAAAACACTCAAAAACAAGGCAATTCTGGATCATGTCAACTGCTCCACTGAGCATCTGCGCTGAATGTCAACTGCTCCACTGTCTACCTGCGTTGAATGTCAACTGCAAAGAAGGCTACCTGTGCTGGGCGAGTTTGGACATGTGGCACCGTCATTCCTCAAGGTGTCAATGCCCAGGAAGCTTCCAAAATGACACTTGGATCAGGGAATTCGACTGGTGATGAGTAAGAGGTTCTACATCTCCAAGTGGAAGCAAGAACCTCCAAGTGGACTCAAGAACTGAAGAAGAACTGAAGTGAGAGAGGACACTAGTCAGCTTCATGCCAACCTCAAGCTGACTCATCCTTTCTCCAAAACTCCTATATATAGATCTCTCTCATGAGGTCTAGAGAGGCTGGAATCTTGTGAATGTAAAGAATTGCTGTTGGTTTGAGTTTAGAACTATTGGGTGATTTGCTTTGAAGGAGGTGAAGAGGAGATTTCTTTCTGCTGGGAAGGTGATGCTGGATTGGGCCTCTTATGGTTGTATCACTTCCTAAACCTTACTTCTTCCATTAATAAAGCATTTGAGGTTCTTCTATATGCATGTGTCTCAATGGTGTGTTGTTATACTTGTATATTTGATTTATTCTAATCCTTGAATCAATTATGAATGTATGCTTCTTGTAGTTTCCCTCTCTTGCCATTTTGCAGGATCTTGGTGTAGCTGGGCCAGTGAAAGAGCAAGGAGCTGGGGGCAAGCAGCAAGGAGAGAAGATTGGATCAACCATTAGCGAAAGACATCGGTTAGTGGATCTCTTTCTCCCCTCTTTTACATCTCATAAAGAAGTAATCTCAGATAGCTTTGCTTTGATTGTTGCTAAGGAACTATCACCCTTAGAGTGGGATAGGGTCATTCCGTATTGGATACTTTTCCCAACAACAGCTGTAAAGAAAAAAATTTCTTTTACATGTGCTGCTGTCCATTACCTTTCATTTCTTCAACAAAACTTCATGCTGCTGCATTTTCTTATTTGCATTGCTGTGTGCTTCTCCTTCTTGCCATCATGCTGCTGTCCATAACTTCTTGCTGCTGCATTTTTCATATTCACTGCTGTCCATACCCATAACCATAGACTCTGTCATCCCTGGGTTTTTATTTGCTGCTGCGTTGCCTCTGTAATTTGCACTGTGGCTGCCTTTTGTTTCATCATACTGCTGTGTGCCCATACACTAACTCTTTACTCTCCATTACTTGCACATAGAGAGAAATCACCCTCACGTTGTTTTGCGCTGCATTCTCCACACAACAAAAAAAATTAACACGGGCTGCTGCCTTTTCTTTTTACACCCTTGCTTCACACAATCTTAGTCTTCATTCATTTTTTTTACAATGCACTGCTGTGCGGTTCCTTTCATTTTTCTGCTGCCACACATTATCATTCACCCATGTGCATTAAAAATCTGTTGTCCCTGTTTTTCTTTATGCATTTCTATGCATATTGCATTGCATATGAAGAAAAAACATTACATTTTTTACTGTTGTGTATTGTACTCACTCTACTGTGAGTATGTTTTCTCACATTACATAGAAGGAAACTACCTTCCATTGCTATGCATTTCAATGCATGTGCTCCATAACAAAAAATTCAAAACTGCTGTTTTATGTTCTATCTTCCAACTGCTGTGAGGGTCTCCATGCTTTGCATAATTTTCTTATTGCGCTGCTGCACTTCACATTTGAGCGCTGCCCCTTTTTCTTCTCTGCTTTTATGGCAGATTTAACCTCATATTTTTTCCTTATAAAAGGTCTTCATCAAAGAGTGACTGTTAAGACAGTTCAGCAACAAAAAATTACAAGCTCCCCTTTAATGTGTGCTTGTCTTCTTTTGGCAGACTCTTCTCAAAACAAATTTAGATCCACTGGGAAGTTCAAGGGGTTTTCAGATTGCCTTTCCTTCCTTCTCCATACTTGTGTAACTTTCTTCTTTTGCATGGGTCTAGCTTGTGTAAGAGCCCATGTCAAGTTACAGTCACGTGCCATATGCCCAATGTTATGACACTTGAAGTATTCAACTTTATTCATGAATAAGAATTCATGATTTCTTCTTGTGAAATTATTTCTTGGAGATTGTCGGGGACCACAACATCTATCTCCATGAAATGCTCTACAGTCTTTTGCCATATGACCAAAGTTTGAGCAAGCATAACAATAACCATAAAATGAACTTTGGTACCTGGGAGATGGAGGTTTTCTTGATGCACTTCTGAACCCTTGCTGCCTTGAGATCCTTTGATGATAACCATTGCCTCTTGCCTCTTTGACATCAGCTACATTTCTTCTTGGAGCTGGTTTTCTGCTTGGAGCAGGATTTCTTCTATTGCAGCCTTCATTTTTCTCCTTGCCTTTGCTGGAACTAGGAGCATCACCATCTCTTTCTGGCTTCTTCACATCTCCTTTGCTTAAAGCATCCTCATCCTTGTTTGAGGGTTCACCTACATACCCAAGTCCTGATTTATCAGATGGAGATCTGTGATAGTTGAGCATGTCATCCAATGCTTGAGAGCTCTTCATGATCTTGTTCATCCCTTCAACCTTCTTCCTGAGGAGGACAATCTCTTCTTCTAACTTTTCACATTCATTATTTTTCTTTGCAAGTTGTTCCTCAGTTTCTTCCTTGCTACGAGTAGCTTCAGCTGCTACTATTTTGAAGTAGATAATATCTGTCTTCATTTTGGAGATTTCTTCATCTTTTGCTTGACTGCTCTTCATTTTCTTTTCAGCTCCTTGTGCCTGCTTCCTGGCTTCTTGTAGTTCGGACTTAAGGGAGGAGACCTCTACCTTGTACTGTCCAATCTCTTCCACAAGCTTATTCACTCTCATGTGCCTTTGTTCAAGTTGACTTGTCAAGGCATCTTCCTGCTTCTTTGCACTATTCAGCTGATTTGTCATGGATATGACTTCTTCATGATGTTTCTTCTTGCATAGGTCAAGCTCCTTCTTAAGCTTGGCAAGCTCTTTATCCCTTTCTCTTACCTGAAGCTTGATGAGGTCAACCTTCTCATTCTCAGCTTCTATGATGGGTTCTTCTTGACTCATTGTCATGGTCAGTGCTCCCTTTGCATGAAGGTCATGCAGTCTGTCCCATATATCCTTTGTTGATGTATATTTTCCTAGATTTCTCTTCACAGAATCAGGCAGTCCATCCAAGATAGTCTTTGCTGCTTGTGCATCATACTCCATGGATTCTTTATCCATCTTGCTATCATCAATCACTGATTCCCAGATTTCACTCCCTTGAAACTGTAAGAAAGCCCTCATTTTTATTTCCCATATATCAAGGTTCCCATCGAACCTTGGAACCTCAAATACAATGCTTTCAAATAGATTGCCTTCTAGTTTAGTAGAGGAGGGAGACACATTTTTAGCAGGCTTGGAGGCTTTCTTCTTTGACCTTGCCATTCTTAACTAGGCTTCAAATACTTGACTGTGTTTTTTTTAATCACTGAATGTTTCTATAACAGTAACACAAAGGAAAGCTTGAGGAATACCTTAATCCTTTTCGCTCAGGCTTCACACTGCTGGAGAGGTTTGACTGTTGCAACAACACCTTCCTTCAGCTTCTTTGAGTCTTCAAAGAGCCTGGACTAGCTCTGATACCACTGTTGGGTATTTTTCAATGGGAAAATACCAAAACCAGACAAACAAACACCACAGAGCCAATGCTCTATTCCATTTCTTCAGGACCTTTGCACAGCGAAGCTATTAAAAACAAAATGACTCATAACAGTCCATTACAACAGCATAAAACATTTTCTATTTCTTAAAAACAAAAAAAACTGATACAAACTTCATCCTCTGCACAGAGAGGGATTTACAAGACAGACTCTGTCTCTGTTCTTCTCGTTCTTCCACTGCTGTGGGTATTACACAAAAAAAACTTTCATGGTGTTCCTGTGTCTTACAATGGCAAACCACCATTACAATGCTCCTCTGTTTTCTTTTCCTTGCACTGCTGTGCATTCTTCTCTTGTTCCCCATTCAATCTCTGTGCGCAGGCTTCATTGTGCTCTATTCTTTGTTCCCTGAGCAATACTGCTGCGCAGCCTCAACACATTCTTTACATTGTTCTCATAAGAACAATACACCCGACGCGCAGGCACAGCTCTGCTGTTTCTCTTGTTTTCTCATTCACAGTGCCCGCAGGCATTTTTCATGTTCTTCTCCCTGTTCTTTTGCAACTGCAGCTCGCACAGGCATAACACTATGTTTTACATAAAAAAAAAAACTCCAGCGCGCAGGCTATTTCATGTTTCCCTGTTTTCTTATCACATAGCGCGAGGGCTCAACCCTTGTTTTCTTGTTCTGTGAACAACGCGACCACGCAGTCATTCTACCATAATGTTCTTCATGAACTCCCTATTCTCTTGCAACTCCCGCGCGGGCACAATTACAGTTATATGTAAAAACATATGTCTATAACATAAAAACGAAAACCAAATGTGCCGTAGACAAAATTAATTATTTACCTACATCTGTGTACAACCATTAAACTCCATTAAATTCCTTCGGCGCCGGTCAATGGGAAACCTTACACTCCACGCAAAATTTGAATTGACGCAGGCACGTGCACCTTTAGGAGATCGACGACAGAGATCGCGCGCCCAGCTGATCCGACGAGGTTCGCAAGCCAACCTCGGGCAAATGAAACGAACTTTAGCGGCCGGGGAGCAGGCGGTTTCGGCTGCTGTATAGGGGACGCGTGGCGCGTCCTGATTGTGTCGGGGCCCCTCCTGCTGGTACAGCCATTTGCGAATGGCGGTGCGGGGAGACCGGGCGGTTTTCCAAAAACTGCCCTGCGCTGTTGAAATTACAAATTTAACACCTTCCTATGATTGCATGCACCACCTGTACAATTCAAATGTTTATACAACTGATAGTAAACTGTCCCTGAACTCCAATCTCAATTGGGTCTTTTTCTGGTCTGGCATGCATGATTTAATTATGAGTTAATCTTAAGTTTACTGTTTGATCTATGCTAGTTACACCGATTTAATTATGAGTTAATCTTAAGTTTACTGGTTGATCTATGCTGGTTACACCCCACTACTGCAGGTTACACCCATTATTGGATCCCACACTAATTCCTCCATTACTTGGAACTAGTTTAACTGAATTTAACTCACTTAAAATGAATTAAATAATTACAATTCAAAATAAACTTATTAAATAATTACAACTCAAAATAAACTCAACCATGACTCTTATGAAGTAGGCGACACTCTACAAAACTTCCAACTAAAATATCCAACTAAATCAAATTAACTTGATTAAAAATTACACTTTAATTCTTAATTTAATTCAACAAATTAAATTACGATTTTGTTGTTGCATTTCAATGGATTTTTGAGAGTTGACGGATTTGCTGATCGTGTAGAGGTAGAGGCACTGCATGCGGTGGATGAGGTGTCAAATTCGTAAGCAAATCGGATTTCTTAGTTTATGCCGTTAAAGGCGTTCCAAGGGCCACTATAGAGTGAACATTTTCATGCGGTATTTGAAATCCCTGAGTAAATGATCTCGGGCTTTTCATTCTGAACGGCTTCATTGGCAGAGGAGCTTTAAGTCTTTGTTGTTTGCAGAATCCAGCTTCGGTCACAGGTTCCATTCTTGGCCGGAACATCTTGTTCGTGAGAGAGATCGTTTAAATAAAGATGCAACGAATTATTCGCACCCTCGCCACAACGATATTTGTCAAGGGATCGAGTCCTGGGAGAATAATTCATGTGAAAGATCATCAAGAAGATTAATTCTCCGAAAGAGGAGGAGATTTTCCTTAGGTCGCCCTTTGAATTGGATGAAGTGCAATTTCTTGAGCTCTGTCTCAGGCGCACAGGGATCAGATTTTGCATTGAAAAATTCTAAGGCCGGTTATTGCAGTGAGGTAAATTCGCCCCATTGCGCCATGGGTTGTGTTAATGATGATCGTAGAAATTAATTTGCGACTTCGTACTGTCCTGGCGAAGAAGTTCGTCATGCTGATCACCGCATTGATGAGGAAGAGAGCTGTGGTTACAGAGGCCATCGTCATGCCGTAGGGTATAATTGTCGTGAAAAGGATCAACATGATGAGGAAGATGAGCTTAACAAAGATGAATCTGTTCTCACAGGTTTTGATGTCAAAGAGGCTTTCAGTAATGGAGAGGATTGCGAGGAAGACGAGGAACGATATGACGAAGAAGAATCTTCATGGGCGAGCCTTCTTGCGGGTGTAGGCAATTGCTCTGAACAATATGATGAAAATCACGACGATGATAAAAGGGATTCTGTGCGCGCAGGCCTTCAAAGCGGAGAGGCTTGCTGCTTTGTTTTGCGCGGAAAAGACGATGAGAAAGATGAAGAATATGGCACTGGAAGTTTTGAGGATTCTTCAGTCACTCCCTTCAATTCTGTGAATAATGTTCCCGATGGACAAGTCGGTGATGGAGCAATCCCCATTGAGAATTCATGGCCCTGTGGCCACTGCCACCGCCGCCGCTGCTGAGAGCAATGGGAAAAATCTGGAGCCACAGAGGAAGAGATCCTGTGCTAAAGAGATTCGAAGGCCTGACGTCGAGGATGAGGAGGATTCTCAGCTTGATGGATACGAGCGGAGCTTGATGGGTCACGCGTTCGAGACCCGCGATGAATCCATCTAGTTTTCTGAGAAAGGAGTTCTTGTCATGGAAAGCCGACCGAGATGACTGGGAGTATTCTGAAGAAGAAGAGGAGGAAGAGGAAGGGCTTGCTGATGGTGGTCTTCAGGATAGTACTGACAGTGAGGCCGAGACCGACATGCCTGGATACCCGAGTGGAGATTCAAGGTTTATGAAGGGAAAGAGATCCAAGAGGTCTAGGTATCGAGTCTCGCCGGCTGCTCATTTTCAGGGCGCAGAGAATTTTGTTTCTGAAGAAGAAGACATGGCGATATGTCTAGTCATGCTGGCAAGAGGAGTGAATACTCAAAAGTCAAAGGATGGAGCTGAGAAGTCTGCTAATTCTGGATCAAGGGACATGAAGGAACCAGTGCCAGAGCCTCGATTGGATGCTTTCAAGATTATGAAGAAAATAAGGATTAAGAGGGTTGAGGACGAGACTGAAGAAGTAGCCAGCGCAAATCATTTGATGGGAAATCATGTCGCGAGAGGGTTTCTGTTGCTGAGGAAAGAAACCTACCAGTAGCTGCATTCTTCATCAAGGAAGAGAACAACTTTGTAGTAGATTCGAAGGAAAAAGCATGGTTGTTTGTGCATACTTGGGTAAATGTTTTTTTTGGTGAAGTATTTTTTTGGAATTTAAATTGATATACATATTGAGATTAGCGACTTCAATAATGGAATTATTTGGTTAGAATTGGCTATTCTAAAAAATGACAGGTTCATGGAAGTTCCAAGAATTTATTTGACAAAGATGTCCAAGATGTGAACAATGAACAGATGAGGCAAAGCAGCAATGACAAATTTATGGTGGACAACAAAGTAGATTTTTGTTTGAATTAGTGTGGCTTGTGGAATAGACTCCCTAGCATGTTATTGTAATGGTCATTGTATGTACCCAGAAACTCCAAAATGTTGAAGTATGAAATGTAAGCTTGTAAAGGCATTTGAAAGTTCGTGGTGATCTTAAAACCACTTTGTAATGGTTTATGGTCAGCCTGAAACCATATTTTGTTATTGTAAAGTGATAGTTGGTGGTGAGCCAAAAACCATCTATATAGTCTTTGTGACTGAAGTGCCTTTGTGGCTAGCTTGCCTTTGAGGCAGAATGGCCTATGTGGCTTGCGGTGCCTTTGTGGCTGGCATCGTGATGCCAATGCGTTGATTGACAAGTTGAGTGAATCTTTCTCTGCTTGCCTTTGTGGCTGTGTGTACACGAGAGCATTGTGCTCAATTGAGCAGGTGGACTGCAGAACACCTGGCTCGGACTCAGATGATTTTTTCTGAGTAGAAGCGGATTGACGTGTTTTTTGCGCTGATAGCAGCGCCAGGAAGGCCAACTGGCATGTCTGTTAGGCCATTAATCGCGCCAATGAGCGTGGGTTTTTCGTTCAGGATCGCGCCAATTCACCTTCAAGGGGATCCGCGAGATCGGAGAAGTTGTGGATCTGTCCGAGGGCGGCAGATTGTGTTTTTGGAGGTTTTGTACATGCAATTCGCCTGGTGGTGGTGGATTTGACTATCATGACAAGTAGTCATTAAGGGGGGAGTTAGAAATAATTAATCCCTACTTTATGGTTGTAATTTTCTATTTGAGGAGTTTGTTCCTACATAATAGGAATTAGCTAGAATATAGTTTCTCCTAGTTTAGTGTGTGGTTGAGAGAATCTCTCAACCACACTACTTTACGTCTAAGATAGCATTCCTATCTTGAGACTATAGATTGTATAAATATGTGTGTAAATTCCTCCTTCAATATTAATAGAATATATTATTGAGTGTATGTAATTTTATCTAAAATCAAAAACAAAAAATGGTCAATCTTCATCCTTCTTGTTTAAACAAGCTTTTTAATTATACATAGAAAAATTCTTGGAGCACTTGAATTGTGGAGATTTCACAACTCAAATTAAACGAGCTTTGTAATTACCTATATGAATTCAAACTGCATATACGAATTCATAATGCCAGAAAATTCGTAAGACACCTGAATTGTAGAGAGTTCACAACTTGAATTTGTTAGTTTAATGAATTCTTACCAAATTTGAACAAATTTCATCATAAAGATGAAAAGAAACTCTTAAAACATCTAACCAATAAACTAAATCGTTTTAATTCCTATACGAGAAATCTACACGAAACAAAAAGCGTTTTAATTAACGTACCAGAAATCTATCAGAAACAAAATTAAGAATTAAAATAGTTGAATCCATAGATAAAAATACCTTTTGCACATAGATTAGAACCCATTATCAATAGGGGGTGTTCTTCTTTTAATAGCGGCTCTGTTTTGTTTCTTTTTGGCGTATGCACTTTTGGTTTGGTCATGCTGTCTACATCTATCAAAACTCCGATCTTGATACAGGGAGTCATTTTGTTTTTTTTGCAGATTGTCTCTATTCTGACTTCATAACTCCGATACAGCGAGTCATCTTGTTGTTTTTCGCAGGTTGTTTCTCTATGTTGACTTCATATGGATCTGGTTCATGCTACTCCACAGGAAGCTTTGACCCTTGACAATGGGCGCTTCCTATGATTTTGTCTCTTCACAGTTTTTGAGTATAATTGGGACTAGTAAATGTATATAGAAACTGGCAAATGTAACTATCTTTCGTTTTTCAATGGAAGAAGTTATTTTCTTTTGAAAATAAGGTCACTCTGAAGTTTGGGTTGATCTCATTTGATTAATAATTCAAATTCTGTGGATTCCTTTGTTAGACTTCAGCTTTCCTCAGAACCATCAAATTGTGGAAAAATTAAGAAACCGTTGATTGATGTGGGGTTTGATCCCATTTGATTATTGATTCAAATTATGTGGATATCTTTGTAAGATCTCCGCTCTCTTCAAAACCATCCAATCGTCCAGAAAGAAAAAAATCCCTTTGCTGTCGTTATCAGTCATCAACTTTGTTAAATTATATCTTTCGGTGAGAAGACGTTGTAGAGGTTGAGATACGAATTTTCTTAGTCGTGCCGAGTGGCATACCTCGTCAAAGTCGAATCACGAATTCTTGACAGCAAAGCTTTCACATCATACGTTATGTCCCCATATCCATATCCATTAAGAAAATTGGAGGCATGCCTCCCTCCCTCCTTTTCTCCCCCATTGGATAACATGGCATCTCCACTTCTGCCGCTCAATACAACAGGATAACATGTTATTTATTTGTTGCTATTTGATACCACCATGTTACCAAGCAGGACTTGTTTTTGTTATGATTCCACTAGGTTTACGTAACCAAGTATAACACGCGATGTCCATAATGGAGTCCACCGAAGAGATGGCAGCGACTCATTTTTCAAAGACGCCCACAAATTCTTTCATGTAACGTGGAAAAATATATAGTTTTGGGTTGTTACAGAAGTCAAAAGCTTCTCACAATCCGCCTACATCTAAACAAAGCCTTTTGTTCTCAAATCTTCGAAGTCACTGTATAACATATTACAGATATAAAAATATAATCTATCGAAAAGAAATAATTGTATGCGTTATCCTTGAGGTACCGTGTTCTAATTCCACGTTAAGCGGTAATTAATTTGGTCATGAGATTATAAAGGAAGGGCCATTTTAAAATCACACATAAAAAACTATTACAATAAAATTTGGATTTAAACCTGAGCTATTTCGAACAGATTATAAAAGAAGGGTGATTTTAAGGGCATGGATCAACTCATGAAGCAGCTGTGGAGCGCATTGAACAAAGGCAAGTTTCATTAGGACCAGGCCCATGGGTTAGGGCATGCTGATTTTAATTTTAAATACCTCTAGCATTTATTTCCAGCATGAGAAGCGGGACTATTTCAGATCTTCCCTGCTGGTCAAGAATGAGGTACGAGGTTTGTTTATAGTTTTCGTGGCATTTGCTATTTCTTATGGTCATTCTTTCTGCTAGAAGATGGAATTACAAGTTATATAAGCATATATTACATATTAACTTATATAAGCATATATTACATATTTGATTGTACTAGAAGCACAATTATTGACTAGGTAAGAATGTGGTTTTCCTATCTTTCATTTTTTATTGTACTCAAATCATAATTATTAATTTGGTAAAAATGTAGTTTTACTAGCTTCTATTTTTTATGGTTTAGTAGGAAATATACTTTGGTTAAGGTTTTTTTTCCTATTGTATGTTCGGTGTTGGGTTGTGCCTTTAGGTTTTGGTTATAATGAAATCTCAAGTGGGTTGGGGTTTGGAAAGTCATTTCCCAATTTTTTTAGGTTTATCTAGTTCAATGATTTTTATAATGATTTTTTAGTCTTTCAAGCCTTCCGGTTGGGTTTTTCAATGATTCTTTTCAATGGTTTTTTGCAATTTTCATTTGGTATGCATTTTTATGAGCATCGGTGAAAATATATGTTCATTTCTTTTCTTTTCAATGGGCCCTTTGATGCATCTTAGGACTCAAAACCTTCACTTTGAAAATGCACTTTGATTTCGAATTCATATGGCAAATCTCAGAGATTTTATTTGGTTTTTCTTGGCTTTCTTTAGTCTATGCAAACATTATTTGAATCTAGACTTGCTAATTTTGTTCTTATTCTCTATAGATCTCGAGAACCCATGAAAATTCTTAGGACCTTGCAAAGACATGAAGAAACTATGCAAAGTAATGACATGTCCCTTAGAACATTTGAAAAATAGAGAGGAGAATTTGAATCATTCAGTCATTATTACTAGAAAGTACCATTGAAGCAAATGAGCTAAAACAATTGTTGAGATGCATAACATAGAATGCAAAATGAGGTTTTTTTTTTGCTACTTCAGTGTTCGAGCACCTCAACTTTTGTGCCCTTCCTTTCAAAATTTTCATTCTTTTTTACCATGTGATTGAAGATTCCACGTCCCCTCTCAACCCTATAATTCACACATTACTAGTGTGCTATGTGATTTTCTAGTCCATCTCCCTCTAGAACCCAACTATTATCATGTTCACACCTTACAACTCCTACAAAGTCATTGGGGGCCTTTCTACCATGCCTTGCAACTATACCTTGCCACACACTAGATATTATGTTTCGTCACCCAATTTGTGAAACACTTCCCATGTTGTGGAAGCTTTCCAATAAAAATATTCATTTCAAACTATAAATTCTCATTATGCCACTATCCGGCCTTGACTTCCAACTTCTCTTCCACTCAATAGTTTCTATCATCTCATTAGGGTTTAGGTTTTGTGTAATCCATGGGCCTTTTCTATCCAATTATAGCTAAAATGCCTTTCTAATTTCATCTACAAAGAATTTTAAACTCAATTTTACTTAAGAACTAACAACAATGTATCATGACCGTTTTGAATGTGCATAAACTGAAATAACAATAAATGTGGGGGCACTCATACACCTAGGGGTTGGATAACACCTTATGATATAGAGAAATGGAGGAAGACATCTCCATGAATAATAACTTAGAGTTGGTTAAAATGGCTTTATATTTGTCCACGTTTGCAAGTTTCTCCATGTCATTGTAATTATAGCTTAAAATTATAACATTTTGGAAACATTTGACAAAAAAACCTAAATTGTTTTTTAAAAATAAAAAATAAAAATAAACCTTTTAACTTTTTGTTGTTGTTGTTGAAAAAATAGAGTTTAATTGATTAATGATTTAAGAAACAAATAAAACTCAGTGGGAAAACTCATCATAACTCACTTTTCAAACCAGTAGAGAGGAAAATCATCACTTAGTGAGGACAAGAATCAATCACATATCATGTGAATACAAATTCATTTTAGTTACCAATTTTACGAATAAAAGTAATTATAAAAATAAAATACTTGCCTAGCCATATAAATTAAATGTTTGGTAAACACAGATAGGCATCAAAACACTTATCTCTATGATATATCTCACATCCCCCCCCAAAAAAAATCAAACTGTAAATATTACAATACCATGGGTTACTAATACAACATGCCTAAGAAACCATAACTCATGTTCATATGTCATTTTTTTTAAGTATGTGGATATGCATCTAGATTTTGGAAGAGGGTTTCCAGAATAATATTCATAGTAGTATACAAAAATTAATGGTTGAGATTTGCCTCCAACATAGTTATGCCTTTTTAATCCTTCTAATTAAATTGATTAATTAAAAAAATGTTATATGAAAAAGTGTCATATTAAGTGAGTGATGTTTTTTTGAGCATGTGGTATTGATAACTTGTGGTATTGGGCACATAAGTGTAGAAATATGGTGATATAATTACAACTACTCAAGAATTTTTAATCTAAATCAAGAGACACAATTCTACTCTACTGATCTACGAAATTCAATTCACAATTTAGAACAACAATATTAGACATGCAATAAGAAGTAACACACATGCATAGTATTTTTTCTAAAGGAACCCAACTGGGGAAACCCCTTAAGCCTTTTTGCATTAATCAAATGAATAGAGATGTATCACAATTTCTTGTCTGCATTGAGTACAACCTGCAAGTGAATAACCAATCTCTCTACTCAATGAAAATCTTTGACCTAGACTTAGTCAATTTATGCCTCTGCTTGAGACTCTATTTCCTAGCACAATTCCTAGAGAAGTAGCCCATATTTTTGAGGAATTTTCGTCCAATTGATTGTGCAATTCCCAAGGTTTGATCCTTTGACTGCATACAACACCTGTACACTCAAACTAGTTTACAACTCCTTGCTACACTGTCTTGGAATATCCACCACAACTGGGAACTCGAATTCTCTGCATGAACTAGTTCTTTTAAGCTGATTGTTCAGTTAACTAGATGACCACTAAGTTAGACTATTGTCCCATTGCACAATTGACCTTCCACTAGTTCCTCCAACTGTTAGAACTAGTTTAACGGAACACAACTAGATATAATTGAACTAGATTACTAAAATTTAGCAATCGCACATGCTTAATTGAACTCCAAGTCTATAACATGAATTTACTAAGCTAACTGAGTGACAAGAGCCATGTCACACAAGCTAACTACATCCAAGTTGCTTTCTAATGTGGAAATTCAAATTTTCTCAATTTGACCAAGGCAAAGTCAAATTGAGACTTTATTGCTGCACTTCTCAACACTCCCTCTCAGTAAGAAAGGGATTATCAACCAACCCTATCCTACACCTTTGGAACTCAAACTTCCCTCTTAACAAAGACAAGATGTCAATATCTTGTTCCTCTTGTATAATTTTCATTGTAGATCACCTGATATATGTAATTTCCTAAAGCATAATACTAGATCTACTTATACCATAAACTTTGCAGAAGCTTAAATAGATATGAGCATCATAAAGCATGAAAAAATATAACTGAGAACGAGAAGTAATCAACCATAACACAGAAGATATATCACTGGGGAAAGCACCAGCCTAAAACCCCAATTCTGTATTATCATACAAGTGGAAATCTTGTTCAAGTTACAAAAAGAATTAGCTCTCAAGCTATCCTGATCTCTATGCACTCAAACAACACAGCTCATAGACTCAATAGACATAGAATATATCTTCCTTAAGCACTCCAAGCCTCCTATTTCCTTGCACAGTTTTGATTGGGGTCCAATGATATCACATGTGTGAATTGGCCTCATCACACTCACTGTAACCTCAGGTCCAACTGCGCAATCCATAAGGAATAATATTCCTTCTGCATGCAATGAATATTCACCAAGGAATATCCTAGCAACTAATAGTACATTGTCCCTCCATCTGATATCAACTGGGTCTCTGATTGAACTGACATGCATGAGTTATCCATGAGTGAATACTCAGTTATCTGAATTATAGTAGTTACATGCATGCAAGTATTAAATAACTGAACTCTCATTAATTTAACAAACTGTTAAATTAATCTTACTGGACTTGACTAAGTTAAACTAAGTCAACTAATTACAACTCATCCTTATCTCTTTAACTAAAGGTTAAATTCCTCAATTAATGGAGAAACTGTTGCATGTGCTCACATAGACTTCAAGTTTGATTTTCCTTAACTAATTAACTCAAGATGAATTAATTAATTAATTTTCAAACTACTGTTGATATCAAATTCGAATTTTACTTCCTATGTTTAGTCTAGGGACTGACTAAAATAAGAAGGGATCTCAAAATTCTATTTTTAGAAAAGTTATTTTTAGCACTTTCACTTTTCACCCATTGTAGCTAAGATCTCCAATGGCTAAAATGCTATTTACAGTAGTGCTATTTTTAGCATTTCTTGTTGCACATTTCAACACTCCCTCTCAGCAAGAAAAGGATCATCAGTAACCCTGATCCTATCTCTGTGGAACTCAAACTTGCATTTTGACAATGCCTCAGTCAAAATATCTACATCCTGCTCCTCGGTTGAAACATAGTGCAACATCATGATCTTCTTGACCACACAGTCCCGTAGATGATGGTAACAGATATCTATATGCTTGGACCTATCATGAAACACTGGATTCTCAGAGAGTTTTATTCAACTATGATTATCACAGTATATCATCGTAGGATCCATCATTTGACCAAACAATCCCACCAGAATCTTCTGCATCCAAATGGCCTTGCATGTTGCCTGACTAGCAGCCATGTATTCAGCCTCTGCTGAGCTAAGTGCAACTGATCTCTGTTTCTTGCTATACCAAGAAACTACAGCTAAACCAAGGTTGAAGATTCCTCCAGAAGTGCTCTACCTGTCCGATAGAATACCAGCCCAATCAGCATCCATGAAGCCTTGCAGCTTCACTCCCTTTGTCTGTCTGTACCATAATCTGTATTGTGTAGTGCCTCTGAGATATCTCAGCACATGCTTCGCTACCTTCCAAAATAGCTTGGTAGGCTAAACCATAGATTGACTCAGTTAGTTCACTGCAAAGCATAAGTCAGGTTGTGTGTTCACCAGATACATGAGTGAACCCACCAGCTGCTGATAAACAGTAGCAGCTACTACCTCACCTGAAGTAGCATCCTCCTTCCTCTAGTTCCCAGCTAGAGGAGTCTGCATGGGCTTGCACTTCTCCATGTGAAAGCGCCTAAGTATCTCATTGGCATACTTGCCTTGAGACACAAATACTTCCCCATCTTTCTGCCACAATTCCATGCCTAGAAAGTAGTGCATGAGGCCCATGTCCTTCATCTCGAACTCTCTTGCAAGGTCCTCCTTGCATGACTGTATCAACTCCTCATCACCTATCAAAATTAGATCATCGACATAAAGTACAATAATTAAGGGCTTACCATCTACAATGATGTGGTATAGTTTTGCATCTGCTTTACTCTTGGTGAAGCCCAACCCGGTGAAATAGCTGTTGATCCTAGTATACCAAGCACGGGGTGCTTGCTTTAGCCCATACAGTGCTCGCTTGAGTCGGTAGACATGCGACTCGTGATCGAAGGTCTCAAATCCTTCAACCTGCTCAATGTATACCTCTTCCTCAATCTTCCCATTGAGGAACGTCGTCTTCACTTCCATCTGATGGATCTTCCAACCCATCTGAGTTGATAGAGCTAGCACCGATCTGATAGATGAGTACCTTGCTACGGGAGCAAAGGTCTCATCGTAGTCGATCCCCTCGACCTATGAGAAACCTCAAGCAACAACCCTTGTCTTGTGTTTCTCAACACTACCATCAGCTGCCTGCTTTACCTTGTAAAGTCATCAGGAAATAACCACTGACTTGTCCCCAGGTCTAGGGGCAACATCCCACACATTGTTCTGTATGATAGAATCGTACTCTTCTATCATTGCATCAACCCAGACTGGTTGTTGCATTGCCTCCTGAAAAGAAGAAGGTTTGGTCGCTACACACTCCTCAACCAGGGCTATGTAGCCAGTGTATCTCTTGGGAGATCTCCTCTGTCTGCGATGAGAGGATGGCTACCCCACATTCTCTCTCGCATCCTGCATCAATCTGTCATCTTTTCGCAAACTTTTCTGCCCATCTCTGGAAGACTCTCCAACAGTGGTGATCTCCACTACTAGATCCTCTGCATGTGGCTGATCCACATCATCAGGAGGCTCCTCCTCCTTTAGAACTAAAAGTTCCTCATCACCATGCAACTTGAGCTCCCTCTCAAGTGACACTCGCATGGCTCTCTACTCGTCGAACTTCAGATCCCTACGCACTACGGTCCTCTGACTGGTAGGCAGAAACACACGATAGTTGTGGGGTGTATTTGTGTACCCCACAAGTATCCCCAACTCAGCTGTTGGGTCTAGCTTCTTCCGAGCATCTTTGGTCACATGACAAAAAATTGGTGATCCAAAGATATGGAAGTGACTCACATCTGGTCGGTTTTGTGAAAAATCCTCCATAGGTGTCTTCATCCCCAAAACACGATGAGGACTTCTATTCTGAAGATACACTACAGTATTGCATGCCTCAGCCCATAGATGAAGTGATAGGCTTTGGTCATGCAACATTGCTCGAGCTGCTCCCACAATAGATCTGTTCTTCCTTTCGACCACCCCATTCTATTGTGGGTTATGAGGTGCCATCAGTTCCCGTTTAATTCCTTCTGCAACATAGAAGTCTTTAAATTGCTGGAAATATACTCTCCACCATTGTCGCTACGCAAGGCTTTTACTTTCTTCCCAAATTCTTTCTCTGTGGAGGCTTTAAACTCACAAAACCTCAAGAAGGTTTGATCCTTATTTTTCATAAAGTAGATCCAACATCTACAAGAAAAATCATGAATGAAAATAACATAGTACCTTTGTTTAGTGGTGGAGGTTGTAGAGAATGGTCCACATACATATGAGTGAACGCGCTCTAGGATTGCTCCAGCTCTACTATCCCGATCCTGAAAGGAAGCTTTCACATACTTACCTAGGGTGCATCCTTTGCATGTGTCTGTTTGCTCCAGTTTTCCCTTGGGTAAGCCTGTAGAAATTTGTTGCATGATCTTCGAGGCCCCATGATGCAAGTGGCCTAGTCTCCTATACCATAGCTCGCCAACATCTTGGCTTTGTACCACCTCTGCTTTGGAACTCAATGCAGCACAGTCATCTACCTCCAACTTGTAGAGATTCTTTACTCGAATCCCTATTCGCTTGGTCTGTCTGGTGCTGATATGCCTCAGGAACACTTTCCTTTACTAAAGACTACATCATAGCCTTTATCTTCTAGCATAGCAACAGACAGAATATTATTTTTCAAACCCGATACATATTTAACAGCAGATAGGGTGAGAGGAGCACCATGCTCCCTCTGAAACACAACTGTACCTTCACCTGAGACACAGTATTTTCCATCATCGCTCATCTCGATCCGTATCTGGAGATCCTTCTCCTCCAATGTACTGAAAAGATTCTTGTCACCCGACATGTGGAAAGAAGCTCCACTGTCTAGGTACCAAACACATCCCACCATGGATGAAACCATGCATGCGATAAGCGAGAAATCCAGCTCAAATTGTGAAGCTAATACATCACCATCAGATCCCTTTGAGGAACCCTTTCTTAGATTTCTTCTGTGGACAATTCATAGCATAATGGCCCACTTCATGATAGTGAAAGCATCGCACCTTCGACTTGTCAACCTTCTTCCCACCATGAGAAGATTTGTATTGGGACGCCTTCCCTTTCCGTTTCTTAGCTTTACTCGCTAAATCTATATTTTCTTCATCATCTTGTTTTGATGAAGATCCATCCCTGCTGCTCTCCTTATCTCCTCCTGAATTAGGTCCGACCAAAGTCGTTCCCAACCTAGTAGTTTATATCTTCCATTAACCGAGCCGTGGTAGCTATGCTAGCTCTTTGGAAGACTGAGGAGTGCTAGACTCACCATTTCGTCATCAGTAGTGATGACCCCTACACTTGCAAGCTCATCCCTATAGGTGGTGAGCTTGTTCAGGAATGTAGAGATTGTGTTGCCCTTTTCACACTTGATCTTGCGAAGTTTGTGCTTCAGCACTAGCTTCCTCTGATCACTGCTATTCTGATAAAGATCTTTCAATGTTTTCCACATCGAAAAAGCAGTTTCCTTCCCATGGATGCTTGAGACAATGTGATCTCGAACTCCCTCCAGGAGGATTCTCCTTGCTCTAGCCACACACTTTTTCCATTCCGCCAGTTAAGTAGCATCAGTCGACTTCTGGACTTCTTGATCAATGAAGTCATTAAGGCTGTTATCTTCCAACACTGCCTCCATGCGATCCTTCCAGGCTATATAATTCGAACTGCCATCAAGGGCATATTCAAGTCTTAAACCACTGAATTCCATCAGTGAAATAGATGTGATAAGAACTCAATTCAATATTCAGAACCAAACTTCGAACTTCTCCTGCTTGTATACTATTCTTCCTTAATCACCTTTGCTCCGATACCATGTAGAATTTTCACTATAGATCACCTGATATATGCATTGTCCTAAAGCATAATATTAGATCTACTTCTACCATAAACTTGTGTAAGCTTAAATAGATATGAGCATCATTAAGCATGAAAAAATATAACTGAGAATGAGAAGTAATAAACCATAACATAGAAGATATATCACTGGGGAAAGCACCAACCTAAAACCCCAACTCTTTATTATCATACAAGTGGAAATCTTGTTCAAGTTACAAAAAGAATTAGCTCTCAAGCTATCCCGATCTCTCTGCATTCAAACAACACAGCTCACAGACTCAATAGACATAGAATATATCTTCCTCAAGCCCTCCAAGCCTCTTATTTCCTTGCACAGTTTTTATTGGGGTCCAATGATATCACATGTGTGAATTGGCCTCATCACGCTCACTGTAATCTCAGGTCCAACTGCGCAATCCATAAGGAATAATATTCCTTCTACATGCAATGAATATTCACTAAGGAATATCCTAGCAACTGATAGTACACTGTCCCTCCATCTGATATCAACTAGGTCTTTGACTGAACTGACATGCATGAGTTATCCATGAGTGAATACTCAGTTATCTGAATTACAGTAGTTACATGCATGCAAGCATTAACTAACTGAACTCTCATTAATTTAACAAACTACTAAATTAATCTAACTGGACTTGACTAAGTTAAACTAAGTCAACTGATTACAACTCAATATTACAACTCATCCTTATCTCTTTAACTGAAGGTTAAATTCCTCAATTAATGGAGAAACTGTTGCATGTGCTCACATAGACTTCAAGTTTGATTTTCCTTAACTAATTAACTCAAGATGAATTAATTAATTAATTTTCAAACTGCTGTTGATATCAAATTCGAAATTTACTTTCTATGTTTAGTCTAGGGACTGACTAAAATAAGAAGGGATCTCAAAATGCTATTTTTAGAAAAGCAATTTTTAGCACTTTCACTTGTCACCCATTGTAGCTAAGATCTCCAATGGCTAAACTGTTATTTATAGCCCGACTATTTATAGCAGTGCTATTTTTAGAATATTTTATTTTTAGCATTTCTTGTTGCACATTTCAACACCTCAGTCGGAATGTATTGTAGCAACATTACCCACCTCTACACAAAATATCGTAAATGATGATACCAAATATCTATATGCTTGGATCAATTGTGAAATACCAGATTCTTGGAGAGATTAATGCAACTTTGATTATCACAATAGATCACAGTTGGATCCATCACATGACTAAATATTCCCACAAGTATCTTTCTCATCCAGTTCACCTCACATGCTGCTTGACTTGCAGCCATGTATTCTGCTTCTGCCGAGTTGAGCATCAAAAATATTTTCTTCCTGTTGTTCTAGGAAATAGTTGTGGACCCAACACTGAAAATTCTACCTGATGTACTCTTTCGTTCAAATGGACTCCTTCCCCAATCTACATACGTGAAGCGACACAAATTCACTTCCTCTATCCATATGTACCATAAACCACGCTGGGTAGTTCCTTTGAGGTACCATAAAACATGCTTGGCTACCTTCCGATACAATTTGGTCGGCCTAACCATAGCTTGACTCAGCTAGTTGATTACATAGCACTTATATGGTCATGTGTTCAAAAGATACATTAGTGAACCCACTAACTGCCAGTGAATGGTAGCTTCCATCTCTTCACCTAAAGTGGCAGTCTCCTTCGTCTAGTTGGTCACTAGAGGTGTCTCCATGGGCTTACAACTCTCCATGCAGAATGTCTACAATATCTCATTGGCATACTTGCCTTGAGACACAAGAAATTCCCCATCACCTTGTCACACTTCCAACCCGATGAAGTAGTGCATGAGACCCATGTCTTTCATCCCAAATTCCCTTGTAAGATTCTCCTTGCAAGAGCTGATCAACTACTCATCACCTATCAATATTAAATCATCAACATATAAAACAATGATAAGAAATTACCTTATACCAAAATATGATAGAGGTTCACATCTGCTTCACTTTGTGTGAAGTCCAAACGAGTGAGATAATTTTTGATCCTAGTGTACCAAGCACGAGGTCCCTGTTTGAGACTGTACAATGCTCACATGAGTCTGCAAACATGAGAATCCCAATCATGTTGGGTGTGTGTTATATTCTTTCCACGACTAGCCCCATGTGCGGGGGGGGAATAGCCCCCCTGTTCATTGCGTCGGCCGCAGTAGGGGGGTTACAGGGGGGGCGGTAGCCCCCCTTCTCGGGGGGCTTGAGGGGGTTGGTAGCCCTTTTTTTTGGACCCTATATTAGATGGGTGAACCCACGTATGGTTTTTTGCGTGGTTTTCGCACATTGTTTTGGGCATGATTGTTTTCTGCCGATTGTATTTTGTAGATCCAATCAAGGGAACTACATTTATGTTCTAATACAGGGTTAATGGATTGGGGGTTATGGATGCTTCAACATGTATGTATATATATATATATATCTATATCTATCTATCTAATCTAGGATATATAATGAAAAAACAATCTCGAAGTCCCAGTTTTGGGATCTAGGGGAAAATCTTTGTGTATATCTGTTTTATGTTTTATGCTCTTGCCATTGTTTATTTTCTGTTTTTAGAATTTGTATGCGGCTAATTTATGTATGGGGTTAAAACCTACGTTTGGTATTAGAGTTGTTTTGGCTTCAAGGAGACAACCTTTTCTGCTGAGGGGTTTTGCTCGGCCCTATGGTAGACCTTATTCAGTGGGAGATTTGCGAGATCGATTCTTGTGGTAAAAGAAGATGGCGAGCAGTGGAAAGATAGAGATCGATAAATTTAATGGTCAAAGTTTTGAGTTATGGAAACTCAATATGGAGGATCTGCTGGTGGATAAAGATCAATGGATCGCGGTAGATCCATGTACTAAACTAATGACAATATCAGCTGAACACTGGGCGAAGCTGGATCGAAAGGCAAATACCATAATGCAATTGTGTATCTTAGATTCATTATTGTTAAATGTATCAGGGGAAGCTTTAGCGAAGGCTTTGTGGGACAAGTCAGGGACTTTGTACCAATATAATTCTGTAGTGAATAAAATATTCCTACGAAAAAAGTTGTATAACTTGAGGATGAAGGATGGAGACTCAGTGACAGAGCATTTGAATGCCTTTAATACTATGTTAAGCCAGTTTTTATCTCTTGATATAAAAATTTCAAATGAATAAAAGTGCATCAATTTGTTGTGTTCTCTATCAGATTCATGGGATAGTCTGGTTGTTGCAATAGGCAGCAATGCGACTGCCTTACAGTTTGATGAAATAGTCTCATTCTTACTGTCGGAGGAGATGAGATGGAAAAATATGAAGGGCTAGAATGTTTATGCCTTGTCTGTACGATGATGGTCTGAGAACAAAAGAAAAAATAAATTCTCAAATGGGAGATCTAAATCTAAAGGGAGATCTAAATCTCCAGGAAAACCTATAATGGCATGCTAGAAATGCGAAAAACAAGGGCACTTCAAAAAGGACTATAGATCTAAAGCTCTTGAGAAAGGAAAGGGATCTGATGATGCTCCTTCTACAGAGGTGAAAACCACCTTAGATGAAGGTGGGGATATGTACTTGGCTTATTCTTCAAGTACACATGTAGATCATGAGGAATGGTTGATTGACTCAGGTGTATCCTTTCACTTCACTCCCCACAAGGAGTGGTTCTATGAGTATGATAAATATGATGGTGGTGATGTCTTCTAAGGGGATGACAGGAAAAATAGAATCATTGGTCATGGAAAAGTCAAGTTGAAGTTGCAAGGTGGAAGGATTAGAACACTTTTGGGTGTTTTTCATATTCCTGCATTCGCCAAAAATCTGATTTCTGTAAGCAAGATGGATGATGCAGTTGTATAAACAGTGTTCAAGAAAGATACTTGCAAGATGTTTTGGGGAGCCTTGGTATTGATGCAGGGTGTTCAGATTGGAACTCTGTACAAGCTTCAGTGTAGCACTGTTATTGATGGGTGCAACAGTTTTGTGGTTCCTGAAAGTGGAGTAGAAAATCTAGTGTTCTATAGAGAGAAAACCATGCTATGGCATCAAAGGCTTGAACATGTTGGAGAGAAGGGGATTCAAATACTTCATGGTAATGGTATGGTAGAAGGTATTTCTAATTTCTCTTGAGATTTTGATTTCTATGAAAATTGTGTATATGGGAAGCAAAACCAAACGAGTTTCCCCTCTCATGCTAAGAGGGCGAAACAAATATTAGAGCTTGTGCACAATGATGTGTTTAGACCTATGTCGGTTCCATCACTAGGTAAGTCTGTGTATTATGTATCATTTATATAATATTTCTCAAGGAATACATGGATATATTTCCTCATGAATAAATTTGAAGTCTTTGATAGGTTTAAAGAATTTAAGGCTCTAGTGGAAAACCAGACAAAGAAGAAGATAAAGGTGTTGAGGATAGATAACGGTGGAGAGTTTTGGAAGAAGGAATTTGAAGAGTTCTATAAGAAGTGTGGTACATCACGACAAAAGACTACTCCATACACACCTCAACAAAATGGAGTTGTAGAAAGAATGAACAAGACGTTGATGGAAAAGGCAAGAAGCATGCTCAGTGTCTCGGGTTAGGATAGGAATTCTGGGCAGAGGCGGTGGAGACTGCATGTTACCTTGTCAATAGATCACCTTCATTAGCGTTGGAGGATAAGACTCCATAAGAGGTATGGGTTGGTAAGGAACCCTCTCTTTCACATATTAGGGTATTTGGATGTGATGCATATGTACATGTTCCAAAGGACAAAAGAACCAAGTTGGATAGTAAATATGAAACGTTCATCTTTATTGGGTATAAGGATGAATTAAAAAGTTATAATCTTTGGAACCTAGAAACAAGGAAGGTTGTGTACAACCACGATGTGGTGTTTAGAGAGGTAAAAGATGTTATTAAACATGAAGTCCTACCAAAGGAACCTGAGAAGATAGAGTTTGATCTAAAGGAGGAGGAATCAGACTCTACAACAGAAGATGAATCAGAAGATGAAGAGCCACAAACTCCTGTTGTGAGAAGATCAGTTCGAGAAAGAAGGCAACCATAAAGGTATAGTCCAGCTACTTTTTGTAGAATTTTGCTTTATATATTATTGATGATAATCCCATAACTATCAGGGAATCAATAGATTCAGAGGATGGCAAACTCTAGAAAGAGTCCATGGTTGATGAAATGGCATCTTTGCACAAAAGTGAGGCTTGGGATCTGGTGGAGTTGTCGTCTGGAAGGAAACCCATTAGCAACAAATGGGTGTTTAAGAAGAAGATGAATGCAAAAGGTAAGGTGGAGAAATAAAAATCTTGGTTGGTAGAAAAAGGTTATTCCTAGGTGTCGGAAGTTGATTTTGGTGATATTTTTTCTCCTGTTGCCAAGGCAGCTTCTATTAGATTACTTTTATCTATTGCTGCTCCTTTTGATTTTGAGGTAGAACAGATGGATTTGAAGACATCATTTCTTCATGGTGATCTAGAAGAAGAGATCTACATGAAGCAACTTGAAGGCTTTGCGGTGAAGAGTAAGAAGGAACTAGTATGCAAGTTAAAAAAGTCTTTGTATGGGTTAAAACATTCACCAAGGATGTGGTATCAGAAATTTGATACATATATACGAGGACTTGGCTTCACCAAAAGGAAATCATATCACTATGTGTATTTTAAATTAATTGGTTACCGTGTTATTTATTTGGTCTTGTATGTGGATGATATGTTGTTGATTGGAAATGACAAAGAAATTATCTAGGAATTGAAGACCCAATTATCCTCCAAATTCGACATGAAAGATCTTGGTGCTACAAACTATATTTTGGGCATGGAAATTAAACGAGATTGGGAAAAAAAGAAGCTTTGGTTAAACCAAAGGAAATATGTCGAGACAATATTGTAGAGATTTAATATGCATGATAGTGAACCGATGAAGGTTCTTATTCCTGTCAGTGTAAAGTTATCTGTTGAATAGTGTCCCAAGACACAAGAAGAGGAAGAGGACATGTCCCATGTTCCATATGCAAGTGCAGTAGGTAGCCTGATGTATGAAATGGTCTGTACTAGACCAGACATTTCACATTCAGGGGGAGTATTGAGAAGGTTTATGTCAAAACTAGGGAAGGAGCATTAGACAACAGTGAAGCGGGTTTTTAGGTATTTGCATGGTACTAGTGAGTATGGTCTGTGCTACCAAGGAAGACTAGGATTGGATAGAGTTTTAGAAATCCATGGATTTTTTGATGTAGACTGGGCTGGAGATATTGATCAAAGAAGATCTACAAGTGGGTATGTATTTAACCTGTTTAGAGGTGCAGTTAGTTGGATGACCAAGAGATAGTCTATAGTGGCACTTTCAACTAAAGAGGTAGAATACATGGTAATTACTCATGCAATAAAGGAAGCAATTTGGTTGCAAGGATTGTGTTCAAGTATGGGGTTAGTACAACGAGATATAAGGATAGACTGTGACAACCAAAGTGCAATTTTCACGACAAAGAACTCTGTTTATCATTCAAAGACAAAGCACATTGATGTTCAATATCACTTTGTGAGAGATATGGTTGAGGACAAAAAGGTGGTGCTGGTAATGGTGGACACTTTGAAGAATGTTGTAGATGCATTGACAAAGTCTGTGAGCATTGAGAAATTTTCTTGGTGTAGACAAACAATGGGCGTCGCAGGGTTGGACCAATGACTAATCTCTCTGTGGGTTGTGGCCCCTCATGGAAAGAAAACAACAAGTGGGAGAATTTTGGGTGTGTGTTATATTATTTCCACGACTAGCCCCATGTACCTATGGGGTCTGGGGCTGTGCCTCAGGGATTTTTTTTTTTGGACCCTATATTTGGTGGGCGAACCTACCTATGGTTTTTTGTGTGGTTTTTGCACATGGTTTTGGGTATGATGGTTTTCTACCCATGGTATTTTGTAGATCTGGTCAAGGGAACTATAGTTATGTTCTAATCCAAGGTTAATGGATTGGGATTTATGTATGATTTGACATGTATATATATGTATTGTAACATTGAAAGGAATATAATGAAAAATTAATCTGGTAGTCCTGGTTTTGGGATCCAAGGGAAACTCTCTGTGTATATCTGGTTTACGTTTTATGCTCTTGCCATTGTTTATTTTCTGTTTTTAGAATTCGTATGCAGGTCATTTTTGTATGGGGTTAAAACCTACAAATCAAATGTCTTAAAACCTTATGGTTGCTCTATGTACACCTCCTCCTCAATAACACCATCGAGAAATGTTGTTTTTACATCCACATGGTGGATCTTCCACCCAATCTGCACAACTAGTGCAAGAATTGATCTAATGGATGAATACCTTGCTCCAAGAGCAAAGGTTTCCTCATAGTCAATTCCCTCAACTTGAGAGAATCCGTTGGACACAAATTTGATGTTATACTTCTCTATGCTTCCATCTTCTACATGCTTAACCTTAAAGATCCATCTATAATGATGCCAGCCTGAGCTGCATATACCCCAATGATCTAGTCTAAGCCCCATATACCTATAGTATGCAAATAAAATTGCATATCACACTATGTGTGTCCTAGGAATTTCCAATATTCCTTGAAAAGTAAAACCTTCACTTAATCAAGGTTTATGGTTCCTTAAATAAACTCTATGCGGAAACATTTCATTTGACTCTCCAAAGTCTAAAATTTAATAACCCTTTAAGCGAAACCTTATATGACCCTTCATAACCTTTAGTTAATTCTTACTACCCATGCATATTAACCATACCATGGTCTTTAGGCTTTGGTTAAACTCAACTTAACCCATAATACCTTAACCTCGCTTATTTCTATTATAATTCCCATATAATAGAAATATTTCATAAACCACACTTAAACCTTACCTTTCCTCCATTCTTCAAACCTTTGCACATACATCGATGCTCTCCTTAGCTCGTTAAATCTCCATTGTCGATCTCATTCCTCGATCCGACAGTTATCGCATCACTCGATTGCCAACTAGCTTAGCTAATCTCCACCATTGATCTGTCTCATCCGATCCAACGGCTATCGTGTCATCTACTCACCAACAAACTTGGCTGATCACCACTGTTGATCAATCCCACTCGATCCAACGGTTATCGTGCAATCTCGCACAGATCTTTGCACGACCAATATTAGATTGGAAGCACGCGAGAAAAGTGGTTTTCTCTCTTCATCGTTTTCTACATATTAGCCGCTAAAGGTAATTGTGTGAAATTTTGAAAGGCCACTTACCACCTTTAGGGAACGCACGAAACTGATTACCCCTTACGAATACCACTTTGTCCTTCTACTAACACGTGGTGTTAATCTTCGCCATTCATCTTCTTGACTTTATTTCGCATGACTTAATCTTATTCGTCTATCGCACACAATCTCATCCGTTGATCTGATGGATCCAATGGTTCCTGAACATTGTTACGTTCTTTTGGTTCTTAATCGCCCATTCGGATTTCTACCTATGTATTTTTCTTCACCTCATAATCTTCACTTATTATGATCTCGATCTCCGCTCATGCCTTTATGCTTCCTTCACCTTCGCTGTAACATTAAAGGCTTTCTCCAATACTGTCTGTGTGTAAAACCATAACACTCCTCTCTACACTTCCTCTCTGATTCTTCACACCTACAACCTATGTTATGCAGAATTACTCAAGTTCACACATAACTTATAATTCAAATACACATCACACAAACTCAGAATCAAGTTATCTGTATTAATAAACAACCATTACATAGGAATTTCTTCCTCTGCCTAATTTTCAATATTAGTGGCCTTTCCTTTCTTGCACGTAGGCCTAAATGACTGACTCTCTAACTCTTGACTGACTGACTAACTCTCTACCTGACTACTATGCCTTTTAGGCTTACATTTATACGAAAGGTTCTGTTTAACCAATTTTGGTTCAGATCCTTAATCTGCTGAACTAAATCCTCAATATCCTCTAAATCCACTTTTAACTCCAGTAATCCCTAAGAATCCTCTCTAGTTCCATGAATCATAACACCACTTTCTAGTCTAAGACTTATAATTGATTTCCAAATCTCTTGTCATCACTCATTATCACTCATGTTCTCCTACATTCGAGAGCATTTACAAATATCCTCACAATATTTAATTAATTCCTATTCTAGTCACTCAAAACAATAATAATTACATACATAGGAATCCAACTTCCTTGAAAACAAAAGACCCCCTAAGTTAACTAGAACATAATGAAATTTCTGAGCTGTATGCTCCTGCACCAGACTCCCAAGGTTAAAATAATCATGATCTCCTGATCATGTGCTTCCAACCTTTGTCTTCCTAGATCCCATACTTTGTTCTATAATTTGTCTTTGGTTGTTGCTATTGTTTGTTGTTGTTCTCTAGGTTTCCACACTTTATGTTGCTTTGCCCCACTAGCTATGCTTTCACAGTCTGTTGCTGTCTTTCTCTTTCTGCTGCTCCTTGGCCTTCTTACTGTTGCTTTCTTCTAAGGCACCTTCATCATCAATCTTATTATTCTTTTAATCTCTATGTCCAATTTATCTTTTGATTGATAATTACTTTGCCATTTATTGTTGTACTCTGCCCACTCATCTTCAAACTGTTGTTTGTTGTCTTCTCTTTGAAGTTGTTGGATTCTTATTACCACCCTTTCATCCTTACCCTCTTGTTGCTTTCCAAACAACCTCTGTTCAATATCTATATATTTACTTTCAAAAAGTAAATTTTCCTCTAATTTCCTTTGTACTTGATTCCTCTCAAATACATCACTATGTTGTTCATCAATTTCAGTGTATGTTCCTTCCTCTTCTTTCTTTAGTTGGCTGCTCATATGTGCCAAATTTTCTCTAGCATTTGCAACAAACTTGCACTCACAAAACAATTATTAAAATGAAAAACATAAGGCCTCAGTGCCTCTTCTTCCTTTAGAAACATTTCAATATGTTGCTCTGATTTTTCCTCCTCTATCAGCACATCAGTGTGCTAATTCAACCTCTTTAAAGAATTTTCTAAAGGACTCTTGAAACTGTAAGCAAGTATCTCTTCCACACCATCTACTTCATTGTTGTCTTTTTGTTCTTGTCCACTGTAGTGAACTGTTTCGTCTACAATCACACTGTCATACTCTAAGTTTTCCAGCAAATATTCCAACAATTCAATTTCTCTTTGACACTTCATAAGTACTTCATCATCAATTATAATTCCTGCATTTATACACAAATTATCAATTTGATAATTACAAGGTTCAATGGTCTCAACTGTTGCTTCACATATCAGCTCTTCAGACTGATTCTTATCTCCTTCTTTCATAAGAAATTGTTGTTGGATTGTAATAGCTTCGAACATCAATGTATTACTAAATTCTTTCTACTGCAATAATTCACTGTTTTTCCCATTTAAGGGACATTCTCCATCCTTCTTTACTTCAGAGTATTCATCTTCTAAAAGATACTCTTCCATACTTTTGACAGCTTCAAAAGACTTCTCATCCTCTGCAAAGCCTTCCTTTGATATTGACCAATCATCAGATGTCCTTTCTCCCTTTGCTAAATCTTTTGCATAGACTTATTCTCTCTTAACATCTTTCAGTAGGTGTCCTTCTTCTTCAGCACATTTTCCCTTGCTATCTCTCTGTAAACCTCCTTCAAGAGCTATCCTTGCCCCATCATCTACATTAATATTCTCCTGCATGTTGAAAAGTGTGCAACAAGAAATGCTTGTTGAGAATGCAACAAGATGATGGAGCTTAGTGAAAAGAGTCGCCTTCACTAAGTGGGACCGCAGGCAAATTATGGTGCAAGTTCTATTTTTGGATCCCAGCAGGGATGATCACAGCAGGAGTGACCACGGTAGGGATGATCATAGCAGGGAGTGACCACAGCAGGAGTGATCACAGCAGGAGTGATCAAAGTCTATTTTTAGACTGCTGTCAAAAATAGAAAAGTCAAATATTATTGTCTCATAATAATATTTGGACTATAAACTTGATCTTATTCTCTTGGAGCACTTCAGTTCGAGCTACGGATGTGGCACATGCAGCTGATAGAAGGAATCACGTGGTTTCTTATGTGTTAGTTGAGTTGTTGCATGCATGACTTCAGTTAGAACTCAATCAGTTGAGTTTGGTGGAGTTGATTGTAGAGTTAATGAAGTTGTGTTCAGTTTGACTTGGTTAAACTAGTTGTAATTAGTCTAACTGCAAATAGACTAATGATGAGTTTTTAAACTAATTATTAACTCATAATGAAACTATAAAATACATCAGTTAACTCAGCTGCATGTCAGTGCATGTTCAGTTCAGCAGGGACAGGTGTTAGAGGATCAGATTGCTATCAGTTGTGACTATAGTTGTGCATGATGATTTGCACAATCAAAGGGATTGAGTATGCCAATGAATTGGACAATACCAAGTATTATATCCTCTTCTCATGTCTTTCCCAGTGTGAGTGATTCTTTGGAGGTTAAATACGAGTTTGGTAAACCATTCTCATTCATTCTTGAGTAGGTATTGAGCTGTGGAGGCAAGAAAGTAGCAGGGGAGATTTGGAGATCAGATCTGAGCTGTATTGTGTGTAGCATGTGGAGATAGTACTGAGTACTTGTGAGGAGTATTGTACTATGTATTGTTACATGATTCAATCAATATAATATATAGATAGTTGGGGTTTTTAGTGAGATTCTTTCCCCGGGAAAATACTGTGTTGATATGTGTGATTGATGCTTCTATGTGCGCCTGTGAATGTTTCTACTTCTGTAAATTGATGATCAATGTAGAGGAGGTTATGTATTATGCATGTTTTCTGCAATAGTGTATAATCAGGATAATCTCTATTGAGTATGTGTTTATTATTCAAAATTTCTACACTGCATTTGTTCTTCATCTTTAACATTAATCAAATTCATTAGATTACCTCTCTGAGAAAATATTCCTTTGTTCTTCATGAGAATAAGTTCCCGATTTTCCATCTCTATGACAGCTTCAAATGACTGTCTTCTCTCATTAACTAACTCGTCCATCGACTCTTTCTACTGTAACCAGTGAAATTCTTCCTCTTCTGAGAAATTTTCTTTGTCACCTTTCACTTCAACATCTTCATCCATTCTGAAGACATCTTCATCGCAAAGTTTCTTTTCTCCTGCAATACCTGCAATCATACACAAACTAACAGTTTTAAAAACATAAGACCTTGTGGTCTCACTTGATGCTTCAGTCATCATATCTCCTTGTTGTCTTGAATTCTCATAATAATTAATAAGATCTTCCACAGATCTTTAGTCTTTATCTTCACCTAGAACTTCACCCTGTTCTGCTTCACAATTGGAAACTTCCATTTCCAACTCATTTTCTCTGAGTTTTTCCACCAGCCACTTCAATTGCCTCTATTATAGCCTTCTCTGTAACTTAGACCACTTCACTGCCTTTTTCCTCAAGACCCAACCTTGTCTTTGGTTTTCCTCTAGCAGCATCCTTAATACATCAAGTTGTGCTTTTAACTCTGGAATCTCCTTGTCACACTCCTCTTGACTCATTCTCTTGCCATTTACCTTGGCATCCTCCTTCTTCACTTTTCTTCTGTTGCGATCTTCCTTAGAACCTCTGTTATCTCTGTTATGACTATCAGTAATCATTTTCTTCTCTATCTTCATGAGTTCCTCAATCACTTACTATGAGTTTCATTAAAGCCTCTACAATAGCAAGTCCTCCTTGCTACCACTTACCTCACCAAGATTTTCTCTGTACTTGGTCTTTCGGCAAGCACTTGGTTCTTTATTCTCTCAAACCTCTTTGAGCACTTCTCTCTGCTCCTTCTAGGCCTCAACTCATCTACACCTTTTATGAACACAACTATCCTCTTGTATTTCAATCACAATGAAATACTAGGTTCTGACCACCTCTTCTTTCACTCAGAAATTCTTACCAGCTTCTTCATCCCTTAGCAATTATATCCACATCCTCTGTGGAATTTCCTTTATGATCTTCCTGTGAGATGCAACAAGACCTCTGCAGTAACAAGTCTCCTTCTTGCTACACATGCCTCACTAAGCTTCTCTCCTTTGAGCTCAGTCTTTTAGCATCTCTCTGGTCCTCTCCTCTGGAACCAATTGAGCACTCCTTGCTCTAGGTTGCTACAATCTTCTCACCTGCTATCTTCAAGACCTCTGCTTGATCTTGTTCTACCATTCACCTACACTTTGAATGGACTGTTCTCCGTTTCCTTTGCATCTACAAATTCTCCTACACTTTATCTCTGTGTGCCTACTATTTGTCAAATTTAAAATTTGATCTTTTCTTTCCTACATACACACCTTCACAACATAACTCTGTTTTAAGTTTTCTTAAAGAATTCTTACACACAGAATTTCCTTGTTTGGCTCTGATACCAAATGATGCCAGCCTAAGCTGCATACACCCCAATGATGCAATCTAAGCCGCATATACCTATAATATGAAAATAAAATTGCATATCACACTATGTGTGTCCCAGGAATTTCTAATATTCCCTGAAAAGTAAAACCTTCACTTAATTAAGGTTTAAGGTTCCTTAAATAAACTCTATGATGAAATGTTTCATTTGACTCTCCAAAGTCTAAACTTTAATAACCCTTTAAGTGGAACCTTATACGACCCTTCATAACCTTTAGTTAATTCTTATTACCCACACTTATTAACCATACCATGGTCTTTAGGCTTTGGTTAAAGTCAACTTAACCCATAATACCTTAACCCCACTTATTTCTATTATAATTCCCATATAATAGAAATATTTCATAAACCACACTTAAACCTTACCTTTCCGCTATTCTTCAAACCTTTGCACATACATCAATGTTGTCCTTAGCGCATTAAATCTTCAACGTCGATCTCATTCCTCGATTCGACGGTTATCGTGTCACCCAATTGCTAACTAGCTTATCTGCTCTCCACTGTTGATCTATCTCATCCGATCCAACGGCTATTGTGTCATCCGCTCACCAACAAACTTGGCTGATCACCACCATTGATCAATCCCACTCAATCCAATAGTTATCGCACAATCTCACATAGATATTTTCACGACCGATATTAGATTGGAAGCACACAAGAAAAGTGGTTTTCTCTCTCCATCGTTTGCTACGTGTCAACCACTAAAGGTAATCACGTGAAATTTTGAAAGACCGCTTACCACCTTTAGGGTGTGGAAGAAACTGCTTACCCCTTGAGAATACCACTCTGTCCTTCTACTAACACCTGGTGTTAATCTCTGCCATTCATCTTCTTGACTTTGATTCGCATGAATTAATCTTATCCACCTATCACACACAATCTCGTCCGTTGATCTGATGGATCCAACAATTCATGAACACTGTTGTCTTCTTTTGGTTCTTAATCGCCCATTGAAATTTATTCCTGTGTATTTGTCTTTGCCTCATGATCTTCACTTGTTCTGATGTCAATCTCCGCTTGCACCTTTATGCTTCCTTCACCTTCACTGTAACATTAAAGGCTTTCTCTAATACTATCTGTGTGTAAAACCATAACACTCCTCTTTGCACTTCTTCTCTGATTCTGCACACCTGCAACCTACGTTACGCAGAATTACTCAAGTTCACACACAACTTATAATTCAAATACACATCACACTAACTAAGAATCAAGTTATCTATATTAATAAACAACCATTACACAGGAATTTCTTCCTTGGCCTGATTTTCAATATCAGTGGCCTTTCCTTTCTTTCCCGTAGGCCTAAATGACTGACTCTTTGACTCCTGACTGATTGACTGACTCTCTACTTGACTATTATGCCTTTTAGGCTTATATATATACAAAAGTTTATGTTTAACCAATTCTAGTTCAGATACTTAATCTGCTGAGCTAAATCTTGAATATCCTCTAAGTCCACTTTTGACTCCAGTAATCCCTAAGAATCCTCTCTAGTTCCAAAAATCATGACAACACTTTCTAGTCTAAGACTTATAATTGATTTCCAACTCTCTCGTCATCACTCATCATCACTCATGTTCTCCTACATTCGAGAGCATTTACATATATCCTCACAATATCTAATTAATTCCTATTCTAATCACTCAAAACATTAATAATTACATACATAGGAATCCAACTTCCTTGAAAGCACAAGACCCCCTAAGTTAACTAGAACATAATGAAATTGTTGAGCTGTATGCTCCTGCTCTGATACCAAATGATGCCTTCCTAAGCTGCAGATAACCAAATGATGCAGCCTAAGCTGCATATACCCACAATATGCAATTCAGATTGCATGTCACACTATGTCTGTACATGTCCCAGGAATTCCAAATATTCCTTGTCTTAGTAAAACCTTCAAAAATGGAGGTTTAAGGCTCCTTAATTAAACTCTACGCGGAAACATTCATTTAACTATCCACAGGTTATAACTTTGGGTTACTTTTCACCTCTGGCGCTTATCAACCATACCCTAGTCTTTACACTTTGGTTAAAACCCAAACTTAACCCATAATACATTAGTCTGCTTATTTCTATTATAATTTTTGTATAATAGAAATATCTCATAAACCACACTTAAACCTTACCTTTCCGCCATTCCACAAGCCTTTGCACATACATCGATGCTCCCCTTAGCACGTTAAATCTCCACCATCGATCTCACTCCTTAATCCGACGATTATTGCATCACCCTCACCAACTAGCCTAGACAATCTCCACCATTGATCAATCCCGCTCAATCCAATGACTATTGCACAATCTCGCATGAAATTAAGCACGACCGATATCAGATTGAGAGAATGCGAGAAAAGTGGTTTTCTCTCTCCACCGTTTGCTACGTGTCAGACGCTAAAGGTAGTCGCGTGAATTTTGAAAGACCACTTACCACCTTTAGGGCACGCGAGAAATTGCTTACCCATTGCGAATACCACTCCGTCCTTTTACTAACACATGGTGTTAATTTCCGCCATTCATCTTCTTGACTTTATTTCGCGCAACTTAATATTATCCATCTATCGCATACAATCTCATCTGTTTATCTGATTGTGGATCTTACACCCCATCTAAGCAACCAGTGCAAGAATTGATCTAATGGATGAATGCCTTACTCAAAGAGCAAAGGTTTCCTCATAGTCAATTCCCTCAAATTGAGAAAATCCATTGGACACAAATTTGGTGTTATAATTCTCTATGCTTCCATCTACTACATTCTTAACCTGGAAGATCCATCTAGAACCTGTTGCAAATAATACTGAGAGGGGGGGTGAATCAGTATTATCAAACTCTTTTCAATTTATACAAATATTTGCAGTTCTGACTAATGAAACTTGTGTATACCTTCCAGAGTTATAATTTAATATATTCTTCAGATGTGGATCATTAATCTGAGTGTCAGAACCATATAACAGTAAATAGGAAGAAGAAAAATATAGAAACCAATCACACCAAAGAACACAAGATATAAGGTGGAAACCCAATGTGGGTGGAAACCCAATGTGGGTGAAAACCACCTACTGCAATATGTCTCTATCTTCTTTCAATTAGAAACTTCTTTTTATAATGCTTCTGTACTGGTGCAGTCTTATACCAGCATGCAGGCTTCAACCTACAGAAGGCTACAACCTTCTCTTTTCTCTCAAGGACCACGTTTCATGAATTTTCAGAATGAATCCATGAATATCAATCAAACTTCAAATAGATCTGCAATTAATCAACTCCCTTGTGCAACTACGGAATCAATAACTTCTTAGAACATAGTACCAGTAACCAGACACTAATTCAAAACCCAGAACACAGCAGTAACAGAAAGAAGCAGTTAAAATAGATTTCAAGAAAAGTCTACAACTTCACCAATAGAAACCTGCGCACATCCGCGACTTCTCTGAGTCTAATCTGTGGGTCTCCACGCCCACACTATGTCAGTCCTGTGAACTTCACACCTGCGGTGTACAAAACCTACGAACCTCCGCACCTTTTCCTTGATATACCTGCGGATCTCCGTACTTTCTCCTTCACTGGCCTGCGGATCTCCGCACCTGCACCGTGTCGCACCTGCAGTCCTACAGTTATAGAGTTTTTCAGACTTCAAGTATACCCTAGACTATCAGATTTACAGATCTGATCATGCGCCAAGGAGATCTCGACCCATCAGTAGATCCGCCTTATAAAGCTCAGGTTTCTCCTTGATTCAGATCCAGCTATCACTCACCAACCGATCACTAGAATTTCAGATCTTGCTCTCCTTAAGATATTCAACACATGAGTGCTCAACCAAATGATCTCCTTTCCTTTTTATAGACAAGCCCTTACTCAAACCATGGACCAAAACCATAGAAAGCCAATACAAGGGACCCAAAACCGGGGTTCAATACTTTAGAAACAAAAACCACGGACCAAAACCATAGGATCAAAAACGTCGGACTAAATACCATGGATCAATCATAAAATTTCCCACGTGCGTGCGCTTCTCTGCATGAAAGTGTGTGAATTTGACGTCCACACTTTTTGTTCAAAGAACCTACGGGTATGTCTGCACCTCTTGTTCGGAGCACCTGCGGGTCCGCGGCTTTTGTTCGGTGCACCTACGGGTATCTCATTTTCTATCATTTTGAGAGCCTGAACTATGATTTTCAACTTGAGTGAGTTTCCATCAAGGACAACACTTATGCCATAGTGCCACACCTATGTCATAATGCCAACAATCTCCCCCTTTTGACTTGATGGCAACCCCAAGATCCTCAAAGTTATTCTCCCCCTTTGTCATCAAGGGAAAAGGGTTATGCTCCCCCTGAGAACATGCTGAAAACTATGTTCTACTGTGCTGATCGTGCTCCCCCTAACTGTAGGCCAGATCTGCAAAAAAAATGTTCTTCAAGAAGAAACATAATCCATCATGAATGACCTTCCTATCACCAAAAGACTCTATACATACATTCATCACCCAACCAAGTGAGGATCATTCAGAAATTTACATATAACAACCAAGAACATTATATCATTCATCCCAGGCATAGTGGGGAAACCAAAATAGGCCGTTACATGACCTTGACAAAAGAAATATAAGACATAGAGACAAAACATTAGCAGCATTATTCAGATCAGCATCCATGTTCTTCTTCTGTACTTTCTCCTCCAAGATCTTCTACCATAATGCCAACAATGCATATTTAGAAGAATATATGCTCCCCCTGAACCTATGCCAACTGGTCTCTGACCAATCCATGTACGCGTATACCCCATATGAAATTCGCGTACAATAGACAAGATTCAACAACAAGATGATGCATCAACTACTCCTAGCTTTTGTCTGAGGTATTCAAATGTTTCCCTGGGTAGTGGTTTGGTGAGTATATCAGCAACTTGTTCCTTAGAGGGAACATACTCCAACTTGACCTTTTGTTCAAGCACTTGTTCCCAAAGAAAATGATATTTGATAGGTATATGCTTGGTCTTTGAATGCATGACTGGGTTCTTTGAAATGCTGATTGCACTTGTATTATCACATAGGATGGAGATAGGTGGAGTACAAGTGATTTGAAAATCCTGCAAAGTTTGCATCATCCAAAGAAGTTGTGTGCAACAAGATGCAGCAGCCACATACTCTGCTTTAGTTATAGATAATGCTATTGAACTCTGTTTCTTGCTGAACCAAGATACTAATCTGGAACCCATAAAGAATGCACCACCACTAGTGCTTTTTCTGTCATCCATGCTTCCGGCCCAATTTGCATCTGTATAAGCATGAAGTGTGAGATCTGTATCTCTAGGATACCATAAGCCATAGTTTTGAGTTCCTTGAAGATACTTGAAAATTCTCTTTACTGCTTGAAGATGAGTTTCCTTTGGATTTTCCTGAAATCTTCCAACCATTCCCACTGCATGCATGATGTCTGGTCGGGTACCTGTTAAATAGAGCAGACTTCCAATCATGGATCTATAAGTTGGTTGATGCACTGCTGCTGAATCATCATTTGCACTGAGGCTGCATCCTGTAACCATAGGGGTACAAACTGGTTTCGAATCTTCCATGCCATACTTCTTCAAGATCTGCTTGAGGTACTTGGTTTGAGATAAAAAGATACCGCCTTCATTTTGTTGGATTTGTAAACCAAGAAAATATGTCAGCTCTCCAAGCAAGGACATTTCGAATTCTTTCTGCATCACCAAGGCAAAGTTTTGACTCATAGCTTCTTCATTGTTGCCAAAGATGATATCATCTACATACACAACAAGTATTAGGAATTTGTCATTTTCAATTTTTATATAAAGATTACTATCTGCTGATCCTTTTGAAAAACCTTGTTGATGAAGGTATTTGTCCAAACGATAGTACCAAGCCATTAGAGCCTGTTTAAGACCATAGAGAGGCTTTTTTGGTCTGCATACAATATTTGGATCATTCCCAAGGATGAATCCATCTGGTTGCTCAATGTACACTTCTTCTTCTAAGTATCCATTCAGAAAGGCTGATTTCACGTCCATTTGAAATACTTTGAACTTCTGAAAGCTAGAGAGAGCAAGGAACATTCTGATGGCCTCAAGTCTAGCAATGGGAGCAAAAGTTTCTTCAAAGTGGATTCCTTCTTGTTGAGCATATCCTTTACAAACAAGTCTGGCTTTGTTTCGAATAACTTCCCCATTTTCATTCAACTTGTTTTTGAATATCCATTTTGTCCCTATGACATTATTGTCTTTTGGTCTAGGAACCAACTCCCAAGTGTTGTTCTTTTCAATCTGCCCAAGTTCTTCATCCATTGCCTTGACCCAACATTCATCCTTACATGCCTCTCTTACATTTTGTGGTTCAGTGGAGGAGAGTAATGCCAAATAGCTTGAAGCTTCTGCAATTGTTCTTCTTGTCCTGCCTCTTTCTGCCCCTGAATTTGAGTTTTTGGATGATTCTTCTGAACGTATCTTGATGGAGTCTTCTCTTCTATCCTTGTTTGTTCTTCTGGTGCCTCTTGAGCTTCTTCTTCATCATAAGTCTGATTGGATGTTGAAGGATAGTGCTCATCATCTTCAAAATCTTCAGACTTTACTTGCCTAGGAATGTTTCCTTCTTCATCCACCACTACATCAATGCTGTCAACAATTCTTCCAAGTCTTTTATTGTAACACTTGTATGCTTTGCTGTGGGGAGAATATCCAAGGAGAATGCCTTCATCTGCTCTAGGTTCAAACTTGCCAAGATTTTCATCAGTATTTTTAATATAGCATTTGCTTCCAAAAATTTTGAAATGTTTTACCGTAGGAGTCTTACCATACCAGAGCTCATGAGGAGTTTGAGTGCTGTTCACCCGGACATTTGTCTTGTTGAGAATAACAACTGCAGCAAATGCAGCTTCACCCCAGAAAGTTGTGGGAGTTCCAGACTCATCCATCATAGCACAAGCCATTTGTTGAACTGTTCTGTTCATCCTTTCCACTACTCCATTTTGCTGAGGAGTCCTTGCAGTAGAGAATTCCCTTCTTATTCCATGTTCTTCACAAAAATCAAAAAATTCATTTGAGGTAAACTCCCCACCTCTGTCAGACCTGAGGCATTTAATTTTGTGATCTGATTCGTTTTCAACCAAGGCTTTGAAAGATTTGAATTTTTCGAAGGCTTCGTCTTTGTGCTTCATAAGTCCTATCCAACACATCCTGGAAAAGTCGTCAATGAATAATATAAAGTATTCTTCTCCTCGAGGTGACCTTTTCCTAGATGGACCACATACATCAGTATGGACTAGTTCAAGCGGCTTGCTAGCTGATCCTTCCTTCTCAAGGAAGTTATTTCTGGTTTGCTTACCAAACTGACATGATTTGCATATTGTATTATCTGGAATTTTGATGTCTGGAAGACCATGAACTGCCTGGTATTTGCATGCTTTCCTTATCTGTGAGAAGCTTAGATGCCCCAATCTTCTGTGCCATAGCCAGTGTTCATCATTCTTGCTTAGATAGCATTGATGTTGTCCTTCTTTGAATATGTATAAATTATTTGGAGTTCTTATGCCTTTGATCACTGTTTTTCCTGTATCAAGATCACGAACACTACATCCATTTGATCGAAATATTACCTCAATTCCTTTATCACACATTTGACTGACACTCAATAGATTATGCTTTAAGCCATCAACATACATGACATTTCCAGCTTTGACCTTTTCCTTTAACTGAACAAAACTTTTACCTTTTATGAGAGCAGGGGTGTCATTTCCAAAAGAGACCTTCTTCTCCTTCTCTAGGGAACTATATCACTGAAGTTTTTCTTTATCACCCGTCATATGTTTCGAACATCCACTGTTGATGTACCATTGATTTTCTTGCCCTTCCGCATATAAAGCTATACCACATCTCTCTGGTTGTGGTTCCTTCATTCTCCATGTTTTGGCACTTGAGGCTTGCTCCTTCTGAGTTGTTTGCCGAAACCTGCTCCTGCATTCAGAATCTTCATGACCGAAATTGTTACAAATAGAACATTCTATTTCATTTTCAAGAGCAGAAAAGTTATTGTAGGTTATTTTCATGATCCCAGTCATACTCCTCTATTTTTGAGCTTCTCTAGTCATGATTGTCTTATAGGCAACACATTGAACTGCTTTGTGGCCAAAGTTATGACAAGAGAAACATTGGCCATTGAAGAAACTCCTGTGATTATCAAATCTACCAGCCAAATGATTGTAGTTTATATTGACATCCATTCTTGAGGAAAATTGAGAAGGTTTTACCTGAGGCTGGTTGTAGCTTCCATTTGTCCTTAAAGTAGATTGCCCCCGATTTACCTGGTAGTCTTTGTTCATTCTTGAGGTAAATTGTCCCTGATTTACCTGGTGATTTCCATTGGGTCTTTGTTCACTTCTCCTTGTTGCATCAAGATAACTTTTGGAGGTAGATGGTTTCTGTGCTTGGGTTGTTTCTTCATTATATCCCAGACCTGTCTTGATTAGTGGAGAACGCTGCAATTTGATAATCTCATCTAACGTTTCAGATCCTTTAACAAATCTAATATTAAGAGTTTTAGTTTTCTCAATCTCTTTTCTAAGTCCCACAATTTCACATTCTAACTTTTCATGATGTTTTTCCCTTTCAGCCAGTTGACATTGCAGAGTATCAATAATCATATTTTTCTCTTCTAAACAAATTTTGAGTTTAGAAATATCTTCATAAAGACCTTCTTCATCTATAGCATCCATGAAATCATCATCTTCAAAAGCCATTAAAAGTCTATAATTATTACCTTGTTCATCTTCATCACTATTTGAAAGTCCATCACTGTCTTCATGAGTGTAATAGCTTTTCTTATTTACATTCTGTTTCTTGTTCCATCTAACAGGTTCCTTACCTTTGTCAAGCTTATCTTTATGAGGACACTTGGCAGCATAGTGACTGACTCTTCCACAAGCAAAGCATTTGAAAGGCAACTTACCTCTGAATCTTCCAGCACCCCGTTGAAGGTTCTTAACAAAATTTGATTCTTCCTCTTCTTCTGACATATGTCTTGACTCATACTAATCTCCTTTTCCTGAAGCCTTGAATGCAGCTTCTCTCCTGTCTGATGGTCCTCCTTTCCTCATTTCGTAAGCAATTAGAATTCTGTGCAGCTGTGACATGGTAAGGTTTTGTAGATTCTGTTTTTCTTCTATTGCAGAAACTTTTGATTCAAACTTAGAGGACAAAGATCTTAGAACCTTTTCAACCACAACAGCCTTTTTTATTTCTTCACCCAAGTTTTTCATACAATTAACAATCTCATCTATACGTAGTAAATAGTTAGCCACACTTTCATCATTGTACATTCTGAGATTTTCATACTAAATTCTGAGGGTTTGAAGTTTTGCTCGTTTTACCTGTTCATCTCCTTCATAGCTCAGAACGATCTTATCCCATATTTCTTTTGCGGATTTGTACTGCACAACCTTGATGAATTATGATTGAGATAGACATCCTAATAGAGTATTGACAACCTTTGCATTTGTTTCATATTGCTTCTTACCAGCCGGATCTGTAGGAGTTGCTGAAGGAAAAGTGTACCCTGTATCTATGATATCCCAGACTTCTGTACCAAGAGATTGAAGATAGGTTGTGACTCTTACCTTCCAATAGACGAAGTTGGTCCCATCAAAAATTGGTGGCCTGATTGATGCTTCTCTCTCGTAGTTGCTCATGATGATAGATCTTCCTTCAAGCGATCAAGCTTCTTCTGAAGGACCTGCTCTGATACCAATTGTTGGAAATAATACTGAGAGGGGGGGTGAATCAGTATTATCAAACTCTTTTCAATTTATACAAATATTTGCAGTTCTGACTAATGAAACTTGTGTATACCTTCCAGAGTTATAATTTAATATATTCTTCAGATGTGGATCATTAATCTGAGTGTCAGAACCATATAACAGTAAATAGGAACAAGAAAAATAGAGCAACCAATCACACCAAAGAACACAAGATATAAGGTGGAAACCCAATGTGGGTGAAAACCACCTGCTGCAATATGTCTCTATCTTCTTTCAATTAGAAACTTCTTTTTACAATGCTTTTGTACTGGTGCAGTCTTATACCAGCATGCAGGCTTCAACCTGCAGAAGGCTACAACCTTCTCTTTTCTCTCAAGGACCACGTTTCATGAATTTTTAGACTGGATCCATGAATATCAATCAAACTTCAAATAGATCTGCAATTAATCAACTTCCTTGTGCAACTACGGAATCAATAACTTCTCAGAACATAGTACCAGTAACCAGACACTAATTCAAAACCCAGAACATAGCAGTAACAGAAAGAAGCAGTTAAAACAGATTTCAAGAAAAGTCCGCAACTTCACCAATAGAAACCTGTGCACATCCGCGGCTTCTCTGAGTCTAATCTGTGGGTCTCCACGCCCACACTGTGTCAGTCCTACGAACTTCGCACCTGCGGTGTGCAAAACCTGCGAACCTCCACACCTGCGGTGTGCAAAACCTGCGAACCTCCGCACCTTTTCCTTGATATACCTGCGGATCTCCGCACTTTCTCCTTCACTGGCCTGCGGATCTCTGCACCTGCACCGTGTCGCACCTGCGGTCCTACGGTTATAGAGTTTTTTAGACTTCAAGTATACCCTAGACTATCATATTTACAGATCTGATCATGTGCCAAGGAGATCTTGACCCATCAATAGATCCGCCTTATAAAGCTCAGGTTTCTCCTTGATTCAGATCCAGCTATCACTCACAAACCAATCACCATTTCAGATCTTGCTCTCCTTACGATATTCAACACATGAGTGCTCAGCCAAATGATCTCCTTTCCTTTTTATAGACAAGCCCTTACTCAAACCATGGACCAAAACCATAGAAAGCCAATACAAGTGTTATAAACATTTTTGTGCCTTACAACTCCAAGCATGAAATGTCCATAAAACAAGGGCTCCTAAGTCCCTACAAGTGTTGTTCTAACCCCTAAAGGAACAAGGTCAACAGATTACAGCTTCTCCCAGAAGTTCTCCACCAGAAACTGCTCAGAATTGGTCAAAACAGGATCATTTCAGCTGCTCCACTAGATAAGTGCGTTGCATTGCACCTAAATACACTGTGAGGGTGCGTTGCATTTCAAAACTCCCTTCTGTAGGGTGTGATGGGAGAGAAATGACAAATGGCAGTGTCATTCCGCGAGGTGGAGAGGCAATGGAAGCTTCCAGAATCTTCTCCTGTGACACTTGCCTCACTGAATTCGACCAAAGATGAGTAAGAGGCCCTCAGTATCCAAGTGGAAGCAAGAACTGACAGAGAGAAGACACTAATCAAATCACAAGCTGACTCATCCTCCTTACACATATCTATATATGGATCCCTCATCCCAGAGATCCAGAGGCTGGAATTTTGCATATTGTAAGGAATTGCTATTGGTTTCTAGAGACAAACATCAGATTGTTGGGTGATTTATGCTTTGTTTGAGGTGAAGAGGGGCTTCTTTGCTGGGAGGTTGATGCTGGGTCGGAACCACTGGTTGTAACTCCTCCTGGATCTTTTCTTGTTTATCAATAAAAACTATTTGAGTTCTCCTCCATGCTTTTGTATCATTGATGCTAGTTACATTTGTATGGTTAACTTAAATCTGATCCTAAGTTGTTTATGAATATAGATCCATGTCTTTGTATAGTGTTCTGCTTCTGTGATCTTACAGGTACTTTGTGAAGCTAGGCATGCAAGGGAGCAGGTAGCTGGAGACCATCAAAGAAGAGAGGGATTGGATCAAAGGATTAGTGCAAGATACAGGTTGGTTCTTTCTATTCCTCTCTATCTATAATTCATAAAGGAAATACAAAAGTAGTTTTTCTCTATTTGTTTCTAAGGTAGCTGTCACACCTTAGTGGGATAGAGTAGTTCTAAATAGACACTTTTCCCTGTAACAAAATGGCGACTCCGCTGGGGAATGTCTAATTAGTTTGTTTGTGTATCATTCTTTGTTGTTTGTTTCATAAACTTATAAGTAGCTTTCGAACTGCATTTGCCATAACAAATGCAAAGTAGATAACTGCTGCTTCAATCCATTCACTGGATCTGTTTATGATTTAAACAGCTGATTCACAGACTATCTGATTTCCCTTGTGATAGCTCTTAGATCCTCCTTAAATCTACCCCTGATTGTTGCATTACTGATTGCTTTTTACTCGGCCAAAAACCAAGGACTGAACTGCAAACTATGACCCAGAACCCAGACAGAGTCTCGTTTCTGGCCCAGTGCAGGTACTGTTCAGAGATCCTGAATTTCAGCGCACTTCCCGAAGGGGCAACCTGCGCTGCATTTCAGATTTTCAGTGTTACAGGTGCGCTGATCAGACTAGCTCTGTGCAGCTGTGGTTCCTGTGCTTCATTCTTTCCAATTCCATCCCTGAATTTTGCTGCCTATGATCAGTATATGTCTGTTGAAGCCTCTTTTCCTTGCTGTTATTCCGCCTCCTTTGTACAAAAGAACTGTAGATGTTTTTGTGTGTTTGTTGAGTCGTTTACAGTTTTCCATTGCAAAAGTAGAATAGTCGTACTGTCGTCCTTTGATTTGAATCTGTCGCAAGTGTCGATTTCGATCATAGGAGAAAGTTTGGTTGCTGTTGATGGTCGATTATACTGTTATTATCGCCTTTGGTCTGAATTTGTGATTTTCTAGTGTCAAGAACAAGTGTTCATTTCAAAATCGTAAGGTGTCGTAATCATCTCTGTTTTTTGATTTCGAAAAAGAGCTTGTTTATATTTGTCGCTTGAAAAGAAATTCAGATTTGTACATCAACTTTCTTTTTAGCATCAATACTAAGAAAGTCGAAAACAAATACATGCATGTGCATTTGCATATAGACAGTCTGTTTGGCTTGATTTAGGAAAGTGCATTTACGGTGTGCTCTTTGCTCTTTGTGAAAAGATTGTGTCTTTCTTTTCCCCTAGTAGCTAGGATTTTCATTGCATAAAAGAGATAAAAGTTTGTTTATCATCTTTAGATTGCATTTTAGGAATTACATCTACATCTCGTGGTGAACCCAAAAGGCAAAATTCATAAACAAGATCAACTTAAAATAAATTCAATGAATTTAAAAACGCTTTGGAACTTAACGCACAACATTTAGAGGTCTAGGCTAGAGACGTATTCCAGCGTCGTAAAGCCTGGTAACTGTTGTCCTCACTGATGGTTGGGTGATTCCTCCACTTTGAGACGATAAGTGCCAGTACGGACTTGTGCTCCCACGTATCGTCGAGTATATTTTGGGAGACCCCTACAGGCTTAAATCCTTTATCCTTCGAAAGCAGTGTCTGCCGCCCTATCGATCGCAATGCACTGAACACAGCATTCGGGAAGATTGACTGCCGTACCGTAAAAGGTATTATGCAGTTTTGCGATTGGTTTGGTACTCCCTCTACCTAGATCTCCAGATTAGTGCCTTTCGTTCCTTTTCAAACTCCTTAACGGAAAAGGTCCATCTGAGCACTTGTCACTTTAGGCTCATTAAAAATCGAAGGCAACTAGAGTCATCTTTTGTTTTTTCTCGACTCTTAAAAACTGAAAAAACAAGTTGTGTCAAAGCGTCTAAAAATTTATTTTAAATGGAATATTCATTACCCCTTTCCTACATTGATCTTGGGTTGAGAAAATGGAGTCCACCAACCAGGGAATTCCCCTTGGAGGAAATCCTAGTCCCTTCTCCTCTTGGGGAGATGTTGGTGCACCCCATATGGCCACATTGTCGCTTCCAGGACTGACAATTGGTTTGCTTGTATGGCTCTTCTCAACCTCTGTCATTCAGAACACCACTATTCCTGAACAATCGAATCAGCAATTAGACGAGTCCAGAGTTACCCACCAGCCTTCTACTTCCTCTAATTCTTCCTCTTCGCTTGATGGGGCTGGTAAAGCCAGAAGTCAAGTTCCTAAGGAGAAGAGGGAAAAGAAGAAGAAAGAGAAGAAGAAGAAGGAGCCAAAAGCGAATGGGGGAAAACGAGTGTCGTCTAACGAAAATCCACACACTGCACCGACCAGGCCTAAATCGCCATGTGTCATTTGCAAAGGAGATCATTTGCACAGAGATTGTCCCTGCATCCCTCGGATCTTAAGGGACTTGTCTCCTCGTTTGCACAACCCGGTGTCGTCAACCTCTGATGATCATGTCGAAAATACACCATCAACTAGTGAAAGTGAAGCCCCAGGACAAAAAGGAAAATATAGATTTCCTTGTAAACTGTGTGAAGGCGATCATGTCGTTCACCATTGTCCCTTATTAGATGAAGCTAAAAGAGTTTTGGATGATCGTCCGGTTTCACCATTACGACTTCCTCCTGGATATAAAAAACTCTTGCCGAGTCCGTCACTAGTCGAAAATCCGGCTGACCCACTCAAGTGGTCGGCTGAAGCATCTGTCATTGAAGATGAACCATCTGAATCTCTACCAGACGAAAGTCAAAAGGTCGAGGCGGCAGTTGACCCGGTCTTGCCTTCAGAGGTTCCATCTTCAGATGATACAATCACTAAAGAGAACGAGGATGACACCGTCCAAATTCTTTTCATAAACACAGACTCCAACGAACATGGGGGAAATTTACCCATTACTTTACCGCAGGAAGGAAGTTCCTCAGAGTCGTACCTGGCCATCTATTCGGTCCCACCTCCAAGCAACCTAGTTGTCTCCTTCGACTGGAATCAACTAGGCAGACCCCGTTTACCAGCTAGTGTACCATTCCGAATTATTGTTCAGATATATAGAATGGTTATGGCTGGTACCATCATAGATGAGGGGGCTTCTGTGAGTATCCTTTCCTCAACTGCTTGGAAAGCGCTTGGTTCGCCACCGCTTTTGCCTGAGATGAGAAATCTAACAGGCTTTGATAAAGGAACCAATCGACCGTTAGGGATCCTTCCCGATGTGCCCATAACATTGAGAGGGAAAACCATTCACATGAATGTAATGGTAGTTCAAGGACCCCTGGATTACAATCTACTCCTTGGACGAGACTATATTTATTGCATGAGAGCCATTGTCTCATCACTCTTTAGAGTGATGTGTTTTCCGCACGAAGAAAGAGTGGTCAAGCTCGTGGACCAGCTTTCATTTCCCGGATCACGCATAGCAAATAGTCATATACCATCCCTGAATGGTCTTTTCACGCAAGAAATGTCTCAATCTCCAGTCCGTCCTCCCGATGAGCGCGAGTGATTCGGAGGGATATGACTGAAACCCAGGGGGCATGCACCCTGGTCTGCTTCGGCAGGAAAACTTTGGGTATAGGGTAGGTTTCTGCGGGAGAATATGACTAGTCTGTACCCCCGTCCGTGATTGGAAGAGAGGGTTATTCTAGAACAAGATTCTCTTGTCAAAGTTATGTGAGTCGGCGGGAATCGCCCCTCACCTTTGTTTATTTCGGTAGACATCGCCAGAGAAGTGTTTTGTTTATGCCATAAATAGAACTATCTTTGGTAACCTGTAAGAGGTAGGCCTCTCTCGGTAAAACAAATGTTTTAACGGACTAAAGAAGGGGTAACCTTGAAACTCTGTTTTATACCTGGGGGCATGCAAACCTTTTGGAATGCAAGCGAAGAGCGACTATTTATTTTTTAAATTTTTAGGACCTCTAACCCTTTAAACTCGTAGGATTGGTTGTTTCCTAACTTGCATAAAGAAAGGATGTGGGGAAAATCTCTAAAAATCGCCGTTTTTTATATGAGACATTCTTATCACAAGACTGGATTAATCGAGCAGTGTTACCGCAAGGTTCAAGCTCGTTAAAAAATAAACTCGCATCGAGCAGTTTTAGCACATAGTTCAAGCTCGTTAAAAAATAAACATAAGACATGAGCAAATGTTTCCACCCGCGTTTAAGCTCATTAAAAAATGAACTATTCCCCGGTAAATAACCATCGTGAATGTAGTACTTCAGCCGTTAAAGCCTTGGTCGTGTTTGCACCGTCACCTCCACTTTTCATTGGCCGATCATTCACCTCCATTTGATTGTTTACCCATTTTGAGGAACAGCTGCGAAGAGTGATCTCACTAGCCATCCTTGTGACACTGTCGTGATTAGAAAATTCCAAACCTTACCTGGAATCAGCTGCTACCCGTTTTATCACTCGTTCCTCAAAAGACAAGTCTCCTTTAAGCTCTTTTCAACTGACTCGTAAAATATGAAAAGATTGCCGAGCCATTGGCCTCTCCAGCTCATTAAAGGGACAGGAAGTGCTATCCCTCCTCTAGATTTTAATCTTTTTGGACCTGAGGGATTATTACACAAAAAGATCGAGCGCTTGTTTTGTTCGGCTCGTTAAAACTATCGAAAATTCATCCCTTCTGTATTGTTTTATACTTTTTCGGACTTAAGGGATTAGATGACGAAAAAGGAATTTTGGAGTTACCTTTACGTTCTTTTTCAGACTCTCTAAAATTGAAAAGGACCGAGTTATCTTTGTCGTTAAACTCGTTAAAAAGATTAATAGCGACAAACTTGTCTTTAGACGAGAACGAGTTTCACTATCGCTAGGCTCGTTAAAACATAGCGATGGGTTTGCCTGAAGGGCAAATTATAGAACAAGCATATGTTATCCTCCTCAATCTTGACAAAAATAAAGAGGTACTGGTCAGCAATGACTGGGGAAAAATTGGGAAGAAAACTCAAAGAAACTTTGTTGGTAGCAAGTTGCTCTTGAACATGACACTTCCACTCCATGTTCGAGTTGGGTTGGGTTGTTTCATTCACTGGTCACATCACCATGGTCACGCCATACCATCCACATTTGGGGTTAATGCTACCAATCCATCACATCAGTGTCGCTGATATGTTCAAGAGAAGTCATCCAGAGAAGTCACCTGTGTCTAACCCACTACCATACATTATACTCCATTCTTTCATGACCGCCACCCTGAACATTATATCATCAGATCGTTTTCACCTCCATCAAAATCATTTGCTTCGTTCCATGTCATTGATGTGGGATTCATTAAGGCCCTCTTGTGATGGATCACTTCTTGTCGACATCAGCTCATTATCCAAGAAGTTGATCTAGGAACACCCCATTCAGTACTTTGAAGCTTGCATGCCCCAATGGCAAGTTTCTCACTTCCGGCGACAGGTTTACATCAATGGCCTTCGACCGAAAGATTTTGCGTGGTGTTCGACGCCAAGTCCTTTATTCACACCATGTGAATTTTACTGCAGTACCTTGAGGATCATTATCATTATCAGTGATTCCTCTCGCGCTTGTTAACAGTTTACATCATTGACTGGTAATCAAGCGATGTCTTTCCATGTTCGACTTCAAAACATTTCTCACATGGATCGACTTGTACTTCGAGTGAAGATCGGACGAGACTGAAGACCCCGGATCTAGTTTCATCCATCCGGGCTGCGATATATATTCAGGGAAATAAAGACTTCAAATGTACAGCATTGCAGCATAGATAATCATCCTACCAAAAGGATGATGGGTCTATCAGAATCATCAGTCTACACTCAGACGATTGTCTGTCCTATGTACATGAAAATGAATTTATAAAGCTGAGCATGGGAATGCCCGCCTCAGCTAGATCATGAAAACAGTATGAAGATAATCTATTTTATTGTATCTTATTACAGGTCTCCTCCCAGCATTGAAAGAACTTCGGATCCTCATAATAAAGCATTTCACCCGACACCAAAAGGTTAACGGCCTCATACTTTAGGGGCAACTGTTATAGACATTTTTGTGCCTTACAACTCCAAGCATGAAATGTCCATAAACCAAGGGCTCCTAAGTCCCTACAAGTGTTGTTCTAACCCCTAAAGGAACAAGGTCAACAGATTACAGCTTCTCCCAGAATTTCTCCACCAGAAACTGCTCAGAATTGGTCAAAACAGGATCATTTCAGCTGCTCCACTGGCTAAGTGCGTTGCATTGCACCTAAATACACTGTGAGGGTGTGTTGCATTTCAAAACTCACTTCTGTAGGGTGCGATGGGCGAGAAATGACAAATGGCAGTGTCATTCCGCGAGGTGGAGAGGCAATGGAAGCTTCCAGAATCTTCTCCTGTGACACTTGCCTCACTGAATTCGACCAAAGATGAGTAAGAGGCCCTCAGTCTCCAAGTGGAAGCAAGAACTGATAGAGAGAAGACACTAATCAAATCACAAGCTGACTCATCCTCCTTACACATATCTATATATGGATCCCTCATCCCAGAGATCCAGAGGCTGGAATTTTGCATATTGTAAGGAGTTGCTGTTGGTTTCTAGAGACAAACATCAGATTGTTGGGTGATTTATGCTTTGTTTGAGGTGAAGAGGGGCTTCTTTGCTGGGAGGTTGATGCTGGGTCAGAACCACTGGTTGTAACTCCTCCTGGATCTTTTCTTGTTTATCAATAAAAACTATTTGAGTTCTCCTCCATGCTTTTGTATCATTGATGCTAGTTACATTTGTATGGTTAACTTAAATCTGATCCTAAGTTGTTTATGAATATAGATCCATGTCTTTGTATAGTGTTCTGCTTCTGTGATCTTACAGGTACTTTGTGAAGCTGGGCATGCAAGGGAGCAGGTAGCTGGAGACCATCAAAGAAGAGAGGGATTGGATCAAAGGATTAGCGCAAGATACAGGTTGGTTCTTTCTATTCCTCTCTATCTATAATTCATAAAGGAAATACAAAAGTAGTTTTTCTCTGTTTGTTTCTAAGGTAGCTATCACACCTTAGTGGGATAGAGTAGTTCTAAATAGACACTTTTCCCTGTAACAACAACGGACCCAAAACCAGGGTTCAATACTTTAGAAACAAAAACCACGGACCAAAACCATAGGATCAAAATCGTCGGACTAAATACCATGGATCAATCATAAAATTTCCCACATGCACACGCTTCTCTGCATGAAAGTTTGTGAATTTGACGTCCGCACTTTTTGTTCGGAGAACCTGTGGGTATGTCTGCACCTCTTATTCAGAGCACCTGCAGGTCCGCGACTTTTGTTTGGCGCACCTGCGGGTATCTCATTTTCTATCATTTTGAGAGCCTGAACTATGATTTGCCACTTGAGTGAGTTGCCATCAAGGACAACACTTATGCCATAGCACCACACCTGTGTCATAATGCCAACAGAACCCACAACTTTTTTATCTGCCGATCTTGGGACCACTTCCCAAACACTGTTCTTAATGATAGATTCATATTCTTCCACCATTGCATCAACCCAAACTAGTTTCTCAATCATTTCCTCAAAAGAGGATGGCTCAGTCTCTACTATCTCAATCATTAGAGCCATGTAACCAACGTACCTCTCGGGTGACCTCCTTTTCCTATGCAAGTTTGAAGGAGCTCCCACTTTCTCCCTCACACCCTTCACAAGTCAATCAACTTCCCTGGTTCTTTTTCTACCTTCTCTGGATGGTTCTGCTTGAGTGGATGTCTCAAATCTCTACTCCTCTATTTGTGGTTGCTCCAAAACTTCCTAAGGCTCCTTCTTTGGAGCTAAATGCTCCTCTTCTAGTGGGATCTGAAGCTTCCTCTCAAGAGAGCACTACATCGCTTTCTCCTCATCAGAATTTACATCCCTTTGCACAATTTCCATTTTGAGGTAAGGTAAGTACACATGATAATTGTGTAGAGTTTCGATGTAACCCGCAAAAAACTCCTGACTTCGCTGTCAACTCAAACTTCTTCCTTGAATCTTTGGATACATGGTAGTGAACAAAGGCTCCAAAAATTTTGAAGTGAGACACATTTGAATTTCTCCCTAAGAAAGCCTCCTCCGGTGCAATCATACAAAAATATGATGAGGACTATGGTTTTGCAGGTGGATCGCTGTGTTACATGCCTCTACCCACAAATGTAGTGGTATCCCTTGGTCATGTAACATAGGTCTCGTAGCTCCCACAATGCTAAAATTCTTTCTCTCAATTACCCCATTCTACTGTGAGTTATGGGGTGATGTCACCTCTCTTCAAATGCTTTCTTTTACACAAAAATCCTTGAAGTCATTTCAAGCATACTCACATCCATTTTCACTCCTGAGAGCCTTCACCTTCTTTCTATTCTCTTTCTCAATTAGTTCCTTGAATTCTACATGTAGAATTTCCTCCAAATTATCTACAAATCTACCTCTGAGATCTATGTAGAAAATCCGACTTTAGATTAACTCGATAATGCAATATACCAAAGAAAATACTATAATCTACTTCTACTATCAAACTTGCAGAAGCTTAAAGATCGAGCTGAATTAGAGTTGAACACATATAACCATAAGAAGATGAATCAACGCACATGAAACACAAAAAATACTCAGGGGAAAGCCTCAGCTAAAAACCCCACTATCTGTATTATCATACAAGGTGGAAATACATCAGAATTATAGAAAGCCTTAGCTCTCACAGCTAGCCAACTCTCAGTACAATCCTCTTGGATGCTCATAGGCAATCAAAGCTTCTCACAATCCTTCTCCTCTACCCTCCAAGCTCCTATTTCCTTGCGCAGTTACCTCTGGGATGATCTCCTTCACCTAGTGTAACACTGCTCTCACACACTGCTCTAACACACTGTCAGAATTGCGCAATCCTCAAGGAACCTTGTTCCTTCTACATGCATGAGTTTCCTTTATAGGAGAAAACTTGCAACTAATAATACAATGTCCATGTCTTTACTCTCAACTGGGTCTTTCTCAGAATAGACATGCATGAGTTACTTATGAGAGAATCTTCAGTGATTTGGAGTACACTAGTTGGATGCATGCATGCATTAACTGACTGAACTCACAATTAGTTCCTCAAACAGTTTGGAACTAATTTAACTGGACTTAACTCAGTAAACTAAGCTAATTGATTACAACTCAAATATAACTCAATCTTATCTCCTTAATTAAGGGATAATCTCCTTAATTTAAGGGATAACTGTTGCTTGACTTCAGAAAGACTTCTAGATTGAATTTTTGCAACTAATTAATCCATAATGAATTAATTAATTAATTCCAAGCAGCTGGTGAGACTAAATTCAAATTTTAATTCACAATTTTAATTCAAGGAGAAATTAAAATTGGAATATACTGGATTCTATTTTTATCATTTCTTGTTGCTATTTTCAACACTACAAACTTTGAGAATGTCTCATCCTTCTTCTGCATGAAGAATATTCAACACTTCCTTGATAAATCATCAATAAAAATAACAAAATACTTATGTTTAGAAGTGGAGGTTGTCGAGAAAGGTCCATAAACATTACAGTGGACTCTTTCCAAGACTGCATGTGCTTTTTTATCTTGACCATGGAATGTGGATTTGACATACTTCACTAAGGTACAACCTTTGTAGACATCCTACTGCTCAATTGCTTCTTTAGGGAGACTAGTGATTATTTTCTGTATAATTTTTAGGGTGCTATGATGCAAATGGCCCAATATCGTATGCCAGAGCTCATCGACATCACGACTCCACACTTTCTCAGCCTTACTGCTTAATGCAACACAATCTTCCACATCCAAATTGTACAGGTTCATCACACAAACCCTGATTTTCTTCACCTTCCCAATAGCTATGTGCCTCAGAAAACCTTTATCTTTACTGAAGATTACATCATAGCCATGATCTTGCAAAACTGCTATAGAGATTAGGTTCTTCTTTAGGCCTAGAACAAACATGACATCTTTGAGGCAAAGAGGGGATCCTAAGTCCCTCTTAAAGTTTACTATACCAATCTTGATAGTGTTGTACCTTTCATCATCCCCAAGCTCAAAATGTATCTGGAGATATTTCTCCTCTAGGTCAATGAAAAACGCTCTACACCTTGTAATGTGGAACAAGGCACCGAAATTCAAGTACCACACACTCCCCATCACAGTGCTGGCCATGCATGCGATAAAGGTGAAGTATAGCTCAAACTGTGAAGCTAATGCCTCACCTGCTACTCCTCCTGATTTCTTCTTGCTAGACCTTTTGTGTGGACACTTTGTAGCATTGTGCCCGAATTCATGAAAATTGAAGCATTTTATTTTAGACAAGTATTTCTTCTTTCCCCCTTGGTTGGATTCTGGTTTGGTTTAAGATTTCTTCCCTTTTCCGTTCTTTCCCTTTCCAACCAATGAAATTTTTTCCTTATCCTCTGCTTTGGATGAAGTTCCATCCTGATTATTTCTCCTAAACTCTTCTTGTGCCAAATCAAACCACAAGCGTTCCCAATTCGGTAATTTATCACCCCCATTCATCGAGTCCTAGTAGCTATGCCAGCTTTTGGGAAGGCCTAGAAGAGCTAGGATCATTAGGTTATATTCTGCAACACTCACACCAACCCATCCAAGCTCATCACGAAATTGTGTAAATCTATTGAGATACTATAGAATAGTATCATTCATCTGCATATTAATATTTTGAAGTTTGTCTTTGAGGGCTAGTTTTCTATGGTCACTGTTATTATGGAATATCTTAGTCAATGCCTACCACATTGAAAAAGGAGTTTCTTTCGCATGGATATTTGAGATAATGTGGTCTCACACTCCCTCCAATATTATTCTCGTCACCTTGGCTACATCTTTCTTCTATTTGGCTAGGTTTTGGGCATCAACTGATCCTGGTTTTGGAATGTTTGTCTTGACATAATCCATCAGTTCATTTTCATTAAGCACTTCCTCCGTGCGATCCTTCCATGCAATGAAATTCAAGATGCTTCCAAGGCATACTCTAATCTCAACCCGTTGAAGGTCATTTTCCCAATCCTAAAGAAATCCTGCTACACTAAAGCTGCAAATTCGAATCTCCTGAGAAACAAATTCAAAATTCTTGTTCTAATGTGAATCCTAATCTAATACTATGTAGAAATATGGTGATAGAATTTCAACTGCTAAAGATATTTTAATCTAAATCAAGAGACACAATTCAACTCTATTGATCTGTGGAATTCAATTCACAATTTAGAACAACAATCTCATACATGAAATAAGAAATAACACACATGCACATTATATTTTCAAGGGGAACCCAACTGGGAAAAACCCCTCAACCCTCTTTTCATTAATCAGATGAATATATATGTATTACAATTTCTTGCCCGCAGTAAGCATAACCTACAAGTGAATAACCTATCTCTCTGCTCAATGAAAAGCTCTGACCCAGAGTTAGTCAATTTCTGCCATTGTTTGAGCCTCTTTTTCCTTGTGCAATTCCTAGAGAATTAACCCCTATTTTTAAGGAAATTTCCTTTGATTTATTGCACAATTCCCAAGGTTTGATCATTTGACTGCATGCAACACCTGTAACTCAAACTAGTTTACAATTTCTAGTTACACTGCCTTGGAATCTCTACCATAGCTGGGAAGTCGAATTCTCTACATGCACTAGTTATTTTAGGTTGATTGATCAGTCAACTGGATTATCACTGGGTTAGATAGTTGTCCTACTACAAAGATAACCTTCCACTAGTTCCTCTAATTGTTAGAACTAGTTTAACTGAAAACAAATTGATATAACTGAACTGGATTGCTAAAATTCAGCTATTAGACATGCTTAGCTTAACTCCAAGTCCTCTAACTCGAATTTACTCAACTAAATGCATGACAAAAGCCATGTCACATAATTTAACTACATCCAAGATGTCTGTTGATGTGGAAATTCAAATTTTCTCAATTTGACCAAGGCAAAGTCAAATTGAGACTTTCTTGTTGCACTTCTCAACAATAATAATATTCATGGTAGAGTGGGGGTAAATCTCTATGGTTAAGAATCTTCTTCCATGTTCCATGGATTACTAATATGACAATGCCTAAAAAACCATAACTCATGTTCATATGTCATTTTTTAAAAATTATGCGTATAGGGATCTCTATGTTGGAATAATAGTAGTATACAAAGGTCAATGGTTGAGATTTGTCTCTAAAGTAGTTATGCCCCTTTTATCATTCTAATTAAATTGATTAATTTTAAAATGTTATATGAACAAGTGTCATATGAAGCGAGTGATACTTTTTTGAGCATGTGGTATTTATAACCTATGGTACTGGGCACATAAGAATATTCATGGTAGAGTGAGGGTAAATCTCTATGGTTAAGAATCTTATTCCATGTTATTCACCTCAATATCAAGATATTCAAATTTCCCCTTCGGTCTTACATGTTCAAATTTTTTCCGCATCGGCTAATATGTCTCTGGAGAATAGAACTCTAGTGGAGGGGAAATTATGGAGGGGAAATTAAACCCACTGGCTACCACTCTAATTATTGTCCTTTGACATCTTGTTCCATGTTTTTTAAAATGCACATATGCACATATTAATTTTTTATAATTAATAATAATTTAAAATAAAGTTATAATTTAGTTACCTTTTATGATTTTTTAAATTTTAACAATGTGAGATGAGATGTATCATGAAGGAAGTGTTTTGAACTTATTATGGATTAACACCTAATGAAGTTTACCTACTATTAATTTATATGGCTATGCTAGTTAATCAGTTTTATTAAAAGCACAAAAAGGGCATAACTAATTTTGAGATAAATCTCAAACTTTGATTTGTGAATACTAATATGAACATTAATAAATAATAATTAACTTTATCTAATTTAATTAAAACTATTAAAACCTTATTTCAATATAAACACACCTATGGGCATAATTAAAAAAAATATTAAAAGAATGTTTAATTATTGATAATATAAAAGTTCCTTTTACCTTTCAGAATTCTTCTTGTACAACCATGTTAAAATCTTAAAAGAAAGCTAAGAGACATACCTTATCATTCTAATATTGGGTATTACATTACTCTTCTAGGTTTTGTTTTTTAGTTTGAATTTGGTAATATAACTTTTGCTAAAATTATAGTTTTGTGTTATTTAAAATATATTTTGAATGCATAATGAATTGAGCACTTTAAAAAAAAATTGCAATATTTGATTTGTATATTTCATAACTCAAATTTGTGATTTTAACATATATTTATCAAATTTAAAACAATTTAAAAAAAAAAAAAATATACCAAAAAAATCAAAATTTAAAAATTTTAAATTTTATACATATAATTTTAATAAGCATGTGATGCTTCTATGTTGTTCTATTAATTAGGGATGCTAGTACAAAATTATAATTTTACTAGATTTTGATCTCTATTTCATTTTTTAGTTTATTTTAAATTACATAAATGTTTTTTTTTTCCTAATATTTTAAGTTTTATTAATATATGTTTTTTTAAATAATTTAAATTTTAAATCTCAAGTTCATTTTTAAATTTATTTTTATTGTTATCTGTTAAATTTTAATTTTTCAAATTTTAATTTTTTTTTCAAATTTTTAACATAAATAAGAATTTTGTATTAAATTGCAAGTTTGCATCAAGAATTATATAGTTGGGTCTTATATATTTCTTTTTTATTCCTCTTACCTATCACAGTTTCAAGATTTTTCAGATTGTATATTTTAAAATAAAAGTCGGGTTGTTGTAGGTATAAATCTTACAAACAAACCTCCCAAAAGGTAAAATTTACACATTATAGTTTACCAGTAAGTTACAAATTTTAGAGAGAACAAAACATTAAATACTAATCATAATTAAGGAATGATAATAGGTCTGCAAAGACCATTTATGATTAAGTCCCCCAAATTTAGCTTGCAACTTTCATTGGCACAACCATCGGCTATTTTGTTAAGGTCCCTAAGGACATGATAATATTCTATGAATGAGATGCCTTTCACAATCTTCTTGATTCTTCTCAAGATGCTTTCAAATATTTTGTCCTTTGGGGATGAGCCTTGCACTAAATGTTGGATAAGGAAAAAGAGTCTCCCAAAATAGTTAACAAGGCTACTTGGTTTTGTCTCTCTAGTTGTATACATTGAAGAAGTGCATATGCTTGTTACTTTTCATGCATCCTAGCCATTATGAATGCTTCACTACTAAAATTTCCTTGTGGTCATACAACACCCCTTCCCCTCCTACTACCCCTTAAAGTTTTTATTTTTTTTAATATTAAAAAAAAGTCAATTGTTTTTTTTTTCAATGTTTATGTTAACAAAATTAATCATTATTTATTTTCTAAAATGTAAGTATTTTTCTTAATTGTTTAATTTATTTTTTAAAATTTTTAATATATGATATTTTTTTGCTAATTCTGAAATAATAAATAAATAAAGATTTCAAAAAAATTGTCCTTCTATTATTTAAAAAAAAATAAAATGTTTATTTGTTTATTTTTATTTTAAAAAAATATGTTTTCTGGTTTGCATTTTTGTTTTTATTTTTTTATTTTTTTTGTTTTAATGATTTTATTTGCAATAATGTAAGGATTTCAAATCATGGTTGATAAATTGTTATAAGTTTAAACCAAACAAATATGGGTACTGTTGATAACATCTATTTTCAATTTAGTGGTTGGTGTTTAGCTTTCAGTTAGAAGGGTACTAATTGTCAAAGTTATTAATTTAAATAACTTGTAATTTTATCCTTGGAAGAAGGGGAGGTGCTACTGGAAACAACAATTTTTAATTTGAATATTGATTTTAAGGTTTCAACTACTAGAATTAGTTGTCAATTCTAGAGTTTTCAAAAAAGTTATAATTTTAACCTAAAAAGTAAAAAATGGGGTTCTTGTTAGCACTACTATTAGATTCAAAGATAGATTTTAAGATTTTGTTGATTTTATGGTTACATAAAGTGGTAATTTTAACTTTGAAAAAAAAAGGTGTTGTTGATAAAACAACTTCTTAAAATGATGTTAAAAATAGTCACTAAATGCAACCTCTAGAAAAATCAGAACTCTGAAGGGTTTTCATTAAGTTGGTAACTATGTTACAGGGAAGCATTCCTTAGGTTCTCTACATAAATAAATTCACATTGCCTAGCAAATCACAGTAATTGGTTATAGGTTATACTAAACACAACTATTCAATGGTGGAGAGACCTTTGGAAATTACTTCTACACTGTTATATACCTAGGGGGGATAATATGGGGTACCAAGGGAGGTACCCAAGGTAATAATGTAATAATGGGATGGGCCATAGTAATAAATAAGGTGGTTAACCCATATCATGTAAGGGACCACAAGTAGTTAGTAATAATGTAATGGGCCCATGGTATTAGTTGATGGTATGAGGGAACCATGGTAATGACCCATGGTATTGTATGTATGAGGCCTATATAGAGGCTAGAGACTCCAAGTCAAGGGATATAGTGAAGGATTATTGTATGAACATGCATATGGCTTGTGGAGTGTTCTCCTTCCTTAAGGAGTGAATGTATGGTGTTGCCCTACCTTAAGGGTTTTGATCAATAAAGTGAATCATTTCTATCTTCTTATTTCTTGGGTATAATTGCTATTATCTTATATTTCTGGGTTAGATCTACAACAAGTGGTATCAGAGCTCTAGCCTCTATTGTGCCCAAGAAAGTGCTCCGATACCACTTGTTGTGGATCTAACCCGGAAATACTATAGATTTGATATGAAAATATAAGATAATGCAAAGAAACCCAGAAATAATATGAAATGATTCTTTATTAATATCAAACCCTTATGGTAGGGCAACACCATACATTCACTCCTTAAGGAAGGAGAACACTCCACAAGCCATATGCCTGTTCATACAATATTCCTTGACTATCCCTTCACATGGAGTCTCTAGCCTCTATATAGGCCTCATACATACAATACCATGGGTCATTACCATGGTTCCCTCATACCATCAACTAATACCATGGGCCCATTACATTATTATTAACTACTTGTGGTCCCTTACATGATATGGGTTAACCACCTTATTTATTACTATGGCCCATCCCATTATAACATTATTACCTTGGGTACCTCCCTTGGTACCCCATATTATTCCCCCTAGGTATATAACATACACTCAAAGTTTGGCTTTAGTAGCCCCTTCAACCAGGTACACCCCAAACCTCCCTTTGTCCACTCATACAACGTTGGAATAGTTTTCATATCATTATGATAAGTCATAGAACAATAACCACTTTCTCTTTTTCAAGGAAACAACAAACAAATATCCAATCCCCTCTCTCAAGGTAGTCCTCCTCAATTATACTTCCCCAAAATATGATAACTCCCAAGTATGTACTTTAGTTTTCTCATCCCACTTTCTAGGATTATTTACCACACCTAAAAATGGTTGGGATGAAATACGGGTCAAGAGTAAAAACATTAAGGTCATAAAATAGGTATTTGATGAATTAAACAACCCCTTTAGAATTTTAAGCCCAAATCAACTTAGGAACCATATTTGAAGTGTTTTGGATCAACATTTCCCTTCTTGAGTCTGATAAGTTGTTATCCTCTACATTAACTATCCTCATTTAGAAAAAAATATTTCCCTTGGATATGATTTCCACCACATGATTAACATTCTTTTGAGTTGCTTCCAACACCTAACCTAGTGTGGGTTTTGGGAAACATAAATATACAAAACAGGTTAGTTCTTCGAAAGAAGATCTTAGTAATTCTTTTTAGAACCATTAAGTCATAGAAAAACATCGGTCATCAATATCTATTTTATATATTCCAATCACCAATAATAAACATCTTAATAATGCATTGATTCCGATCATAATGATGCATTCAAATAACAATAAGTACACAATATCATCTTCTAGCTAAGCAACATGAATGTTCAACATATCTATGTAGAAAATGAAAATGTCCACAATTTAGAATAAGCATGAAGTAATAATAAATCCATTATCCATGGTTAAAGGAAAACTAATTAAGATACACATAAATTGGTTTATTGCAACACCACACCCCACCCCCGCCCAAAAAAAAATAAATTTGCATCATGAGATCTAGCCCTTTGTGAACAATTAGGTGTTCATAAGCATTCATTTATCAACTATTTTTAATCCATTGCACTCTGTTTTGCACTTGAACATATTTTTCCAACACTTTACCAAGTTTATGATCGCTAACTTTTGAACACCTCTTTACCTTATTTCTCCTAAGTCCGCAAGAATCTTTCTTTCATAGTATTTTCATGTTTGTGGGTTGCGACCTCTCCTTTTTTCCAAATCGTCCCTCACCCACATTCCATGTTCTATTATTTTCACCCACATTCCCACAACCTCCATTTCACACCATTCTCATACTTAATCATTTTCCCTTGCATGCATGTGTTTGAATGACTTTTATTAACATTTTATCCCACATGACTTCGTCCTGCATGATACCTTCAAATATTCTCATACTTAGTTGTGTCACTCATATGTGGGTTAAGAACCTTATGTAATATCTTTCACGCATGCATGAATTACTCCTACATGACCCCACACTTAGTCGCTTTAACATCTATTTTCTTTCTCATGTGGATGCGGGAGCCATTCCTTAGCAATATTCCATTCTCATGTCTTTTAACATGCATTTCAAATCCTTTATTCATTAATATTTTTCTCTTTTTGAGAAATATTAATCTCTAACTCCAACACATACCTTACACAACTAAAATCCTTTCAAGTACTAAATAAGGCACATTTCTCATTGAGAGTTTGCTATATTTCTAAATCAATGCAGTACTTGTTATTTATGAACTGCTTCCTTTGAACGATTCCACATTGCAAGAATTAATAATATGATTAATAATTCAAATCTATTAAATTAGCTACTCATTGATTCATCCATCCATTTAACAAGTGTTGTTATGTATGAAACATATATGCCAATCAATAAAAGAATCCTTTTTTGAGGACATCCTCAATACACTTGGGCAACATGATCATGAATTTTGGTGGTTAGTGGCTTACATATTGTTTTCATGTCTTAACTTGTAAGAAATGAATACCAACAAAGACTGGAATTCAGGTATTGTGCATGATAGGTGCATGCCTAAAGTATTTGACTTTTTGGAATAAGTTTAAGTGTGGGAAAATATATTTGATGCCAGGAAAGGGCATATATGGCTTTTCAATTCTTTCAGGACATCTATTCCTATGACCCCTAATGTTTTCAATAAAATGATTTGGATTCCAAAACCCAATCGCATTTTCAAAGTAGTAGAATTTGACCCCTTCTTGATGAACTATAATGGAGGGAAGAATATTTGAAAGAATTTCTTGAAGAACCCAAACAAGGAATTGGCAAGGTATGCGCACTAGCCATACCATATGTTGTACCTTAAGAAACCAATTTCCTGGCTATGTAGAAGTTGTGCCTAAGACATTAATTTTTATAATTATTGTAACTTGTTTGTCACTTAATTATATGTCGTGTTCTCAAATGAAGGACCTGGGAGACTTGGTTTTAACCCTCAATACTTAGGTGACAAGGAAATATCAAAATTCCATTTGATTGTTGAATACAAATGATGAATGAAGAAAAGATTGAATAAGTAATAGACAATATGTTGTTTTATACATGATCTACTATCTGTGACACTTGGAGAAGTTAACGATAATATGATGTCTTACACAGAAACTACTATCTGTAACTTAGAAGAATTACAAAGGTGTGAACTTCAAGTATATGAGCTCTCTTTAAAGGAATTTTAACTTCATTTACATCAGAAAATAAAGACCTTCAGCTTCATTACCATACTTAAAGGAAGAAAACATAAGATGACATATAACAAAGAAGTCACAAAATCATACCCAACAATATATGGAAAATTTATGATTCTTTCATTAATCAACAGTTGTATTAGGAATTCACCAGCCTAGGATTCAGGTTCTCCAAAATTCGAATCCCTTCTCTCTAAATTTTCCCTTTTTTATACATTATGAGGCAGTTGGTAGTCACCAAAACTGTCAAACTACTTAACTATTTCCCTAACTGTCTAAAGTAAAAAATATTACAGAATATTACACAGAGGGTAAAAGACACCTCAAAGAACATAAAATAATAGGAAGTAACGGAACTTAAAAGATTATGGTTGTTCTCTGTTCAAATCTGTATCTTGAGCCCTAACTGAGCAGTGGATGAAGGGCGGAAAGCTTTGGGAGCACTGCGGGGGGTAAAGAGTGCGTGAGGGCATCAACGAGGTTCAAACCCCCGCAGTGATACTTGGCTACACATTTTGGTCAACCGTGCTAATGTCACGGTCAACTGTGGGGGTCGAGCTCTGATTAACCTTCGTGCTCATTGCTTCCCCGCAATGCGCCTTAAAGGACATATCAAACTATCACTTGATCGCGCTTATCGAAATTGTATGAAATTTAAACGATGGCGGGCTGACGAAACTTAAAAAGAATTAACACTGGTTCATAAAACTTGTCGCATCCGCCTTTTCAACGCACCTTTGACTCCCTTACGGACCCGACATGACATAAAACTGTATTTAATGATTCATCGGGTCCGATATTAAAGACTGAACCCAACGATTCGCGGACCTGATTTCCAAACCCGATAGGACATAAAACTGAATTTAATGATTCATCGGGTTTGATATTAAAGATAGAATCTGATGACTTTGCCGACCTGATCTTCAGACCTGATAGGACATAAAACTGAATTTAATGATTCATCAAGTCTGATTAAAATATGGAATTTGATTACTCTTCGACCCGATATTGCGACCCGATATAAGACCTGATATCCGTTGGATCTCGTTTCTTTCAATGGACGGCTGAGATTGGATTGGACTTCAGCAAATTTAAACTGTGTTTGATACACCGTCGCGTCCGATCTTCGAAATGAACCAATTCTTAGTTAACTATGTGATTGTCATTGGATCTATGGCCTATTGATCGGACAACCCAGATCTTCTCGTGAGTGTATTACTTTCAAAGCCCTTGAAAATATAAAATCAACCATTTATTTCATGTTTTTGATTTTTCTCTCATTTTGTAATAAACTGAAAATAAGACTTAAATAACAATGGAAAATGAGTGCTACAACATTTGGCTCCACCTGGGGATAGTGCTTTTGCCACAGAAACATTAAGAACTGCAGACCAGTGCCTTCACCTAGGGCATGGAGTCATATATTGCTTAACTAATTCAAATTCTATGGTATTTGTACATTGAAGTCACTCCAGTATCTATAATGATAGGATGCTTGTGCTTTGATAGCAAAGTGCTGAGAATAGTAGATTAGTAGCCTTAGTTGTTCATGGAGTCCAAAATTCTGAAAACCCTGAAATTTGAAAGACTAAAACCTGACATTCTTGAAATCTCAAATCTCTGCAAACCAGTTTCCAACTAGGACAGTCACCCTTATTTATCAGCTAAAATTAAACTGAAGAACTGCAACTGGAAACCAAATGCTCAACACCTGAGCTTATTTATGTACAGGTTCCTACCTATGTGCATGAATGCTCTCAATCAGGTGAATTCAATCTTCCAATGCAGGTTAGCATTTGAGTGCTTGATCTAGAACCATTCTACTAGTAAATTTTGAAAATACAATTCATCCTGAATGGAAAATAAACTATGCATAAGGGCAGCTCACAACAAAAATTAGGAATATATCCACAAAATGGTATGTGTAGTCTGCTAATAAATTTCTCCATGTAATCTGCCATGGGATCTTCAAAAGTATAAGAAACAATATGGTCCTGATCAGGTCCAAATGAAAAAATCTCTATGTATGAAGGTTCTTGCTCGAATAAACCTTATATTGGGATAATATGCTCAATAGAACAATCAGCAACATCTTTAAGGAAATGATTTATGTCACTTTCATGTCTCCACTTTTCATCTCTGAGCTTTGATTGAAAATAATTTGTAATTATGACCTCAGGAAATAAAAGAAAAATTTTCACATCACTATATGACATATGGCCAACTTCAAATAGATTGTTTACCTCTAATCCATGGGCATCATTGTGTTGTTCAATGCAATGATATAGAATCTCTTTATCAGCTTTATTTTTACATAAGATAGCCTCTTTTTCTATGATAAATGGCTCAACATATTGTTGTCCAACATTTCCCACTTGCTGGTTTTCTTCTCTATGTCCAACACCCAACTGATGAACTCAAAGACCTTCATCATGTTCCTTATCTAAACCATTTTTGTTATAAATAGGAGGACCATCAAATTTAACAAAATAAGATCTTTGGTGATTTATTTGCAACTTAATTATTTCTCCCTCTTCTCGACTGTTGGGAAGAAATTATTGATGCATGTTTGAACTTTTCTCCATTTGAATGCTCTCTTGATTTGCTTGGAATAGGGTCAACCAATTCTCTGCTTGTGAGATTATTGAAGAATTTTTTTTTTTAACTTTTTCGCATCATTTTGAGAAAATGATAGTTCTTTGCTTTCAGAGACTTGCTCATAATTAATTTGGTTATAACCTCTCTGAATGCTTGATATATTATCAACATGATCATTAGTTTCTTCAGCAGGATTATCATGAGCTTTTAAAATTTCTTTAGAATCATAATATTCACAACAACCTTCAAAAAGAAACTTGTGTGAATAAGAAGTTCTACAAAAGGAATTGAACACTAAATGGAAATATTTCAAAGATGAAATTCTTGAACGAGGCAGAGACCTGTACCAAACCCTAGCTTCTTGGTCCAAAGAAAACATAAACAACTTCATCTTTACATTTTCATGAATGATGCTCTGCTGCTCCATGCATTCATGAAACTCTTGGAAGTGCTGAACTAGATCTTCATATTCATTTCCACTAAATCTTGGAAGATACTCATTCCACTCATGAAATGTAGGCATATGATGAGGATAGCCATTGATCCCAGTAAAATCCAGTGGGCCAAATCTATTGGCTAAGAATGCAGGGATAGCCATTAAATCCCAGAAAAGAAAACTCCAAAGTGAAGGTCATAGGTGTGAATGTACAACCAACTACTGAAGCTTGTCACCCTCAAGAATCAACTTCAAACTTAATAAACCAAGGAAAAAGTGTTCTTATTCAATTGTTTTGCAGACCATGGTTCTTGTTTTTGTGGAGTTGCCTTTTGTAAGGGAGTTGGAACTTGCTGCTCACATTCATCTTCTTGACTTCTAGATCTTTTTCTTGATCTCAAGTCATATTTATTATGTAGTTCTTCTTGCATAAAACCAAAAAATCTCTTCCAACATTCATCAATTTCATTGTGATGAACTGTTACCTGGTGCAGACAGTGTAGGACTTGGTGTAAGTGAAGTTTTAGGCCTTCCAACCCTCTTGGAAACTATCCTCTTAGGATCTAAAAGGGCTTGAACCTTTTGTAGTGAGGTGTCTGATCTTGTATGGGGTCTCTTGGGAGCCAAAGTTATTGCTTTAATACAAAACAACCAAAAATTCCTCCTCACTGAATGACTAGAGGAAACTATTGAAAACCTAGGGAAAAGTGCTCTTGTATTCTCTCCTCGGCAATGATGCCAATTAATGTTGTACCTTAAGAAACCAATTTCCTGGCTGTGTAGAAATTGTGTTTAAGACATTAATGTTTATAGTTATTATCACTTGTTTGTCACTTAATTATATGTTGTGTTCTCAAATGAAGGACCTGGGAGACTTGGTTTTTAACCCTTGATACTTAGGTGACAAGGAAATATCAGAATGCCATTTGATTGTTGAATATAAATGATGAATGAAGAAAATCTTGAATAAGTCATAGACAATATGTTGTTTTATACAGGATCTACTATCTGTGACACTTGGAGAAGTTAAAGATAATATGCGTTATTACACAGAAACTACTATCTGTAACTTAGAAGAATTACAAAGGTGTGAACTTCAAGTATAGGAGCTCTCTTTTAGGGAATTTTAACTTCATTTACATAAGAAAATAAAGACCTGCAACTTCATTACCATACTTAAAGGAAGAAAACATAAGATGACACGTAACAGAGAAGTCACAAAATCATACCCAACAATATATGGAAAAATTCTGATTCTTTCATTAATCAATAGTTGTATCAGGAATTCACTGGCCTAGTATTCAGGTTCTCCAAAATTCGAACCCCTTCTCTCTAAATTTTCCCTTTTTTATACATTATGAGACAGTTGGTAGTCACCAAAACTGTCAAACTACTTAACTATTTCCCTAACTGTCTAAAGTAAAAAATATTACAGAATATTACACAGAGGGTAAAAGACACCTCAAAGAACATAAAATAACTGGAAGTAACAGAGTATAGAAGATTATGTCCGTTCTCTGTTCGAATCTATATCTTGAGCCCTAACCGAGCAGTGGATGAAGGGTGGAAAGCTTTGGGAGCACTGCGGGGGGTAAAGAGTGTGTGAGAGCATCAACGAGGTTGAACCCCCGCGGTGATTTTTGGCCGCACATTTTGGTCAACCGTGCTAACATCATGGTCAACTGTGGGGGTGGAGCTTTGATTAACCTTTGTGCTCATTACTTCCCTGCAACGCGCCTTAAAGGACTTATCAAACTATTGCTTGATCACGCTTGTCTACTTTGTATGACATTTAAATGATGACGGGCTCACAGAACTTAAAAAGAATTAACACTGGTTCATAAAACTTGTCACATCCACCTTTTCAATGCACTTTTGACTCCCTTACAGACCCGATAGGACATAAAACTGTATTTAATGATTCATTGAGTCCGATATTAAAGACTGAATCCAACAATTTTCCTACCCAATTTCCAAACTCGATAGGACATAAAACTGAATTTAATGATTCATCGGGTGTGATATTAAAGATAGAACCCAATGACTTTGCTGACCCAATCTTCAGACCCGATAGGACATAAAACTAAATTTAATGATTCATGAGGTCCGATTAAAATATGGAACTTGATTACTCTTCGACCCAATATTGCGACCCGATATCCGTCGGATCCCGTTTCTTTCAATGGATGGCTGAGATTGGCCTGGACTTCAGCAAATTTAAACTGTGTTTGATACAGTGTTGCATCCGATCTTTGAAATGAACCCATTCTTAGTTAAATATGTGATTGCCATTGGATCTGTGGCATGTTGATCGGACGACCCAAATCTTCTCGTGGGTTTATTACTTTCAAAGTGCTTGAAAATATAAAATCAACCTTTCTTTCATGTTTTCGATTTTTCTCTCATTTTGTAATAAACTAAAAATAAGACTTAAATAACAATGGACAATGAGTGCTACAACATCTAGCTCCACCCGGGGATAGTTCTTTTGCCATAGAAGCACTAAGAACTACATACCAATGCCTTCATCTCAGGCATGGAGTCATATATTGCTTAACTAATTCAAATTCTATGGTATTTGTACATTGAATTCATTCTGGTATCTACAATGATAGGATGCTTGTACTTTGATAGAAAAGTGTTGAGAATAGTAGATCAGTAGCCTTAGTTGGGCATGGAGTCCAAAATTCTGAAAACCCTGAAATTTGAAAGACTAAAACCTGGCATTCTTGAAATCTCAAACCTTTGCAAACCAATTTCCAACTGGGATAGTCACCCTTATTTATCAGCTAAAATTAAACTGAAGAACTGCAACTGGAAACCAAATACTCAACACCTGAACTTATTTATGTACAGGTTCCTACCTATGTGCATGAATGCTCTCAATCGTGTGAAGTCAATCTTCCAATGGTACCAGGTTAGCATTTGAGTGCCTGATCTAGAACCATTCTGCCAATAAATTTTGAAAATATAATTCATCCTTAATGGAAAGTAAACTATGCATAAGGGAAGCTCACAACAAAAAATAGGAATATATTCACAAAATGGTATGTGTAGGCTGCTAATAAATTTCTCCATGTAATCTACCACAGGATCTTCAAAAGTATAAGAAAAAATATGGTCTTGATCAGCTCCAAAAGAAAAAATCTCTATGTATGAAGGTTCTTGCTCGAATAAACCTTCTATTGGGATAATATGCTCAATAGAACAATCAGTAACATCTTTAAGGAAATTATCTATGTCACTTTTATGTCTCCACTTTTCATCTTTGACCTTTGATTGAAAATAATTTGTAATTATTACCTCAGGAGATAAAAGAAAAATTTTCACATCACTATATGACATATGGCTAACGTCAAATAGATTGTTTACCTCTGATCCATGGGCATCATTGTGTTCTTCAATGCAATGATATAGAATCTCTTTATCAACTTTCTTTTTACATATGATAGCCTCTTTTGCTATGATAAATGGCTCAACATATTGTTGTCCAACATTTCCCACTTGCTGGTTTTCTTCTCTATGTCCAACACCCAACTGATGAACTCGAAGACCTTCATCCTGTTCCTTATTTGAGCCATGTTTGTTATAAATAGGAGGACCATCAAATATAACAAAATAAGATCTCTGGGGATTTATTTGCAACTTAATTATTTCTCCCTCTTCTCAACTGCTGGGAAGAAATTCTTGATGCATGTTTGAACTTTTATCCATTTGAATGCTCTCTTGATTTGCTTGGAATAGGGTCAACCAATTCTCTTCTTGTGAGATTATTGAAGATTTTTTTTTTTTTTAACTTTTCCGCATCATTTTGAGAAAATGATAGTTCTTTGCTTTCATAGACTTGCTCATAATTAATTTGGTTATAACCTCTTTGAATGCTTGATATATTATCAACATGATCATTAGTTTCTTCAGCTGGATTGTCATGAGCTTTTAAAATTTCTTTAGAATCATAATATTCACAACAACCTTCAGAAAGAAACTTATCTGAATAAAAAGTTCTACAAAAGGAATTGAACACTAAATGGAAATATTTCAAAGATGAAATGCTTGAACGAGGTAGAGGCCTGTACCAAACCCTAGCTTCTTGGTCCAAAGAAAACATAAACAAATTCATCTTCACATCTTCATGAATGATGCTCTACTGCTTCATGCATTCATGAATCTCTTGGAGGTGCTGAACCAGATCTTCATATTCATTTCCACTGAATCTTGGAAGATACTCATTCCACTCATGAAATGTAGGCATATGATGAGGATAGTCGGTGATCCCAGTAAAATCCAGTGGGCCAAATCTATTGGCTAAGAATGCAGGGATAGCCATTAAATACCAGAAAAGGAAACTCCAAAGTGAAGGTCATGGGTGTGAATGTACAACCAAATACTGAAGCTTGTCACCCTCAAGAATTAGCTTCAAACTTAATAAGCCAAGGAAAAAGTGTTCTTATTCAATTGTTTTTCAGGCTGTGGTTCTTGTTCTTGTGTAGTCGCCTTTTGTAAGGGAGCTGGAACTTGTTGCTCACCTTCATCTTCTTGACTTCTAGATCTTTTCCTTGATCTCAAGTCATATTTCTTATGTAGTTCTGCCTGCATAAAACCAAAAAACCACTTCCAGCATTCATTAATTTCATTGTGATGAACTGCTACCTGGTGCAGACAGTATAGGACTTGGTGTAAGTGAAGTTTTAGGCCTTCCAACCCTCTTGGAAACTATCCTCTTAGGATCTGAAAGGGCTTGAACCTTTTGTTGTGAGGTGTCTGATCTTGTATGGGGTCTCTTGGGAGCCAGAGTTATTGCTTTAATCCAAAACAACCAAAAATTCCTCCTCACTGAATGACGAGAGGAAACTATTGAAAACCTAGGGAAAAGTGCTCTTATCTTCTCTCCCCGACAATGATGCCAATTAATGTTGTACCTTAAGAAACCAATTTCCTGGCTGTGTAGAAATTGTGCTTAAGACATTAATGATTATAGTTATTGTCATTTGTTTGTCACTTAGTTATATGTTGTGTTCTCAAATGAAGGACCTGGGAGACTTGGTTTTTAACCCTCAATACTTAGGTGACAAGGAAATATCAGAATGCCATTTGATTGTTGAATATAAATGATGAATGAAGAAAATCTTGAATGAGTCATAGACAATTTACTGTTTTATACAGGATCTACTATCTGTGACACTTGGAGAAGTTAAAGATAATTTGCTATCTTACACAGAAACTACTATCTGTAACTTAGAAGAATTACAAAGGTGTGAACTTCAAGTATAGGAGCGCTCTTTTAAGTAATTTTAACTTCATTTATATAAGCAAATAAAGACCTGCAGCTTCATTACCATACTTAAAGGAAGAAAACATAAGAGGACACATAACAGAGAAGTCACAAAATCATACCCAAAAATATATGGAAAACTTTTGATTCTTTCATTAATCAATAGTTGTATCAGGAATTCACTGGCCTAGTATTCAAGTTCTCCAAAATTTGGACCCCTTCTCTCTAAATTTTTCCTTTTTTATACATTATGAGATAGTTGGTAGTCACCAAAACTGTCAAAATACTTAACTATTTCCCTAAATGTCTAAAGTAAAAAAAAAATATCATAGAATATTACACAGAGGGTAAAAGACACCTCAAAGAGCATAAAATAACAGGAAGTAATGGAACTTAGAAGATTATGGCCATTCTCTATTCGACTCTATATCTTGAGCCCTAATTGAGCAATGGATTGAAGGGTAGAAAGCTTTGGGAGCACTGCAGGGGGTAAAGAGTGTGCAAGAGCATCAATGAGGTTGAACCCCCATGGTGATTCCTGGCTGCACATTTTGGTCAACCGTGCTAATGTCACAATCAATAGAGGGGGTCGAGCTCTGATTAACCTTCGTGCTCATTGCTTCCCCATAGCACGCCTCAAAGGACTTATCAAACTGTCGCTTGATTGCGCTTGTCTAACTTGTATGACATTTAAATGATGGCGAGCTCACGGAACTTAAAAAGAATTAACCTGGTTCATAAAACCTATCGCATTGACCTTTTAAACGCGCCTTTGACTCCCTTACAGACTCGACAGGACATAAAATTGTATTTAATGATTCATTGGGTCCGATATTAAAGATTGAACCCAACGATTTTCCGTCTCGATTTCTAGACCCGATAGGACATAAAATGAATTTAATGATTCATCAGGTCTGATATTAAAGACAGAACCCGATGACTTTGCCGAACCGATCTTTGGACCCGATAGGACATAAAACTAAATTCAATGATACATCAGGGCAAATTAAAAGATGGAACTTGATTACTCTTCGACCCAATATTGCGACCCGATATAAGACCCGATATCTGTCGAATCCCGTTTCTTTCAATGGACGACTGAGATTGGCCTAGACTTCAACAAATTTAGACTATGTTTGATACATCGTTGCGTCCGATCTCCGAAATGAACCCATTCTTAGTTAACTATGCAATTTCATTGGATCTGTGGCCTGTTGATCAGACGACCCAGATCTTCTCATGGTTTTATTACTTTCAAAGCCCTTGAAAATATAAAATCAACCATTTCTTTCATGTTTTTTTTTATTTTTCTCTCATTTTGTAATAAACTGAAAATAAGACTCAAATAACAATGGACAATGAGTGCTACAACACCATACAGAGAATTTTCCTAGTTGTTCGCCTAGGTTCTTGTTTTAAGAGTCGACATAATTTATTCCTTGGTATATTTTATTTATCCTACATTATTGTATGCAAGAGGTAGTGATATTCAATTTGACCTATGCAATTTTAGTAGAAATTTCGTATCAATTGGAAAAA